>JAKJHU010000224.1:0-382490 GCA_022316685.1 Progne subis subis | reverse complement strand
CAGTATTGAGAAATGCAAGTATCCAAAAATCTGCATCCCTGAACCTGCAGTAAGTCAAAGGAGCAGTATTAGACATTGTAATTTCTTTCTATTTATTAAAAAACAGTGCAGAAGGCATGAAGATGCTCAACACTCTCCTTTTACATCTGAGAACTTGGAAATACTAATTTTAAATCAAGAGGTAACTACCAATTAAGTCTTACTGGATAAAAGAATAGATGCTTTTAATCCTTTAAATTCTATTTGCAGTAATAGAATAAAAATTCATTAAGCAAAATGAGGCAATGTAAACTGTTTTCCATAGAGAAGATGAAAACACTAATTAAAAGCAATGAATTATACAAATTACAACTGAAACAATGGGAAATCAGAAAAATATAGTAAGTAATGACATGGTGGCACATGCCTGGCAATTCAAAGGAGAGGTGCTTTCTGGGTGACTTGGATGGAGATTCTTTGCCCTAATTTAATGAAGTTATTTATTCTTAATGGACAAAAAACATTTTTAGTAACTGGTCATTATTTTTACCTACCTGCTACTATCCTCTTTATACAGACTTACAGTCCCTGCCTCCCGCCCCAATGGCATAGGATACAATGGAGACACAATTAAGAATTATTAAAAATACCACAATTGACACAATCACTACCCTTCCACCCCCCTACACAGTCACAACTTCCAACAGTCATGTTTCATGAGGACCATTCTGGATCAAGATCAGTGAAGATCCCTGACAAAATTGCTGTGATTGTCAGAGTACCTATTTTTTTACAGTGAGTTTATCTTTCACTATCTGAAGTGAGATTTTCAAACTATTACATTCTCTTTTTCTGTAATGCCCTGTATTAAGTGAGTTTGTAGAATAGTGGATACATAAAATGCATAGCAGAATGCTATTTAGCACAATTAATGTCCACCCTGTCAAGCACAACACAGTTACACAGCATTTCTAAGAGAGACAAAATAGCTCATAAAGAATGTCTAATGAATAAAAATTACTGAAAAGCACTTGAACTCCCAAACTGGATCACTAATACAATTCAAATGTTATTATATTTGAACTCCTTAGAACTCATTTTTAGCCTGTCAGGCAGTGAACTAGAAAGAAGTCATTCCATTCCTTTTACTGGAAGTGAACTGTATTTGCAAACACAAAGCTAAAACAAGTAAGTACTTTCAGCTCCATGTGCTTTTGAGGCATCTTCTGGAAGTAACTGATTAATACAGCTTTCACTGTAACACTGAACTCAACAGGTTTCACCTGCCTTTTTTATCATGTAATTCAGCAGGTAAGTTGGTGACGTGCAAAGCAAAAACTGTTCCACTTGTAAAAACAGAACATGTAGCAGGCTTTAAACATGCAGTGAATGATGAACTGTCTGTCACAGCAAGCAAATGACTGAAGCAAGTGAAACTGAAACTCCTTAAGACATAATTAATGCAATTTCAGAAAGACAGTATGAATTGCATACAGCTGGTATAACAATAAACCAGTACAACACAGCTTTGCTCCAGCTCCTTTGTACTCAATTTCAGTTGTTGTTGAAGGATGTGCTTTAATGTTGAAATGCTGCATATTAAAATTTTAGAAATGCTTGTAAACATGTTCATATACTTTTGAAGAGCTATACCATATATGCAAAAAAAGACTATTTCACAGATTGAAAAAGACACATTTAGTGACAGGATTTTCACTCTACTGGTCCTAATCTATCAAGTGAGAAACATAAGATGTCATTAATTTACTTAAGTCATTATTAGTCACTATAGGAATCAAATTTCTTAAAATGCCAACTGATAACTTCATATCAAAGTGATCCCAGTAAACTCCTTTTATGCTTTAAAAAGAAATTCAGATAATTTTGGTAAAAATATTGCACATCACAAACATTGTTAATACACATATACAAATAAAAATGTTCCAATTGTCATCCCAAATAACTCTACACAGAGCTGGCTATCACTAAAATAAATACATTAAAAAACCACAGCCTACTGGAAAACAAAATAATTAAGGCTAACACTGCAAAATAAGCCACCCTTTTCCAGATACTTAAGAGGTACTAGGACCTCTCTGCTGCTGGTGTTTCATAGCAATGTTTGTTTTCAGAACAAGTATGACTTCAAAGCAGCAGGGATATGAAATCAGGAAAGGATGCAATACATAATATAAAGGAATGATCATGTCCCCTACTCATGAGGTTAAATAAATGAATGTAATTAGAGAAAAACCAAAATGAAGTCTGCAAGTATATCAAAATGAGGCCAAACAGGTAAGACTTAAGACATACTCTTAGGAATTTTAAGCACTTGAATCACAAAAAGAGTAATGGATGGGAATGATTAATTATTTCTTTGTTTGTTTTTCATTGCCAGACCCAAAAATAAAACCAGAATATCTGTGAGCAAACACAGAAAAAGAAAAGTAGCTTTGCACATAAAAAAAAACCAACACAAAAACAAAAACCAACCAAAAAAAAAAACAAAAAAAAAAACCACACAAAAAACAAAAAAAAAACACAAAACACAAAAACAAAAAAAAAAACCACCAAACCAAAAAAATCGATCGGAGATCAAGCTCCCTAGTGTTACCAATGAAATACAGACTGTATGTTACAAGTGTTAGTGAACATATTAGACAGAGGAAAGCCAATCCCTGATTTTATTAATGAGCTGTAGCATACTTCAGATTTAGGTTAAAATGTTGCATGTTACCAAAAACTATTTTTAGCTAATGCTTTTACAACTCAGTGTTACTAAATCCAATTGTAGAGTTGTATTTGTTAAATCTTAACGCAGACTTTGTTAAATCTTAACAGTATTGCAGTACACTATCCTAGAAAGATCACATAAAAAGAGCAAAGCTACTCATAAATTAAATAAATTTTAACTGCTTAAGATTCCACATGTTTAAAGTACCTGCAGTTTGAACACACAGAGACTTAAAACAAATGGAAATTAATTTTGAAATACTGCTGTAACACTGACTGACATTCAAACTGTTGAGCTAAACTAAATATTTCAAACAACAAATGGCAGGTGACATTTGACCATAAACTGAGTTTCAAACATACAATTTCCTTCTCCTTTTTCTGTTCTTTGTCAATATTCATGGTTGGGGACTGAAGTTACCAGGATAGCTTAGAGCAAAATCCAGACATTCAGATTATAATGATAGCAAATGGACATCTGAAGTTGAGTACATGCTGACAGCCCTCCTCATTTTATGTTCAACATACTTAAGGCTGGATGATCAACTTCAGAATTTCTACATCATCTTTACAAATTGCACTGATAATTTTATTCTCTCTATACAGAACTATTTCATTTGCTGGTTTTGGTGGTGGGATTTTTAATGTTTCATTCACCTGAAGCTTATTCTGAAACTTCTCTTTGAAAGCAGGTAAAAGTTCATTGTTTTTATCTGGAAATCCTAAATGGTGAAGCAAAAGAGTTCATATTATTTGTTTTAGATTACCAGGGACAAAATTATACCAACAAAAAAGTTATTTGTATTATGTCATCCTATCTTGTTTTGTTATCTGCATGTTCATTTTTTATTGACATTAATTTTGCGGGGTTTTGGCTAATACTCACTCAAGTTCATACTCCTTTGTTTCTTAATAATGATACAAAGAAAAGTTAAATTCTAAAATGCAGGAAGAGAAATTAAAAAAAAAAAAAAGATGTCAATGAAAAGCTAGTAAAATACACTATAGCCAATAAAAAGATGAGGGAACTACAAGAAACTAGCACAAAAGGTAGGCTACAAGGACTAGTATGGGTATTTTTGCACAGAATTTTTGAGTCTGGCCTACATAATTTATTGCCTTTGACATCATTTTGCTTTCCCTTTTTGTTAAAAGTACATTTTTTTCTAAAAGTCAGCAATACCTTTGTCTACCTGTCCTGTCTGGGAGATTGAAAGATAAAGGTCTGTAAGAGAGAAGAACGGAAAGAGCCAGAAAAGATCAGGAGGTTCAGAAAAAATGAGGCCAAACTTAAAAGTCTAAATCACACGCAGTTGAACACTCCAAATAGAGAAAAGGTAGCCCAGTTTTACCTACAATACTTCCAGAAGTTCTGAATAAAATCCCAATGACCCCTCTCCCAGAGAATTCCCTCCCTTTATCACAATGATGCTTTGGTTTTAGGATTGACCAGAAACCCATTCACAGACTAACACTAAACTGAAAGACAGGGAAATGCATATAAGACAGTATTTCTTAGGGTACAAATAGTTTCCTTTGTAGCCCACCCAAACAATATTAGCTGAATCACAAGTCAAAGCTAGGAACTCCCTTATAGTGGTTTAATTAATCTCTGTTGAAAATATTAACAAATTTCTTGAGCTGATAACTTTGCTCAGCTATCTGTGAATTTAATAAATACATTCAGTCTTTTTCACTAAATTCTAACTGAAAGCCTGTTTAGAAACTTAGTGCATAATTAAACATCTACTTAGTGCATAATTAAAAGAATGTTTAACCTGATGTTAAATAGCTAAATTTTGTGTATTACTGAAAGCTGGATGGGCACAATAAAAATGGAAGTATTTCTGAAAATGGAACCCAGTTACAGCTTTATTAGTTTCATCACTTCAGCTGTAAAAGAAAAGGCAATTTAACCTTAAAATAGCTGCTTTGAAAATACAAGAGGTATGACAGTGGCCTAAAAGCAAAAGGAACTAAAGCAACAGTACTGTGAGCACAGGCAGCACTCCTATAAACTATGGACTACATCAGTAATAATTTCTATTTTTTTTTTTTAATTAAAGAAAACTAAGAAGATCCACTAGTTTGGATTTCTTAGTGACCAGCATTCAATTTTTTTTAAGTTACTACTTATTTTAATCTACAAGGATTTGCTTTTGTCTTGAAAATATGTGTTCAGGAAAGACATACTGAATGATTTACAATCTTGATCAAAAAGACAAAAGGAAAAGAAATAGCAATCAGGAAATTTCTGTGGATATACATGAAACAAATGATTAATGATCAAAGG
The DNA here is from genome assembly GCA_022316685.1 of Progne subis subis. Lineage (NCBI taxonomy): Eukaryota > Metazoa > Chordata > Aves > Passeriformes > Hirundinidae > Progne > Progne subis. The sequence goes on along the minus strand of JAKJHU010000224.1, from coordinate 377,485 downwards.
AAATAATTACATGTATAGTGATGTGTCTCAGCATTACAGTAACTGTTAAATTTGAAAAGAAATAGCCACTGAACTAAGTAGAAAAAAATTATTTATGGTGAGCAGACTGCAAAATGTTTTGCTTCATCCCAATCACCAAGTGTTTTAATTTATCACTGCTGCTTCTTTACCATCTATATTCATTGCTGAATGTAAAAGAACAAGTTCCTATTTTCTTTGTATACACTTCAAGTTACATGTGTTTCTTTCAGATGATTTACCATCTACTTTTATACTAAATGCTCTTAAAAGAAAGACTGACTTACTGATGAACAACGGAAGAAAGCAACTATTGCAACTGGCTGCACTGAATCAATGGGTTTCAGAAGACTAGTCAAGAGATTGCTCTAAACTTGATTTGGTAACAGAATTTACATAATTAAATGCTTTTCCACAGAACCAATATGTTCATAATACATGGTACAACACAGCTGCTCAGCAAGTTCAGCTTTTTGGAACACAGCTACTTTTCTATCAAATAAGGAAAAATGTATGTATACAGAAGTTATTCAAATACAGTAAAAAATTATGAGATAACTCCAAATATTCAACTCTGTCATCAATGTTTCATTTTGAGTCCAAGAAAAACACTAAAATGAACATTTCTGGACATGTTCAGAATCTACCATAGAATCCTTTCAGATGCATATTGCTATGTTCTGTGTCATACCTAGCTTTTTCTTGTTTTTCATATATTGTTGTCCTGTTCTTGGATATAGTTTGGAAGTTGTGCAAAACGAGCAATTAAATGTATTAAAAAAACTTGAGTTGGCACAGTTTGAGACTGCACAATCAGAAGAACAGTATACACTGTACCAAAAAAAGCTGAAAAATTAATTTCTCTCTTTATTGCACTTCAGTTAAAACAAAGAAGTTCTCTGGGTTCTCTCCTAAAATGCCACTTAGTTTATCTTTATGCCACCTGGAAGATTTCAGTCTACTCAGCTGACTTCAACTTTAGAAAGTCTCCAATTCATGCAAAGGCTTGTTTAGAAGCTTGAATATTTTTTTGCTTTGATGTATTCTTCTGTGGAATTACTATCATCATTTTGAATCCAGCTCAGATTTAGTTAAGATATATTAGCAGCATTTTGGCTTACAAGGCACATATGGTGACATTAAAGGGACAGTAATATTCTGTATCAGAGATAAAGTAATTCTAAGATCCTTTCTTAATCTAAATGTCTTTCCTAAACACAAGTTCAACAATTGATGAATTGAAAAAGGAGTCCCACAAATCATGTGTGATCCCTCACACGGCCTGTTATGGGCAAATACAGAATATAATTTTCTCACTCACTGAAGACCAAAGGCTCAGATTATAAAAATTGCAGAATTCATATTTACTTTGAAGTGTATAAAACTGGGCTTTAAATTCTATCTAGTCCATTTCATTCTAATTTATTTTCTCATGTCGCAGTATTACTGCTGCTATTTATTCATGTGCTTAGAAGCATACTATCAGACAGCAATATGTAGTCTTTGAAGACACACTTTGTATCTTTAATTCTATTTAAGTGCTGAAGTCACTAGTCCAGCTAACAAGTAGGCTGGAAATAAAAGGTTTTCTACGAGAGAAACTTAAAGTCAGTATCTTAATAGCAATGCTATTAGATACAAAAACCAAAATCTAATCAGCAGCAACTAAGAAGTTATTACTTATGATGAAAGGCACAACACCCTCAGATACACTGCAAATTTTTGGCACTATAAGCAGGCAGCTTACACTATTTAGTTTGCTATGAAGGACAAAGAGTATTATATAGCATGCATTTACTGCAAGCCTGGTTTTAATTTAGAAACCACATAGTGCATCATTCTTACCTCAGACTTCTCCAGTTTATTTTGTGCATCAATCTGAGTGACAATTTCATTCATATTGGTCTCCAAAACCATTCCACCCATGACCATTTCAGCCAATATATTATGGACCTAAAAGAGACCCAAAGAGAATTTAAAAATGCAAAATAACCTCCATATAAACTGGAAACATGGTCTAACTACCTCATTATAAGGAAACATGTATTCTGTAAGTCAATTAATGTTACCGTTTAATATAAAGCCAGTTGGGAACAAAGCTCATAATTTCATGTTCCTTTCTCTAGTATCTTCTTTGCTCACAGACCTTGTACAAACTCATCTTCTATACCACTTATCAATGCTAAGAAACTTTCACATTCCTCTTTTTTTTGCTCCCATTTTCCACCCAATTATTAGAGTCTGAATTAGCATCAACAGCAATAACACCTCTAGGAAGCAGGTCTTATGAGACTAACCAAATTGCTCACAAGCAGATGTGTAACACTTCTCTGGGCTACAACTGAGAAGACAGAGACTCTGATGTTCACCAACCACAGAATCCCAAGATTTGGCTCAGAAATATAACTGACATTCCTGAAATACCAAATAAATGTGGAATCTTTAGCATCTACACCTAAGACCGATGACTAGGACTCAAACTGCAGGAGCACATAAACCAGCTGGGGACATTACTGAAACGGGTATGTTTAAACACCTCTCTTCCCTGCAGTCCTGACTTGAGGATGAAAGCCCTGGTTCATGAATCATTGCTTCAGAGTCTGCATTCAAAGCGTTTTAAAGACTTGTTTGGGTTTTGGTTTTTTTTCTCTTTTAAAAGGCATCCTTCTGCACACCTACTAGTAAAAATCTGGAGTTACCACATAATGTATAATATTTTAACCCTATATTACTATTTAAATCTGAAGACAAAGAGCATTTTTCTAATTTTCAGAAATAAACATGTACAGTCTGGTATCTCAAAAGCATTAATTCTAACTACTATTTTGGACATTCTCCCAATTTTCCTGTGGATTAAGGACAGAAGTAAATCTCTAAATCAAATAACCTGGAGGTAGTACAACAAAATCCAACATAGTTCTTGGTTTTGTGCCATACCTAAAAAAAAATTGATTTTTTTTCTCTGATAATTTTAAGTGTATTTTTGTAAAATTTATAATAAATGTATCTAGAGAGGCTAAAAACAGCTCTTCTTCAGGCCCATTTGGGCTCTTCCAAAACCTTCCTTTCTATATGCTTCTTACTTCTTTGCCTCCAGTCTCTAGAATATTTAACTTCTCCCTCAATGCAGACCACCCCATACCTTGGGTCATATTTCATACCTTTCTCTGCATTTTTTTCAGACTTTCAGAATGCAATGGTGAAGTCTAGCACACATTATTTAGAAATGTTCAAAGCATAGGTGCTTTAAAGAAGCTTGAATATTTTGTCCTGACTCACTTTTCTTCTAAAGGGATGGTTTTCTAAATAACAGCATATAATTAATTTGGTAATCTGCATGTGAAAGGAAATCACAGTTTTGACTAATAAAGTTATGTAACTGTAGTGATCCACTGACTCCCTCCTCTGAAGTATATGCTAATATGCAAGCAGCAGCAAGGTAAAAATAAACAGTAACTGCTCTTTCTTTTCAAATTCCAAATTCATTGCAAATATATTTTAAATGTACAAATACACATTGTCTCTATTTTATCTTATTTTTAAAAATCACTAATTAATTTCCTAAAGAAACAGCAACAACAACAAAAAATCTTAAATAAAAATGCATTAAGTGGCAATGAAGTGCAAAAGACTCTTCAATAGTGTATTCAAAATATTATTTAAGTGAAAGATTGAAGGATGAATAGATATCTTATATTCCAAAAGAGATCTGACTATTGAGAACATCAACTTTTTAAAATCCAAAAGTGCTGTTTTGTAATAACAATTTTAAAGTGTTCTTACAAAAATCAAGAGTGCTTCCTACTTATATTCAATGCACTCTCTAAAAGCAGGAATGCATAATGTAAAGAAGCAACATATCAAGAAAAAACTCAGGAAAATTGGCAAACACATTTTCTTGTCTTCAAGAAATTTGATTTTGGATGGTTCACTGTTCTGGTTAGATACTAAACTGTTGCAAGAGATCATGATACTCCCAGAGATATTTCAATAGGGGCCAAAAAGTTGTGGAAAAAACCAAAGTATTCCCTTACATCCCCAGCTGAATGTATTCTATTCTTTTAGTTGTATAATAGCTTCCAGAGATACTTTTTTCATCAGAAAGCATAAGACTCTTGGACTCGGTGTGGGAATCAGTGCAGGACTGAAATAAACCTGCCCCTCCTCCTCACAATATGAAAATGTCTTGCTCCAACTATAGCCAGTTTTCTTGGCTGCTTGTAATACAGATGATCTTTAAAAGAGACGTTAAATTCTCTCCTGTACGAACTACACTTCCTGACACCACAAGGCCTCATCTGCTACAGCACATTAGAAACCCTCATTCCCACCTATAATCCATTATCCAAATGAATTTCTCATAATGTATCAATATTCTTGAATAAACATCTGTCTTGGTTCCAGGTTACTATGAGTCACTGCTGAGTCCTGTACAATTATATACACTTGATGAACATAAATATTTCCTTGCAGAAATACCACATAAAATGTTACTAAGGAGTCCACAGCTGTTGAGATGACATAGTTTAACCCTTCTACATGCCATGCCATCTTTTTACATGAAAAAAATTTTGGTTTGGGCAGCTCTCACTAGAGAATTGCAAGAAAACAGCGTCCCACTGTTTCATCAAGAACTGAAGACACAGAGCAACTCTCATTAAATAACTTAGTCAATCATCACTTTTCTCAAAAATACAAATATTTTAAAAGTTTCACCCCAAACAGCACCCACACATAAGCACCCATTATAACTAAGAATGTCTAGATCAAACAGGAGAAGCTGCTGTTTTTCCCTTTTACACACTTGAAATATATTAACAAGCCAGGCCACAAATATCTGACAAAAGAAAGTTAATGCATTAACTCTGAAGGCTCAGATTATGCTTCTTGACAAGGTGACCTTATCAGCAGTTTAAAGACAATTTAACACTCTCATTTCATTCTCACTGATACATCTTCCTGTTTTGCTCTCAGACCTACAATGGAGGTGGAGATGACATCAAATTAGTCACAGCTACACAATTAATGCTACTGTACAGTTGGTGGCAGCCTTGCATTACTACAGAAGTTCATGTCTCTGTATTGAACTCTTTTGTTCATTTACACTCACATTAAAAAAACACTGCACTTGTTATTGTCACATTCAAATTTTTTTAACTCAAGGTTTCACTTCTTGTCGTGAAAGTGGGTTATTTTTACTAAAATATCTAACTAGTATTTAGGATTTCCATTTTCCTCAGAGTTTGAAAATTATAGTCTAAACATTTAACGGGATTCTTCAGCAGATTTTTAGTAAATCAAAAGAAACAGTTAAATTCTAGTGTCCATTTAATATATAATTTTCAAGAAGAAATATAATTTCATATCCAATACAAAGTAAAAATTTTTTCAAGAAATTTAACATTTTGAAGCACCTAAATTTTCTATGTATTATTAGAAATGTTTTGTCTATCAAGTTATGTGAAGCAATACTCTTTAATGTAACATGCTACAGAGCAACAGCTCAGAGTACGTATCAGCCAAAGCATTCGTCAGCTAAAGATCAAACTCTTCCCACAAAATTACTGCAGTACTTTAATTCTTTAAACTCAATATACAAACCACTCATAAACTCTTTACTTTAATCTGTCCTTTCAAAAATATCCAACATGTTCAAGTCATGGAAATTGCTAGAAATCCTAATGACTTTTCATGACCTAAGTATTGGTTCAACACTCACTCTTGGTAACCTGTATTTCACTGTCTGGTCAAGGTGCAAGTGCTTCTTCCAAAAGAACTTTCTGATTTTGAAACAAAGTGAATCAGTTTTAAATAGTTCATAGATACGTAACTTAGTATGATTTTCACTGTAATTTTTCTATCTTACTTTCCTTTGACATCTTTTGTTGTTGATGCAGAAAGATGTTCACAGATGGGGAAAGGTGACAGCACAGAAAACAACAGTATGCACAAAATGCAGCTGAAGGAATAATTCTAAATATTAAATTCTCAGCATTTTAGGTACTACACCAAAAAGTATCAAAGTCCTTTTAAATGAAAGGTGACTATAGTAAGAGCATTTCTCTAAACTACTTGTTTCTTATAGCTGGAATATTCAAACAAGAATGTTTACAAATGTTTGAAAAAAGACAAAGTCTGTTTGAGATTTTAAACAAAAAGATCCACACAGCATCTAAATTACATAATCATAGCATATGAAAGGCACCTTCCAATCCTAACTGGAAAACACTTAACTTCAGTTCTGAGTTATATAAAACCTAAACATAAACAAAATAGAACACATTATTTCTTGAAGCTCTTCCTACTCTAAGAATATTCAGATGTCTTAGATTCTACAATTTTATGTGCAATATTATTATGCAAATCTCCTGTATTATTTTATTGTTCCTCAGAAGTGCACATTCTATTGCAGCTTTCAAGTAATGAACGTATTTTAGCAGAAACGGTCTAGATTTCACTGATAACTGAATCACAGAATCATGGAATCAAGTAAGGTTAGAAAAGACCTCCAAGGTCCTCAAATCCAACCTTTGACCAAACATCACCATGTCAATTAAAGCCACAGCACCAAGTGCCAATTCCAGTTGTTTCTTGAATACTTCTGGTTATGGTGTCTCCATCACTTCCCCAGGCAGTCCGCCTCAAGGCCTGACAACTCTTTCAGGGAAGAAGTTCTTCCTGGTATCCAGCTTGAGGCCATTTCCTGTTGTCTATCCATGGTCACTTGGGAGAAGAGACCAATCGCCATCCGGTCACAACCTCCTTCCAGGTGGTTGCAGAAGGCAGCATTGTTCCCACTGAGCCTTCTGCTCTCCAGCCTGAACAGCCCCTGCTCTCTCAGCCACACCTCACAAGACTTACTCTCTAGAGCCTTCACCAGCTTTGTTACTCTTCTCTGGAAAGTAAGGCAGAGTTTAATACCAAGTATCAGCTGAACCAAACATTTTACTAGAAAAAATATTACAGGATGTCATTACAGTACCTTGTCTACATGGAAGATTAAATCCAGCTCACAGACATTTTCAAAACATTTGTCTAACGTTTCCACAAATACCTGCGAAGAGGGAAAAAATGCCAAAGGTCAATCTTTAACGAAAACTCTACAGTTCCATTAGGTGTGAAGTCTGAGAAAAGCAAATACAGAAATTAAACACTGGTCAGATCTTAAGGCATTAAAGACATCTACAGAAATTATGTGGTTAGCATTATGTCAGAAGTATGTAATCTATGTAGAGAGCAAAATATGCACAAGCCAATTTAGGTTAAAATTCTGCTTAAAGGCACACTGTTTCAAAAAACAGATACATCTTTAAAAACCAGTAGCATAACCTATACTGTAATTTCCTCAACTGTGATTCAAAGTACCCATTTAATTAGAACTTAATTATGAAGAAAAAAAAATCATGTTTTCCCATCATTTTTAATAATTACTACATTGCAAGCATCTCCTAGTTAAACAGACTGTTAACTTTTCTGTTTGACTATTAACTGTCAGCATCACTCCTTCCAGTACAGCAGCTTTCACCTGACAGACCCATTGAATCCAGGATAAAAAAGGCATCTGTCTTAATGTCACACCTCCTCATCCCGTCAGGCATATCACCATATAAATTTAGAAAAGTCTAGCAGTTTATACACAGGCAAATAATTTGTTTCTGAATCCAGAATACAAAAGCATAAAGCAGAAAATCCAAGCAGCTGCTGAACTCCAGCCACTGATGCTCCCTGCCAGATTGTTGTGGCTTAAGTTTAGTTTTGTTTTGCTTTTAATTCTTTCTTTCCCTATAGAATTTTCCCCCCCATAAGTTGCTAAGAGACTAAATACTGATGCTTAAAGTGTACTTGACCCACACAAAAGAAGTGGTGAGGGTGGTAGATCACTTAGTTTGGGGGAGAGGGAAAGGCTCAGGGGCTCCGGAAGCTGAGGGTGGTTTCTTGGTTTCGGAGAGGATGGTCAGGCGATGGCTGGCTGCGTGAGGAGTCTACTGTTAACGAAGGGTCCTGTCCTGGGAATTCTATCATCATCCATCATCTGTGCCCAGGAATTCAGAGCTGCTCACCTGCCCTGCTGGAGCTGGGCCAGCCCTGCCCAGCTGTTGCGGCTTTTTCAGCAGTGCTCACTTTGCTGGGACATCCCCCCACCCCACTTTGCCTGTCAGGACACCCCCCTGCCTGCTGGGGACCCTCGCTGTCTTCAAAGTTTAAAAGAATTTCCGTAAGAATTTATTGATCTTTTATTAATAGTGAGAAAACAAACTGCAACTTGTTGGAAATTTTAATCAGTTTTATACGTTTCAAGGCCATTTTGTCAAAATACGTATTTGATATTATTTATTAACCTGTCACTGTATGCAATTATTTTTTTTTTTTAATTCTAAACTCAAACTTCCTAAAGAAGCAACATGGAAAATAAACATCTCATTTTGGTTCCTTGTTCCACATGATTTATTAACCCCATCTTAGTATTTGAGAGGCACCTGTGGTATTTCTTTAGTGAGACCCAGACGACTGCTGATGGCAAAAAGAAAGCCTGCTCTCTCACCAGAGGATAACACGGCTTTATTCTGGAGTCCTGCTCCTGCTGGCTGGAGTTCTTTCCCCGTCTCCACTGGTGACAGACAGAGAGCCTGTCCGGGGGATTTTTCCCAGGGGGCAGGGCCCAGAGACAGGGACAAGCCACAGCTCAATCAGGGACATGGTGGGAGTGGAACAGAGCTGGGTTACATTCTGGTCTGGGGGATGGGCGCGGCTGAGCAGGGACAAACCATATGATAGAGTTTTCAAGGGAAACAGGGGAAACATTACAAATCAAATGAAACACAGTATTAACCAAATTAATACACTATAACAGGCACCAGATTTCAAACTGCCTTGAGGCCCAGAAAAATAGGAGTGAGAAACCATGTCCTTGACATTGATCACAGAATTGTTTAGGTTGGAAACCTAAAGACTAATGAGTCAAACAGGTAAGTCCCTGACTGCCACATCTAGATGTTAAAACACCAGACATGGCAACTCCACCACTTCCCTGGGCAGCCCATTCCAATGCCTGACAACCCTTTCAGTGAACTTTTTTCTAATATCCAGTCTAAATCTCCCTTGGCATAAATTGGGGCTGTTTCCTCTTGTCCTAGTTCTTCTCTCTTGGGAGATGAGATTGAAGCACCTCTATAACCTTCTTTCACATAGTTGTATAGAAAGATAAGGTCCCTCCAGTCCTTCTTTCCTCCAGGTTATCTCTCAACTACTCCTTGAAAGACTTGTGCTCCAAGCCCCTTCACAGGTTCCACTCACTTTCTCTGGACTTGCTCCAGCCCCTCAATGTCTTTCTGGTAGGGAGGAGCCCAAAACTGGACACAGGATTTGAGGCATGGCCTCACCAGCGCCCAGTACAGAGAGACAGTCACTGGCCTTACTATTGTTAAGATGCCACTGGTCTTCCTGGCTGCGTGGGCGCACAGCTGGCTCATGTTCAGATGCTGTCAATCAGCACCCCCAGGTCCTTTTCCACTGGGCAGCTTTCCAGCGACTCTGCAGAAGCCTATAGCACTGCAGGGACTGTTGTGACCCAAAAGCAGGACCTGGCATTTGGCCTTGTCGAACCTCATGCAATTGACCTTGGCCCATCCTTCCAACCTCTTGGAATCCCTCCAGCAGATCAACACTCCCACCCAGCACAAAGTCATCTGCAAACTGGCTGAAGGAACATTTGTAGCCCTCATCCACATCATCGATAAAGATATTAAAGGGGCTAGCCTCAACAGTGAGCTATGGGGAACACCACTGCTGACCACTTGCCACCTGGATATAACCTCATTCACCTCCACTCTTTGTGGATAAAACTCCTGCTTCTACAGACACATATTTATATCTACAGACCCAGTTAAACAGATCTGCTTGACATTAGCCATTCCCAACTGCCTACCTCTAATTATCAACAAAGATTACCCTGCCCTTGCTATTATTACTACTATTAAAGTCTTTAAAAAGTTGAAGTCAAACTACAAATTAACTGATGATCCATGCACTTAAAACAAGGACTATTCTTTAATACCAAAATATAAATCTGTCAGTTAAACTAGGAACATAGAGCATACTCAGAGCAGACTCAAGATAATAAGGTTTGGTGAAAAGTTAATTAAGAAAATTAATCTGCTTCTGTTAAAGTATACTGAAACTAAGCAAAGCAGTTTTTATTTTTTTCTTCAAGCAGTTGCTAATTCATTGTGACAATAACAGACTTCTATAAAGAAGGGATTTGAGCAAACAAAAAACTTGTATGTTAAGAAGAAAAAACCCACACATTTGACAACATGTGCAGCAAAACAAACCATCAAAGACTTTCTCTTACTTTCCTTGCACCTTAGGAGAATGCAGTTAACAAGGACAGTGCTGTGTGATATTAGCTGCAAGAAGAAGATTGAAAACAGTGTAAATGCAACCTTTGTCCAATGTTTTTAGTTACAAGACCTAAGAGTCTGACACTATTCCTCACATAAGTCACCAACTTTGCATGTGATTCACACACTCTGACATCTGGCTGTTCCTTGGAAAACAAAGGAACCCATTAAGAACAAAGGAAACTCAAGAATCCTAAAAACAAACCTCCCAGATACATGTATTTAGTAGCAGCATGCATGCTTATGCATCAACAACACAAAAGTTTAATTTTTGTGACATTCTTCAAGTAAATAAGGCTTCTATAGCAACACTTGATTCATTGTTGGAGTGTTTACTTTTAAACTTTTACCTATTACACAGCAACCCCACCACATACTAAATAAACTCACAAATCTCTGTTTCTGTTTACAATGCACGACCAGTAATGCACAACAAATGTTCTTTTAATCTAAGGAAATCAGCTGGCACTGACTATTCCTTCACAGAGATTTTTCACTGACTAAGGATTTCTCATGGAAACTTTGGAAATTTCCTCCATCTTCCATTCATGATGGCAAGTTCACTCAGAATAATGCCAGAAATTACAAGGTCTACATCTACTAAAAACAGTAGTTTAAAACACTGGTCTGAAAGGTAGAAAACTAGATTTTTTTACACTAACACTTCTTGGCCTATTTTAAGATGCCTTCAATAACGGAAATTTATTTCAATTAAAATGTGATGGAGTGATGAAGTCACTGTCATCAGAATTTTAGCATCCAATGAATTGCATCCTGTAGCAAGTAGTGCTAAAATTTAAGTAATTTAAAGAGTCACTTCAGATGCTGCAGACTTGTGGAACAATAACTAGAAGAGAAAGCACATCAGTTGTTTTGGGACACACACACCCTCCATACACATCAGTTCAGATGCATCTTGTGATGTTACTGGAAGACTAACATAAATAAATGAGTGAAATAGCAGGAAAATAAGGATGCATGTACAATTAATTACTAGCTCCCCCTTGTGCTTCATTTTTGAAATTATAACCTTTTATGGTAAAAAGAAAAAAAAACCATGCACATCCCCATGTAAGTAACAGAAAACATGGGGGGGGGGGGGGGGGGGGAAAAGCAAGAAAGAAAGAAAGAAAAAGAAAACCCCTACAACTTCATTTTGTAAGAAAGATGCTTTAAAAAAGACAGATACCCACAGGGAGCATAAATTATATGAAACAAAATATGCAAGCCATATGTCGAAACATAAAACATCACGTTTATAACAAAGGGCTCATTTTAAAAATTAAATTATTTTAAAATAAGAAAATAAGACAAGAAAAGAATAAATCATACATCAGTAGGAAGATAACAAGGGCAGCGGAAAACTAAGAACACCTAATCAGTCAAATGTATCTGAGCGTACATAATGTCAAATACTAACAAAAGCAGGTACAAAATGAGCTAAAAACAAAAGGAGTAACTCATACCAAGAATATCGCCTTCTTCTTCCTTAGCTAAACAGCAATGGTAAACCTGCAGAATTCAATTTGCCCATGAAGAGTTATCATCGCCATCATATGCCTCTCTGATTTTTATTTAATTAGCTTAAAAGCATCTCTCCTCAGGATCCTTTATCATTAACAACTGAGAAAAACATGTTACATGAACTGCACTGCATTTCCCACATCCATCTCACTGAACACCATTACCTTGAAAGGCTCTATTGAATTTCCCATGGAAGACTGATCTCACAAACTCTGCTTCATGTCTTCATCTCACAAACTCTGCATTATGTCTTCAAAGTACAGCAGTTGGCCAAGACACACAAATTCTTATAGCAGATACAGGTTCTTAGGTCCATAAGATAGCTAAGGTACCATTGCAAATGCCCCTCATTTTTTCCCTTATGGCAGCCTACAGCTAGTTTTCACACGTATTTTCCTTCCATGCAGTAAAACCTTACACTTCACAGGCTAACACAAAGACATTCAAGACATGACAGAATTTACACTGAATCCAAAAGACTGCTAAACCTAAGCATAGCATAGATGTTGACCTGTCTCCCAATGAAGCAAGCAAATAAAAAGAAACTTATGTTTATATTTAGAAAAAAGGTAAGAAAACGGTCAAAAATTAACAATGTGAATTTGCCTTAGGTGTTTGAAGGAAGAAATTCAAGCTGAAGACAGTATCAAACCTGAGGCAGAGTCTATGATTTGTAATGCATACAGAATGTTCATTAAGCCTGAGTCAAGAAGACCTCCCTCTGATACAGCTCTGACCCAAAGGGAACATAACTGGCATTCACAGAAGTATCTTAAGTATCACAACAAAAACTTTTTGCTGAAAAGAACTGCGGACTGCCATACATAATCTAACCTCCTATGCATTTATTCAGTTTACATGACAGAAACCTCCAAAGTGCTAGGTTCATTTCACCAGCTCACTTTCCATCATAAACTGTTGCCTTACCTATCTACTTACTTAGACAATTTGTTATACGAATGACTCCGAACAAAGTTCAGATGCCTTACCTGTGCTATCTCTGAACTACAGTAAACAAAGATGTATAAGAATGGTTCAACACTTTTCAGGAAAAAAACAAAGTTTATTTGCTCAATTCAATATGCGTGTTATATACAGTTAGTCTACACTGCATGTAGGATTGACAAGGAATAATAAACTTTCTGAGGGTCCTCTTTCAATAAAAGATGCATTTAGTTCTGATTGCTACTGCTAAGAAGATTAAACAGATCTTTCTTCTGAGCCAATCTAGAAATTAAAAATATTTAAATAATCTCTATACTCTTAATATTTAATATATCTCTAATACTCCATAATATAATTAAATGGTTGAATTACAATGATTTAGAGAAATCTGAATCCTCAACAGCTGTGGGTACTGTGGTAAGACCGTATGATTTATAAACAAAATCATACAGGTCAGGAAAAACAAAATATGTCTACCAATGGAAATAGCATTTTTATTATTTCAGTTTTCTTTAAGAAATCATGTTGACATGTAATTAAATACTGGGCCATTTGGAAAAAACGTCAAATACAAAGACTAGGAAATTAAAATCTATTGAAGTATTTTTGGTACAAGATGCAAAACATTCTAGAGAAAAGTTTAAATTCTTTAATTCAAAATGTTTGGGGGCTATATAATAGTAAGCTCAAGCAATTTCCTTCAACACCTGAACATACAATTTAGGTTGCACGATGTATGAATATGCTTTATAAATATTTTGGCACTTCCAAATATGAAGACACACTATGCAACAGGCAACTAAGCAACCCTATCCAACAAACTGCTATGAACAGGTACAGCTATTGTGCATATGACTTGTCAACACTGCATTGTTCGGATATTGCAGAATGCTCTATGACCAAAGATGATACAAGAATCCAGAAAGGAGTTTCCTCCCCTGCTACCCACACAGGTACACTTCTGGATCTACTGTCCAGAAGGGCAAAACTGGAGCAGCTGTTTTGAACAGTAAGAGGTGTCTATGAGAAGCTATGCAGCTTCAAGAAAGGTCTGCAGGGAATTGTGAGGCTGTAGAGACTCACAGTGCTTCTGCAGTGAAATAACCTACTGCTACAGTCCCATGTCTCAGGACAGATTATACTTATGTGACAAATCAATTCTCTCGATGTACTTTTGAAAGGCTTAACAGTAAGCTATACTTACTGTTTCATATACATACACATATATTTAGCAGTTTAAATACTGGCCACAGCACCAAGACTGCCTGAGTTTAAGAAGCATTGGAACAATGCTTTAAGGCATATGGCATGATTCCTGGGGTGTCCTAGACAAGGTCAGGAGTTGATCTCAATGGTCCTGATGTGTCCCTGAGTTGGAAGGAAATCGTAACTGGAAGTCTTGCAGAAGACAATCTATTTGAGGAGTCTGTGATCTTGAACAGGCCCTGTCTGTACTACTGCACTGAGCAGCATGGATCTTCCTAATATAATCTATAACCTATGATGTCCTTGGCAAAAATGAACTGTAGGAATGGAATGTACTGATTTTCACTAAGAATCTAACTGTTGCATGTTTAGGGGTTAGTCATCCACGTAACACAACCTGAATAGACACAGAGGCCTGTGCTCCGATGCAGAAATTCCTTGACTAAGGGATAAAATCAGCCAGTTCACTGTAATGGAGGAGTCTGCAGGCAGCTCCCACGTGGTGCTGGTAAACATGCCACCTGCATGGCCTCGCCATGACCTCAAACTGCATCAGGTTTTCCTGAAAATATCCTTTAGCAAGAGTTATTTTCCTGTGATGAAATTATATAATAGCTCATGGACTCAAAAGAGGGAGAGCTTCTCTGCCTCACACACTGTGGGAATACTCATCAGGGCTCCACTGGATGCCACAGGAAGGTGGCATACCCAGCACCAGAAGGGGTGTATAACTTACCACCTATATTCATCTTCTCACTCTGTTCTATTAAGTAGCTATCTTATTAAACCATTTGTGCTGTTGAGCTTTTCTTACTGACACAGAGAAAGAACCTAGGCTTATGGATCTTATTTCTCCCGACCAATTCCTATCCTATCCATCCCAATTCCACTAGCACAGAACACTGTGCATAGCATTTGCCCTCCTTTTCTAAGGGATAACTGTCAAAAAGCTCATAAGCCACATCAAGAATTTAATCTGAAGAGATTTTGGACATATTTCTGCCTTATCCATTTATAGTGAATATATATATACATGCATGCATGTGTGTGTACGAGTCTGGGTATACATTAGTATAAACAAACAAATACTCAGCGCTTCTTAGTATCTTCACGGTATAAAAGCAACCTTCCAAATATTACCAAAAAAAAGGCGAGCAAAACATTTGAGCTCTAAGCTGCTTCAAAGTTGAATTACAGTTATTAAGAATAAACAAAAAAAACCAACAAAAAACTCACAAAGCAACAAAAGAACTTACTTGTATGAGGTCTAAAATACCAAGCTCACTTTCTGAGGAATCCACACAGAAGACAAAATACAAGGTGGCATAGTGTCGGTAAATTAGTTTGTTATCAGATCCGCCTATTAATCTAAAGAGGAAATAAGACAAGGAAAGGTTAGGTAGCATCTCAGGATAAACTGAGCAAATCCTCACAGTTATTTCAATTAACAGGAGGCCTATCATTAACAGCTGGAGCTCTCCCAAATCCAACTGTACTGCAACTTTTATTTTGTGATATAATTCCAATGGAAAACTAAGTAACAAGACAGACCAATTTACATTAATGACACAATCACAGTTATTGTTACCCATATGGATAAAAATTACATCAACGTGTGAACATTTTTATTAAAATCAATTCAAACAGATCCCAAAAAAAGCAGGTATTAAGTGTATTTCCATTACAGACTGGTAGACAGGCACTGCACAGGGATTTATTTGCTTTACAGATTAACAGTATATGCCTATGAATCTTTCCCTGACTTTCTCAGAGGAGCATCAGGAGAAAAAAGCTGTAATGAAGACTGGCATTTGAATCACAAAAAAAAGCCTTAAATAAGGTTTATGAGCCATTTAATAACCAAGAATATATAACACTAGAGCTACAAAATGTTTGACATCTTGAGAAGTAGGACCATATTTCAAGCAATAGTTTATGATGCAATGTTACAGTCTCAGAAGCAATTATATTTTTATGGACTCACTATGGCAATTATATTTTTATGGCACTCACAACTTCATGGCACTGGATGAGAAGAGGTCTAAAGAGGTAGGTTCCTCTACTCTTCTGCTACAGCCTTCCAAAAAAAGGCACATAAAGCACAGAAGATCTACATCAGATCACTGACATTTGGTTTGAGGCTGAATCTACACGGCCATGACTATCACAATTTTCCTTAATTCTGTACCAGAACTGAATAGCCTGTTTAGTGCACCATAACTCATCCCCTTAATTTCTATCTTTATCACAGGGAGAGAATATACAGATTTTAAAAAAAAAAAAAAAAAAAAAGGTCTTTTGGGTCACTTCTGCTTAAGCACTTTGCTCTGCATTAATGCTTGGCAGAGAGCAGGGAAGGAGAATCCTTTGTTTCTGAAGAGCAGGGTTTACTTTCATGTATCAGACAACACTATT
The DNA here is from genome assembly GCA_022316685.1 of Progne subis subis. Classification (NCBI taxonomy): domain Eukaryota; kingdom Metazoa; phylum Chordata; class Aves; order Passeriformes; family Hirundinidae; genus Progne; species Progne subis. The sequence goes on along the minus strand of JAKJHU010000224.1, from coordinate 360,977 downwards.
ACAAACATAGACAGTGGAAAGATGTGGCAGTTAAAGATTCCTCTTTTATGATCTATTTACCCAATTCTTTCAAATACTTCATACATATAGTTCTACACATAAATTGTTGAGGCCTTTGGGTAAACTGCAAACTATAGAGTGAACCCTGTCTTGAAAAAAAAATACTGAAAAAAAAAAATTAATCCTGTAATTGAGCAGGAGGAGAAAAGCCAGAATTGTGTTCTATCTCAGTTTATCCTTGCTAAGCAGCTGTAATTTTAAAAAAGTTCCAAATGTCTTCTGCCTTTCACTTAGGGAATTCAAGCCAGAATATTTCCAAATTGAGATCACCTTCAAGAACCTAATGATAGAATCACCAGTTGAGTAGTTGGGGAAAAAAATGCTTTAAATTCAAAACACAGTTATAAAAAAATCAGGAATCATTTTGATCAAGAAGAAAGACATTCTAGCTGATGTGGTACAGCTAAACATTTAACTGACTCTGCACACAGAAAACTTAGGTGTTAGCAGACCAATTTTCAATAACCAGAAATTGCATAATATTTAACAGACTATGACATCTCTGCATCATAGACTGGAGATCATGAGTTTATTCTATCAATTCTGACCCCTTCTTCTAGAAGGTGGCTTTTTACCTATTTATACTTGCTAATGGCTAATAAATACTTCAAAATAAAACACATCTCCATTTCAGAATTCCTTCAGTCAAAGCAAGATGACTTTCAAAAACAATGAAGATGATTCAAAAAAGATTATTTTGTGTCCTACAGAGACAGAACACATAAGCCTCAGTTTCCCCCTATCTTGCCTTTCCTTTATTAATAAAATATCTTGGTTGAAACTGTACTAGTTAGCATATTTAAGACCTTTCTTTTTTTTTCTTCCTAGCTCAAATTTTAGGAGTTCAAGCCAAAGGACAGCTCCAAAGTATCTAATTTTCTAAAGATTTAGCTCAGTTGGTCAGAGCACGGTGATAAAAACACCAAGGCTGGACTGTGGATTCCTGTATGGGCTGTTCATTTCGGAGACCTTGTGTGTCCCTTCAGAATAATATGTGATTCATTCAACGGGCACGGCAAATGTCAATGCCTCTTAAAATGTGACCTTGATTATAGCAAAACCACATCTGCCTGTTCTTTCCCACCTTTGTATCTGACACAATCATGACACTGGATATGGCACTGTGGCCATTCCAGTACTAGGAAAAAAAATATTTTTAATGCCTAAGACATTTTGGTACATACAGCTATCCTTCAGCTAGTAAAGAACATGTGCACTTGGTGAAGAATGACATCATTCCTTGTGTATCAACATATCTCAAGTGACATGGCATTTACATTACAGCTGTGAAAGGCTGTATTGCAGTCAGAAGTAATAATACTTGAAAGTTGGTATTAGGCATTTATTTCAAACTTGATACTTACAGTCCTCCTTCTAGAAAATTACAGACATTTTCATCACGTTTAGATACTAAATGGAAAGTTTCTCTGATAATTTGTTGCTGCGTATCTTCACTCTGTGAAAGGAAATATACTTTGCTAAAAAGGATTGACAATTCACAGCACACAACATTGTAAAACACAAAGTATATCAGCACTCTCAAGCTATCTACTTCTGAAGCCTTGAATCTGCCAGTTAACAAGACATGTATTGTTTGTATCTTTTCAACACAAAAAGCCATTATTTACAAGTCGCAGAATTTACACCATAAAGTCACCCTAGGACAAGGTATTACTGAGAAATGTGGAAAAGTGATTGTTTTTAAGGAACTTCTGTAAAAAAATTAATCTAAAAATAGTTTTTTTTAAGTAAACCAGAAGTGTTCTCAAACATCTTGAATTTTCTGTATCTCCAATGGAGCCTTAACAGCTACAGGCATGCTTTGAAACTACTTTTATCCATAAACAGAAGTATAAAGAAGTCCTCAAAGCTTGAAGGGAGCAGGGAAGTTACAAATCCCAAATATGTAACAATTCCAGAAACAGCTTAAAATACAAGGGCAGCATAAGCAACAGATTCTCCTAAGCCATCACCTTAACTCTTAGAAGATCAGAAACACCACTTCTGAGACTGATTTTTTCTAGCTCTTTAGAAACTTAATTTTTAACTTTGGAATTATGGCCATGGGTCTATATTCTGAAAGACAAAATGATGACATATATTTTAATTACCACAAATTATTATTTTCTACCTAACCGCAAAATACTATTAATTTAATTTTATTCATTTTATCATATATATCAGCTAAAAAAATTAGACCCATTTAAAAAGTTTTACGATTATGAAAAAAATAAATACCTTTTTCACAGATCTGACCAAATTGATCTCTCTAGAAAGCAGGAGATAGACCCCTTGTAGAAAAAAGCTAAGATTTGCCTGCAGTACCGGTTCAATTGACACTTAAAAATGTGTAAGCTTCAAAAGGTCCACAAATAAATCTATATTATTGAAATCGCGCATAAAAATACAATCTATATGACTGTACCTGTTTTCTGCGCACCAGAAAGTTTCTTAATTTAATTTGCTATTCACATTTTCAAAACTTCAAAGCATTCTGTTCATAGAAACATGTTACCCTACTTCAAGCAATGAGAATTTGTTTTAAGTCCAGTTATGAAACTAACAGATCAAAATGGTTTTACAAGAAAAACCTGGTATCCGCTGGCCACTTGTTCCTCTCCTTCCCATTCTACTTCAGTCACACATAGGAAACACCTGTATCAGTTACACTCCTTTAATTCAAAACCTGAGTGTGCATGCAAACTGAAGCATCAGAGCCATAATTTCTGCTCTGAAGTGTGCAAAAAAGACACATCCCTTCCAACGAACTGTGAGTTCTGTAATAGCCAGAACTGCAAGAAAGGGACCACAAATCCAAGTAACTGCACTGCTAGAAAAGGAGTTACTTGTTTACATAACTTTAAGAAATAACAACTATTGTCTTGTATTTTAATGCCCAAGCAGACCTCAGCATACTGGTAGGAGATTGAGTACACTCAAAACATTATCTAAAAATCTCTTATCCTTGAACTAAATCACGAGTTTTCACTGCACTTTCTTTCCATTCAGATCGAACACTTGTGCTCCATTTTCAGAGGTGCTTGCTGCTTGCCTTCTACGATTGAAAAGAATTATCTTTTCTAGTTCGTTACGTTTTCATGTCAACTGCAGTTTTATAGCACACGGGGACTCTCCAAAAGAAAAGGTTCTGCTTAAGGACTCATCTTCCCCGCTCTGCCAGCCCTGCCGCAGCACAGAGACACACTGCACCGCGCCGGACAGCAGAGCACAGAGCAGCACTTCCATACGACAGCTGAGAGAGCCAAGTCTGACGCCCGACAAGACTCCCTCCCTACCCCCTTCATCGTCGGAGCTCCTAAAAGGCAAATCCCAGCGAAAACAACACCGGCTTTCTTCGAAGCCTCACGTGCACGGTCTCAGCACCGTCCCTTTCCCCACGGCGCTGCCCTGGGCCCAGCGCAGCCGGCAGGGCCGGGCCGGACCGGGCCCAGGGCCCTCGCGTGCAACCTCGCTGCCCCGCCGCCGCACGCCCCGCCGAGCCCCAGCCCGCTCGTACATAGCGCTGGTAGAACTTGGAGAGCCGTGGCTTGCCGTGGTTGTTGAAGATGAGGATGGCTTTGATCATGGTGGGGCGAGGACCGAGGGCGGCAAGCCGGACGAGCTGTGCTGTATCCCCCCCTCCCTTCCTCTTCCTTTCCCTCTTCTCTTTCCTTCCTCCTTTTCCTCTCCTCCCTCTGCCCAGCCCGTCCCGCTCCCGGGCCGCTGGCGGCGTGGGCGCGCGCACCACGTGACCGGCGGGACGGGTCGCGCCGCACGTGATGCCGCTGGAATGTCACGTGACGGGAAGGCGGTGTCCCACGAGGGACAAAACATCTCGCGAGGGGGAGGCCGCCCCTCGCGTGGCGTCACTTCCCGTTCTCCGTACGGCAGCGGCATCATGGCGGAGCCGGAGGAGCAGCCGCCGCCCGCCGCGGCTCAGAGTGGCGGCCGCAGCGACGGCGGGGAGGAGACCCCGGAGGGCGGGGCCGCGGCGGGGCCCGCCGAACCGGGCCCGCCCCCGGCCGGGTCGCCAGGCACCGAGGAGCCCGGGGGAGACGCGAAAAAGAAAAGTAATGGGGCGAGAAGCCTCGGCTGGGGCGGGCGGGCGCGGTGACGGGCAGACAGGGTGGCCAATGGGCGGCGGGGGCGGGCGCTGTGGGCCAATGAGCGATGGGGGGCGGTCCCGCAGTGACGCTCTCCTCCCCGCAGTTGATGTGCTGCTGAAGGCCGTGGGCGACACCCCCATCATGAGGACCAAGAAGTGGGCGGTGGAGCGGACCCGGACCATCCAGGGCCTCGTGGACTTTATCAAGAAGTTTCTCAAGCTGATGGCCTCCGAACAGCTGGTACGGGCGGGGACTCCGCGCGGAAGGTCCACGCCGTCAAACACTGAAAAAACACTGTTGGAATCCAGTCTACGGCTGCCTGTAGGAAACTTTGAGTAGGAGCACCGAGAGAACTATTCCAAGTAGACCCAGGATGTAATATTGAGCGAGCTGTGGCAGCGCGGTATGGGCGCGCTCGGCAGTGACCTTTGGACTTTTTGCCGTGTCTGTATTTCTTGATGTCTGCCAGACAGAGCTGTGTGCACCCTGGGCAGTCGTGTATCCCAGGGAAACATTCCTAGGCACCACGTACCTGGAGGAGCGGGGTATAGAGACGGAGTATTTGAGAAACAGTTCAGAGGTCTAGAGTCGCATCTAAAATAGTTTAATTACTTCATAAGACTGAATTTGCTTTTAAAAAGGGTAGTTGGGAGGTGTTTGCCCTTGGACAGCAGATTGCCAGTGTTATTTCTGGGTTCCTTCCTGTGGAAGTGACTAGCCAAAGTGGCCTCGCGGTAATACTGGAAGAGCTGGAAATACAGCTTTGCACTGATTTTGTTGTTCTGCAGTGAACTCTCAACATCCATACAGGCCACAGTTTTTATTTAAGGTATACAGTTAAAGGTTGACTCCTTAAAGCAGTTTGCTAAAGCGTAGCTGAATTCATTCTGTTCTTGGTTTGGATTATCTTATTTAAGAATGTAGGCATAAATGCACTGGCCTCATTCACCTGGAAATCATGAGGGAGTCTGCTTTTCCATGGTTTAATGTCTCCAAGACAAGTGATAAGCATATCCTTATCCTTAACTAAGGACATTATCAACAGTTTGTTTCAGTGACTATCATATCATTATCTCAGGACAAAAGAATAGGAGCACATAGCCTTCCAGTGTGGCTGAAGCCTAAGGCTATACTTTGAGATCAAAACCCTAGGAATTTTATGTCTTTTATTCGGAAATAGTGCATGATACCCCAGTACCCACTGCTGCCTCACACAATAGATCCCGAGGCCCTCTTTGTCATTGTACAGGATTAGCTCCTGTACATGTAAATGCATTTTTTGGAGCAGGAAGTGAGAAGGATGACTTGAAAATAGAAAAAGATTTTTCTAATTTCTGTGATGGCCATTCTTATTGGACAAATCTGGAATAGCTTGAGTGCTTGCGAGCAAGAGCTAAAACCAGTGAGTTCACTTCATGCTGCTGTGTGAGAGACTAATTGGTCAGTTTACAGGAAAAGGAAGTCAGCATGCTTACTTTGGCTGGGCAGACAGAGGTGACTCCTTATGGTCATGTTGCCCCTCCACACTTAAGTGAAGATAGTAACTGGTCATATTCTGTAATTTACTTAAAGATTATGAAAGAACTTTTCACTGCAGAATGATTCTTCTGTGTTCCCAGTGAGAACTCCATCTCCTCTCTCATTCTTTTTTTTGCAGTTCATATATGTAAACCAGTCTTTTGCTCCATCTCCAGACCAAGAAGTGGGGACCCTCTATGAGGTAACTTCCATCTTAATGTCCTTTCCAAATGTATTTGACAGGACTTGACAGCACATCTTGGACACTTGAAATCTGTTACTGTCCCTAGCAGTAATACCTTGCATTTAGTGTAGTGTAGTTGATCTTCACAGATCTGTGTAAATGATCTAAAGAGATGTGACTTCATGCAGTCTCTGGAAAGGCTTTCCTTCGTGTGTAGTGTGTTTTCATGCCTCTCATTGTAATGGAGAGCTTTTTCATAACAGGGTTCTGTGTCATGTTTATCTGATGGGAGGGCTTTTTGTTTTGCTTCATGTATATGCTAGCCCATGAATAATTATAACCGCTTTTGTTTTTTGTTTTTCTTGCAGTGTTTTGGAAGTGATGGCAAGCTTGTACTGCATTATTGCAAAACTCAGGCATGGGGGTGAATGACTGGCAACACAGTTGTTCAGGTGTTCTCTTCAAAAATGGAGAAAGGACTAACTTAAACTCAAGCTGTAAACACACGAAAGAGGGATTTTTGCATTGCTGCCTATGAACATGTGATGCAGGTGAATAACATAAGCAAAGAGCTGGCTAGACTATATGATCACATGGGTTTTTTTCTGATGCACATTTGAGGTGCAGAAAAAACACCTGCATCTGCCATGTAGGATAGGGCCAGCACTCTTGCTGCTGACCACTTAATTGCTGTATCTGAAGGGAAAGTATTTCAGTTTTCTGCAGGACTGACTGGACAGCTCTGTCTATATGCTGTACTGAAGATAAGAAAACCTTTTTATTAAAAGTAATGTCTGTTGTACTTGTAGCCTGGGATTCAGTTTGCTTCTGATGTGTAGTAAATCTGTGGTGTGCATCCTGTTCTTTGTGAAGTCTTCATCTTGAATATGCATTATCTCATACTATTTCAAGACAGTATTTTGATTTTTTTTTTTCTTGTAATATATAGGAAGTGGTATATAGTCTAATTACTCCACCCTTTGCCTTCATCATATTAGTAATGTGAGTACCTCGTTTATAACGGCACAACTTCATGACAGGCCTCACAATACTTCCGTCCTCCACAAATTTTGTAGTGATTTGTTAAAGGCTCAGCACTTCAGCAGTTTTCAAGTTGTTTCTTCTGATGCTATTTAATGACTTGCATCTTTAGCTGAATGGTGCAACTAGCTGTTGCATCTTGAGTTAGTGAAGAAGTAGATACGAGATGCTAAAATCTCTATATATTCTTTTTGACTGTTGTTAATTTTTGTATTTCACCAGCTATGTGGTCCACTAAATTGTAGAATGCAATTTATATTCTTTTGCTAAATGATAGCAGTGCGGGTTGACTTGATGTTTTTTCCATTACGGAGAGGACTTGGTACCTTGACTAGGGTGCTGACCTTTGCTTTTATTTATTGGAGAGTTTGGGTGTGAGGGGTGGAGGGTTTATTCGAAATGTCTATTGTACAGTCTTTTATGTTTGTTTAAGCTGAACCAAATTAAATGTTAGTTGTTTGCTTGCAGAACGTTCTTATGCTAGTAGACAGTTTTTGTCCCTGACGTAATCCAATTCTTCAGCACGTATAGACAAATCAGCCAGTTCTAGTTTAAAGCATGTTTTTTACAATAGTCTTGAACTGCTATTTTGTACATAAGTGGCTCTTACGTAGTCTCTGCAAGCTGTGTATCAGATTTTTTTTCACCTCAGAGGACTTCTGGAGGAGTTGTACCCAGCTTAACTTACTAATGTTGCCACAGTTTGCATGTAGCATGCATGTATGCCACAGTTACACAGGCATGTGCCCTGAATGCTTGCTATGTGAATAGCTTGATGTACCTTGGCACTTTTTAAGTGGAAAACTTGGGTTCACTTCATTAAACTAACAAGGCAGAATTTGTTGTAAACTTAAAACTTCAAATAATCCATACTTTTGCCTGCTCAGAACCCTGATCTCATGAATCTCCATCTATTTAAAAGAGCTATTGCAGAGGGAAGCACTCTGATTCTGTCTGGTTGAGGAAATTGCCTGCTTAGTTGCTGTGAGGCCAGCACAACCTCCACAGCCACTAGAGGGTACACAGGGACAAAGGTATTTGCAGTTTTATCTAGGGCTCTTTTTCAATCTTTTTTGTAGTATGTCCACATGCTGGCCTTACAAATATAAATAGTTTGTTGTCCCATGTGACAGTATGTTTACCTAAGATAAGCTACTAGTCTGGTTCTCTTTAAAGAATGTTCTGTTGGTGCCTTTCACCTCACTTGATCTTAACAAATTAAACTACTGATAAACTGCAAACATGCTTTTCAGAAGTGATGCAAGGAGGTTGATGTGTGTGTGTTGTGTTTTGGTTTTAAAAAGTAAAAACACAGTAAGATCCTGAAGAACTGTAGGTCATTTTATCTGGCAAATAATTATTGAAGGTTGTCATTTATGCCAAATCTATAAATAATTTTCCTGTGGAGTTGAATTTTAAAAATTGTTTGCCTCAATTTCTCAAAATGTGATAATCCAGTAATGTAAAACCCACAGTAATGGTCTGGATTTCTTTCTTTACCACATGCATTTTTGGACCTGGATAAATGAATCATGAAGCTTTGAATTATTCATTTATCTAAGATTCAGCTTGCTCCCTGAACAATACTTCCTACTGTTTGCTTCAGCATTTTTCTGCTCTTACTTTTTCTCCAACCCCAAGTAATTTTTTTCTTGGCCCCTAGTTTACCAGTATACCGTGAGTACTTACCTGATCCAGCCCTTGCTGTTTCCTCGTTCTGCCTTTATTCTGTTACTTTTAATGACTGCCAGCTCCAGTTCTGCTAATTCCCCCATGTAACTTCTGTACCTTCTTTACAGAGAGTCCTCCTTTTTGCCACTTTCCCCTGTAGTTTTGTACCTTGCATGACCTGAGGGAGGTGGTCAGTACTTAACCTCTGATAGCTCTGTAAGAACTATGGATTCTTTCTGTCTGGAGTTGAGGCGTGACTTTAGGTGGCAGAATTTTTCTTTTGTTCATATTCTTAAGTAACAAATTAGACTGCAAACACTTCAAGTAGATAATGTGTCAAGTGAACAAATAAGTGATTCCCAGTACATTGCTTGTAGAATTTGCAAAAGACATGTTAAATCTCCTATTTTAAAAGGAGACAGTTAGAGCTTCTAAAATCTTAGATAATCCTGATATGCTTATCTCTTTGAAAAGAATATTTCCAGTAAATTGGAAACATCAGAAGCCCAAGCAGGACATGAGCTGTGTTCTCTGCATTTGGAATGCGTTGAGCAAAAGTGTTGACTGTCATTTAAGTGACTTCAGTTGCTAGAGGGGGAGAAAAAGGGTATGAAAGTAAGGACTGACTGTTGGACAGATCAGTGAGAGTTGTACAAAAATCTGGATTTACTCAGAGTGTTGTGTTCCACCAATATGCTACTAGATGCCTTGAGAAGGCTGACTTGGAACAGAGACTAGACAGAGCTAAAAGAATAAAGTAGGTATTTATTAAAAGGCCTTTAAGCGTACACCTTGGGCAGAACAAGAGCCTAGTCAGGGCTATACCCAGCGTGGACCCAAAATGGTCACAAAATGGAGGACCAATCACGAGTTCTCACAGTTTTTATAAATTTCGGTCCATTTGCATATTTGTCTTAATTGTCCAATTACAGCTTCAGATTATGAAGTCCCATCCTTCTTGTTTTCTCTCTTCAGTCCATCATTGTTTATGCTTTTGGGCCTGTTGTCCTTGGTCTCCATCTGGAAAAGGGTTTGTTTTGCCTACGTACCCTGTGAAGAGAGAGCTTACTGACACTTAATATGAGGCTCGGAACTACACCGCAGCACAGAATCTGAAAAACATGAAAGCTAAAACTTAAGTCTTCCTACTAATATGCTATACTGAACTGTCAATATTTGTAATGTAATTTAATTTACTTGATTTAATGTAATTGAACTAACAGAAGAGACAAATTGAAAAAATCCAGTAAACTAATTTTTAAAGACTGAGAAATAAGGTAAGTATTGGAAAGGGAAGTTATTATACCATTTTTTATGAAAGACCTAGTACTTCACAACATGCTGATACTAAAAAATAATGCTATGCAAAATTCAGTTAACCTTTTTCAAGTTAATCACCACGAACCCTTTAAACTGTGAGGCATTATTTTTACGAATCATTATAATGGTTTAAAGACAAGCACTAATGACAGATTTGCAATTTGTAGCTTGAACTAATCTTAAATGCACATGGAAACCTGAAGGAGCTAAATTAAATTAAAGTTGCCTCAAGAGTGAAATGATAAAATACACGGCTGTGCCACCTATGTGCATACTGCGCAAATATCATCTTTTCCAGGACTTTAAAGTCTCAGGAAACTGCTGCAAAGACCTTAACAGAAGATGTGTCTGTATTAATTATCTCCACAATTTAATCTTGAATATACTGATACACAGTAAATTCACAGTGCAGGAGTTGGAAATCCATACATCCATTCTTCAAACTCCTGGCTCCATAGCAGCTTCTGTTTACCCATTGTTGCTGTTCATGCTCATTTTGCAAATCAAATTCTGCCTGTTTGCACAACTTTTTGGCTTATGTTATTCTTGACTACACTGGAGTCTCAGTTACTCTTCAGGGGTACAAAGTTTATTCAAGTCATTATCATACTACTACATCTTGGTCTTAGGGGTGAGGAAAAAAAAAAGGGGGGAAGCAAAAATTCCTTTAACTGCGGTTTTTCATAAGGACTGTAACTATTACAAGCTTGTATAAAATTCAATGTGCATTTAAAAATGTATTTTCAGCCTTGTTTTGTATTAGATCATCAAGTGAAGAAAAACTTTTGACAAGAAAGCATAAAAAATATGTTTCTAATTTCCAAAGACCATGCTTCAGTTTTGTTACTACCACATTTAATATGCTTCCAAGGCTAAACTTCTTAAAAATCCATGCTTTGCTCTTGTTTTAGTAGCTATAACGCTGTGAGATGTCAGATGCCTCTCTTAGAACTGAGTGACAGAAGCTCATATAGAGATTGTTTCATCCAAAAATAGGTGGTTTTAAAAAGGCTGAATCACATTTTTGAATGAGACCAAAATGAGTATGTTAAAGGCATAATGTTAAGCCTGTCACACAACATCTCTGTCACTAGACTTGGTAGTGTCAGGAGGTTTTCTGGGACACTGTAGCTCAGTCATCTGTACAGTTGGTTGTTAGAACAGTTGCTGGCACAGACTTTTGCCTGCGCTCAGTTCAGGAGCGGGCAAGGTGCCATTTCTGGTGGGCACGTTGGATGTGATCAGCCTGTTACGGAGTTCAGAAGGTAAATAACATTGTTGTAATCTGTTCATTGCAAGCTGGCCCCTGTGCCAGGGATCAGTCCTTGGGATACTTGTTTCTAGGTACACAGGTGAAATTCCAGGTGAGATTTGATCCCTTGTATGTGCAATGAGAAGAGTTAAACTTCAGGAGGAAAAGCATGGTCTCTCTTCAAACTTTGGGAGCAATCTAGAAACTTTTTAAATTATTCCCCTGCATTTCCTCCATGCTATCATCTCTAAATGACTAAATTGATAGGCTCTAAATGCCTACCAATAGCCTCATTCAGCAACATTTTTTGTTAAGTGTGCAGATTATAGACAGTGGCGAAGTACTAGCTATATGTCTTGGTTCAATCATACCTTCCTTTATTAAAAGTAGATTAACATTACTTATTTTATTTTAAGTGCAGGAGTCTTGGAGTCCTTCCTTTCTATCTTCCCATGATAGACATGATGGATCCACATGCAAATTACTTATACAATGTGGGTATATCAATTAGATGGACAAAATGTAGAGTTAAAATATAATTGCTTTGAGGGCCTAACTTTAAAAGGTTTGAGTTAACATGTTCCAATTGCAAAAATCAGTATATGATTTAAAGCAGATAAAGATGTTTCACTTGAACTCTGTTTGGTAACAGAACTAAGAACCCTAAAGAGTTCTTAATGGGAGACCTCAAAGAAAGAAAAAAGATCTCCAAGCAAAATTACACAGTAATACTCTTAATGCAGAGGCTAGCCAGCACTTTGGCCTTTTCATGTAAATATCATAAATTGAAAAAGACCACAAACTTACTTTCAAGTGTCTTTCTTGCAGAGAAAAAAATCAGTATTTTGTATTGTATTTATGGCACATGCATGGTGTACTACTGTCCCACCAAAAGTGGGTGAGACTGATTCTTCCAAGAGTCCTTTCTGTGCTGTGTGGTTTAATGCCACACGGCTCTTCACTGCATTGTTTGGAGTGTTTCTACCTTCAGCAGTGCTTGTGCCATTTGGTAGTTCTTGGTGTTTTCAGTGTATGACATAATTTTGTGTGTGGTATCCTCATTTCACTCACATTTTACTGCATGTTTTTTATTCTAAAGATGATGTTTAGCTGGATGATGTTTGATACAACTTGTTCTCAAGCTTTTTTTGAGAATCACTGTGCATGCAGCAGTTTCTCATGTGGGATCTCTTATATACTGAGTGATCAATCTCACTTCACAGGTTATAGGACTGAGGAACAGCTGCACTGATACATTGATTCATGACTACATTGAGTCATGTAATCCCAAAACTTGCACTACAACTGCAGATCCAGGTTTTCTCTTTAGAGCCCTCTACAAACATCAGAAACTTAGGTGAACAGAGACTTAATGAAGAGGTGACTTGGGAAAAGGGGTGGAAGTCATTCTATCTGGAGGAGGAGGTGTAAGTACTCACTGTGGTATTGAGGTGCTGTTGCCTGGCCAGGCTAATAGACAAAAGAGACACAGCATAGTTGTTTGCCACAAGAGTCTGGTCATTCAGGGACCATGGATTCTACCTTCAGCTAGCTCACAACTTTTATTTGGAGTTGGAAGATGTAAAATAAAGTACAGTCACAAGCTACATTTGCAGGCCTAGTACATGGTGCGAAGTGTCTAATGCTGCATTCAGTAGTTCCATCAATGTGACTTGAAAATTTTCTTCAATAAAGCATGAGAGAAACCTTGTGAGCTGCACCCCAGTAGGAGGTGACATGGCAATAAGTGCTTGAGCACTTAAGCTGGTAAGTCTCGGAGTTAGATGTCACATCGAAATACTGCTTAATTTGCTTATACCTGTATTTTGGGTAATAGCGGAGTGCTTCAGCATTTGTACATAAAGCTTTTATGGTTAAAGCCCAAGCGCCTATTCTCCAATACAAGTTTTTAATAGGATACTTGAGAAATACATATAATAGTTAATTTCTGCAGGTGTATGATTTCCAGCAATAAAAGTACATAAATTCCTGCTGTCTCCTCATGCAGAATCACAACTGCGTATGTAAAAACAATTTCCATGCTGTTTGGATTTCAATGTTCTCTTTTTTTATATTGAATTTTCAGTGACAGTTAACTATGTGCTCAGATCCTTGTGCCATTTCTGTCAATAGGGCATAATTAAAAGTTGGAGAGACATAGATACTGTTCCTAAGGGTGTTCAGGTGGTCGAGTAACCAACTCTTGTAGAAGTTTTGGGGATCAAAATGTATGTTGAACAATTCCAAATTAAAAGCTGTAAACACTTTTGAACAGGAACAAATAAAAAGTGTAACTATATAAAATGTAATAAACAGCAGCAGTTGGAAACTGCAGTAGGTAGATCCAGCCTGATCCCTTACTTGTAATAGAGGAAAGTATAAAATGTCCTTTTACTAGCAGTATTTAACTAAGGATCTCATCAACATTGTGGCAAAGGAATCAAAATTCTGAGGTATCCCAGGGATTAAGGGCAGATAACTCTTTTTTCCCCTGGATTTAAATACCAGGGAAAATACCTCCAAGCACAGGTGTACAAATAAGCAGAGAAATATAGTTGCTGGAAATTAGTTTCTGTCAGATCCTGTGAATATCAGACAAAAAAAATTTGAAAACTTAACCTCACTCTCCATTTCACAACTCATTATTGTGATCCTTCCAATTTTTTTCTTGAGAGATGTTTTATTCCTTTGGGCAGTGCTTCCAGCGGCCGCCAAAAGAATTTGAATTCTGTCTTTGAAATAAAGGAATGATATTTCACACTGATTCTAACTGTGTAACCTACAGCAGTTTTAATGGTGCTGTATGAGACTATTCAGGTAAGAACTGAAAAAGCATGCTACTTGCCCATCCAATCTCTTGAGACCACCAACCAATAGCTAAAATAGACCAGAAGCAAATTTCGTTAAGAAATAAGACTCATTCTTAATTGTAACTTTGAAAAAGTTACCAAGGGAGGTAATGTGTTTGCTCATTACCTGCATTTGGCCCAGGAACACTGGACATGGCTGTTGAGATCAGTGCCAGGGTTGTGTTTAAGAGATTTGGGATAGTCTTAGGTTCTCTCAGACCTTAAAAAATATTGAAATTATTGCACATTTCTCTCTCTCCCTCCCTCCCTCTCTCTCTCTCTCTCTCACACACACACACACACAGATACACACACAAACACCCCAACAATACTTTACAAAATACTGATAAGGCAGGGTCTGCTTCCTGCATGCCAGGAGAGGTTCTGGAGTGATGGCTGAAAATGTACCTATTCAGTACATTGATTTGTGTTTCATGCCAGTGTGCTAGATTTCAGCCCCATTTAAAACTTGGAAAGTATTCCCTACTGCAGTTACTCATTCAGCCAGAAATTCATTCAGCATCTTCAACATGTATGTACTTTATTAATGATGCTTCTTTTTGTCATGTCTGTACTTTCATGTACATGTCAGGGAGAGGGAAGAGAAAGCAGGTGTTCTAAAAATCCCTCAGTGTAACTGTAAGAGAAACCACAATCTGTCAGGGTTGTGAACACCTTTGAGCCTCAGAGCTATAGCAGCTCACAACACCAGTCAGCTTACTTCCAGCTCCAGAATCATAGAGCAGACCTAAAAGCCGAACCTTTTTTTTTTCTTTTTTTTTTTTTTTTCTTTTTTTTCTTTTTTTTTTTTTTAAGAAAGAAAGAATAGATGGATTTTCTTAAAACACTACCCTATGGTGTATAGTGAATTCTGTTGCCAGAATTCATGACTAAGAAACATTTTATTAACAGCTGAAGTGGAAAGAAAGATGGCTGGCGTGGCATTTGCTTGCTCTGCTGCCTGTATAGAGGTTGGATAGACTGAGGAGGACGGTCTGTTGTGTTAGCATGGTCTCTTTTGTCCCATTCACTGTGTATCTGGGTGTCATTCTGAGTTCTAGTGGTTACAGCAGCCCTAAATGTTCCTTCAAGAGTGCACTGGCTTTTAAGGAACAGCACTTTCAACGGGCAGACTGTCTGTAGGCAAACTCCTGCAGCAATTTTCTGTGTGTTTTAAATAGACGAGTGTCTTTTTTTGCTTTTCAGTAGAGTTTTTAGATGTATTTTTTCAAACCAACGTGTAAGTAACGGAGGCAGCTGCAGACCGCGCTCCCTTGACAGAAGGAGAGAGATGCTTTCCGCCCTGCAGCAGTAGCCACTTCTCGTATTAGCCCCGCCGGGGATACCGGAGCGCCAGGCGCCCGCCGTCCCGACCTCCTCTGGTTCGCCTGGGTTCCGGAGGGGCAGCGGCAGCGGGCAGTGCGAGGAGCCTCTGCAGCCGCCTCCGGCTGCCCCCGCCCGCCGGAGTCGGTGGCCGCGCTCACGGGGACGGGGACGGGCAGCTGGCCGCGGGCCCGCCCGCCGGGGCGGTGGTAGGCTCCCGCCGTGCCTCCCGGCGCATAAAGGCAGGCGGCGGGGGCCGGCCAGAGGCAGCGGCTGGCGGCGACAGGGGAGCGACCGGCGACGATGGAGCAGCCGGTGCAGACGGAGACGTGGAAGGCGCGGAGCCTGGAGGAGTTAGTCCGTATCCTCCATCAAATATTCGCCGAGGACAAAGTCAGTGTGGACGAGGTCCAGGCGCTGATGGAGTCGTACGAGAGCAACCCCGAGGAGTGGCTGCAGTACGCCAAATTTGACCAGTACAGGTAGAGAACACCGCGGGGCAGGGAGCCCCCGGCCGCACAAGCGGCGGCGAGGCAGAGCCGCGGACGGGGACTGGGATCAGCAGGGACGCAGGGCGAATCCCTCCCACCCCCGCGTCGACCCAGCCGACAGCCCCTCCGGCGGCGCCGAGGGGCCGAAGGGCAGAGGCCGCGGGGCGGGGGTCGCAGGGGGCCGCGGCGGAGCCGGGGGCGGGGAGCGGGCGGGGCGGCCGCGGCCAATGGCGGCCCCGGGGCGCGGGCGGGCGGGCGGAGGCCCCGCACCCGCTCCCGCGGCCGCCCCGCGCGATGGCCCGGGGAGACGCAGCGCCGTGCCGGAGACTCCGAAATAAGAGAGAAAACGCGCAAACAGAGCTGGGAGAAAGAGCCCGAGAGAAGCGCGCCGGCGGCGCGGGTTTTGCGCTGGGTTCTGAGGACGGCGCGCTCGGTGTCTGTGGCGGAGCCGGTGCCGGTCTGCATGCCCTGCCTTATCGGCGGGCCGGGAGCCGCCTGCCCCGGGCTCCGCCCGAGTGCAGATCGAGGCTTTCTGCTGCTCACCGGCTGGAAGGAAAATACCTGTTAGGGTTTTAAACTCCCTCTTGCTCTGCTAGCTACTGATTTATGTTTGCACTGTTGGCTTCGCTGTCTTAAATTTCAAGATAAATACATTTCATTCGAGTATTTTCTTAAAAAAAAAAAAAAAAAAATCACCCCAAACTCCAAAACTTTTCCTTTTAACTATGCCATAGTGAAAGCATTATTCTAGCTTGACTTTTTTTAGCCTTCTTTCAACTCTCTGTGACTATCTTCCATTTGGAACAAATCATGACTTTTGTAAACACAACATAGGAAACTAAGAATCAGGAAAACAATGTGCGTTAACACGGGAAGTATGCATGGCAACCTTTTATTTATTTATTTATTAGTCGTTATTTATAAATTTATTTTGTCCAGCCAGACCTGTACAGGAATAACAGCATATGAAAAAATTCTGTCAAATCCTAGCATTGATTACCTGTTTTCTAACTTCATAGGGAAAATATGTCTACTTAATATGTGTGCAGGTTGTGGATACACACAGTGAGAGGCAGTGTATATCTACTTTGAACGTAGTTTGTTACGAGCATCCTTTCTTGAGTAAAATAGAGTGGGCTTATGGGGAATACTAATTTGGAAGCATTAAATTGACATCAGTGCATTTTCTGCGTGCCCTTGCTTGCATTTTTCAGGTGAGACTGAAGTGTACCATGGTAGGTATAAATATTTTCTTTACTTGGTGAAGTGCAAATACTCATGACTACTGCTAAAATTAAATCCAAAGGTCCCACTGAGCTAGTCGTAACATAGCATTGGCCCCAGATGAGAAGGGTCACTCTATGGGAAGCAATACAGCAAATTCCAAATCCCTTCTCTAGTGATCTGTTCAATAGAACAAGATGATCAGTAGTTCAGGGGATACTTATAGGAGGGTAAAATGAAACAAACATAAAATGTTATTTTAAAAGAAATTTTGCTCTAATAAACTTTGTTTAGGAGTAGATGCTGGCAAAATGTCCCTCAGAGGTACTTAATCCATGCAAAAATGCTATAATACAAGACATGGAACTTTCAGGAATAGAGTAGGAGGACCATGTATAGGAAGTCTGACATCTTCATTCTTTGTTATTTTGGCTTTGTACAAATGAGTTCTGTGTAAGAGAAGGAAAGCCAAGAATATCAGAAAATGAACTGCAGAAGAATGTAACTATGTATTTTTCTTGTTTCATTGCAGTCTTCTGTTTCTAATTATAAGCCAGCTGCTGAAGTGACTTCATTCAGTAACCATTTTGATTTGATCCTGTCTACCACTCTAGTCTGACTCACAGTTCCCAAACTCCAATCATCTATGTAATTCAAAACAAATATGATTCTAAACCATTAGATATTCCTTTTCTTCCCAGAAAAAGAACTCTTACCAAAAAAGCCAAACTTACAAATACAATTTCATTTTTTCTAAGTAAAACTTGATTTCAAGAAAACAGAAGAAAATTCACTTTTGTATATCACAACCTTCTCTCATAAACATGTTTGCATAATTTTCTCTTTTATAGACACATCAGTACAGTAAAGAACAAACACACTTTGTATTTCAGGTATACAAGAAATCTGGTGGATAATGGAAATGGAAAGTTCAACTTGATGATCTTGTGCTGGGGTGAAGGTCATGGCAGGTTTGTATTCAAAGACTATGACTTTAGTAAACATATAAATTCCCCATATCTTTCACTGTCATATAAAATAGAGGAAAAAGAAATCAATCCTATGAGAGCTATCAGAAGGTGTCTGGAAAGTAAGCAGTGCAGAGCTCCTATTAGTATAGCAGTCCTGAATATCTGCTGTAACTTTTGCAAGTTTGTACTTCATGGCCATTTTTAAAGCACTCTTTCAAAAATGCTTTGTTTTACTACAAAAGCTAAGCTTCTCTACTGTCAGAGAAAGTTTTTAGTCACAGAGAATACAATGACCTTGTTTAACCTGTCTCATACAAGAGACTTATTTAACACCGAACCTCAGAAGCAGCACTAGGTGCAGTTTAAATAGTCTTTGTTCTCTTGGGTTGTTTTAATCTGCCAAGGTGAGAAAAGTAGATTTTGATTAGGTCTGCAGGTAGTGAGGAGGGAGACCCTTTCCAGAACTGCTTGGCTTTCTCTAGTTTCATGCATCCCATCTTTTCCCCCTAAATGGATCATAATGCTGATGTGCCTGAGTCATGTGCATAGACTGTGTACTTGGTTGTGTTGTCCCACACAATGTCAGGGCAGGATCTGTCTCTTGGAGGGTCTTTCACGAAGTGTGGGCTAAAGCAAAAAATGCAGTAGCAAAATATGCAGGTTTTGACCAAATATTCTCACATCTAAATAGAAAACCTAAGAAGATGTTGGAAGAGGTTTTTTGTTTGTTTGTTTGTTTGTTTGTTGCAGTTAATTATGTACAGTATTCTTTAGGGGATGCCATAACATGATAGTCAGAGCAATATAGGAACAGATCTCACCACTTCTACTCCTTCTGGGCTATTCCCACACAGTCTGTAATTTTTGTTAAACTGTGTTCAAATTAGATGGGCATTTGTTACAGCTGGACTGAGATGATTTGTTTTTGTTTCCTACAAGAAGAAGGTCAGATTTTCTCATGTTCTTTGGAAGGACCATGACAATGTTGCATTTGTGTTCTGTCCCTGAAGCAAGCTCTGCTATCTCAGCACCTCAGTTTGCAAGAAATCCTAATGTTTGTTGAGTAAAAACAGTAATGTACAAGTACCAAGTTTTTGATTGAAACTCATTAGCACTGTACTTCGGAGGGTCAAATTCTCTCTTCTCCTTTGCCGCTGATGAGTGGAGATCCCTCCCTTTGTCCTAATCCCATTTCCAACCAAATACTAAATATCTAACCCATATGTAAACGCTAAATGTGGCAAATAAAACACACTTCAGAGCAAGAAGAGAGATCAGGAATGCAAACAAATCCTGCCAGATTCTGTTGGGTTTTAACATGAAAATGCCAGTGAAATTAACAACTCAGTATAGCTGGTTGTACTTGGTGCTACTGGAGTATAGATTTTTTTTTTCCAACAATGTATGTGAATCCCAGGAGTAAAGGGGCTATAGGAATTAAGCAGAATTAACTCATTTCTTCATGTTTTGGGAGGGAGCAGGGTGGATTTGAAAAGATCAGGTATATGTGCAAGTTTATACTAGCCTCTGCCTGGAATCATGCTAGAAATATTGTTGTGTTTCTTGGCCCAGAAGAGTTTCTGCATTTTGAAGGAATTTTCAACCCTACTCCTTTCTCCAGACTTTCTTTGTATTTCTCCAGGTCAAAGTCATAGGCTCCCCAATATCTGACTCTTCACCAAATCCTGCTGTATGCGAACTTACCTCACTATATTTCTATAGTAGCAGTTTTAAGTTGACATCCCTTAATGCATGTCCCTTGTGCAATGGGATTTCATTCTAAGGTTTTGTCCCCATACAATATGCTACATTGTCTGTCTTTCACTGAAATTAAATATGCATATCATGCTGAGTTTGGCTATTCTTTTCACATATACAGCAGTATCCATGATCACACTGACTCACACTGCTTTATGAAGATCCTCCAGGGGAATCTAAAGGAGACTCTGTTTGAATGGCCTGAGAAAAAAGGAAATGGTGAAATGACTAAGAAATCAGAACGAGTTTTGAGGGAAAATCAATGTGCCTACATTAACGGTAAGATATTAAGCTTGTTTTGACAACTATCTGTTCATGAGTCCTGTTCCTAACAGAAGAGTTCATCTGCTTTTTAGTCTCCTACATGTAACAGTATAATACCTACAGCTTTATGCAGAGTTTAAGAACGTGACTCTTCTGACTCTGCACAAGCCTGTATTTAGAGTCAGTATAATAAATAACCACAGCAAAACTGTGTTTTTCACTCACCCTTAAAACATTGTAGCAATTGTTTGATAATTTAATATACTGGATATCTCCTCTAGCCTTGCAAGCAGCCTTTAGTATTTTGCCCCTGATGATTATCTGAAATTGCTTATAAGCACAAATTTGAATAGCAATTTTTAAGAAATAAGAGAAGCAAAGTTTAGAAGTTTAGATAGGTTGATCACCTTGCCTTTTTTTTTTTTTTTCCTTTTTTTCCTTTTTTTTTTTCTTTTTCTTTTTTTGTTCCCAAATAAGTAATTCTTTTACTCAGTCATGGAAAACTTATGTTGAAAATGTAAAAGCTGACTATGAAATAAATTGACCAGCCAGGAACAGAAACCCATAACTGTGCTAATTCTTGTCCAAATTAACAAAAGACTCTAGTGCTGAAGTGCAGTGTGAGCAAAATTGAAATTCCCAGTCTACAAAAAAGATACACAATGTTGAGAATGACTAAGACTCCATCAGTAAGGCTCTTTAAGTACCTAAATCCATTCCATCGTCACATATATCTGTAATTATTGCCACCTCATGCTTTGCTGGGGACCATCCTATGAAAGACACCGCACATCAGGCTGGACCACCTTGATTTCAACAGAACAAAGGTGAAGCAGCAGACAAACAGGTTGTCTGCTTTATATGTCATGGGTTAAACACTGGAGAACACACAATCTGGGGCTGACCTTGGGAACTTTCCAGCTTGAGGGAGTGTGATGTTGAGTTATGAACTTAGCTGGGGTGAGGGCACTGGGGAGGGCCTAGTGTTGCACAGCCATCTGCCGAAGTTCGCCATGCTAAATGAAAACACTAAATTGATAGGGCAGGAAATGCAAGAAGTGGCTTGACACATCTGCTGATGCTCCCATGCCAGAGACATGGGTTCTCCATCTCAGTCAGGTTTTCCTATATATGCAGTTCTTTCCAATGCAAACAACTGCAGAATATGTGCATCTTTTCCAAAGCTTCCTCAATTTAAAACAAATTTGGTGTCCAGCTCTCTGAGGCTGTTTGGATCTCTGCCATGTTTCATAACAGATGTTTTGGTTTAACACATTAAACAAGCAGAAGGAAAACACCGAGAGTGTATTGATTGCCATAACTGCATCAATTGCAAGTGCCCTCATGATTCTACTGCATGCTTCTTGTTTGCTCTTGTACGTAAGTGTTAGAACCCACTAAACTGTGTTTATTTGAGTTTACCGTTAGATAAGCACAGATTTAGGACTTTCCCTCGCAGCTGCAACATCCTTTATTTAGATGAAGTATTTTAACAACACTTAGAGCTTCCAATCAGAGCTAAGAGTGTGCTCATGACTCTCACGGTACCATGGCTATGTTGCACAATACAGGTCCAGGTATTATATAACAAATTCAGGCACAAAGGCCTGAGTTGTTTTTACAGCAGGGTCATAAATTAAATTCAAGGTCTTTCTTAAGTAGCTCAAAACCTCCATTTTTGTGCAGAATGGACATAATTTGATTCACGGATGTGACACTTCATACCTTAGATTTTTAAGTAATAGCTTGATTGTGCTTACTATTCAATCAAGACTGGAAGTATGTCGGTCACTATTGATTAGTCACTATATTGGAAAGAGAAAATAAATTAAAAATGTGTTCTCCACACCAATAAACTGGGAGGATTCATTAGGATACAGACGCCTGCAGTAGAAGACACCATATCTCCGCCCATAAGTCCATTCCCCAAATGCACGTAGCTGACTTCTAATGTGACTGATATCCTTGTTATTTGTGAAGAATTAGCAACACAAAAGCTTTTACCCCCATCCTGCTTCTGAAGCATGTATAACA
The DNA here is from genome assembly GCA_022316685.1 of Progne subis subis. Lineage (NCBI taxonomy): Eukaryota > Metazoa > Chordata > Aves > Passeriformes > Hirundinidae > Progne > Progne subis. Next base: position 338,911 of record JAKJHU010000224.1, on the reverse strand, counting down.
ACAGCTCTTCTAGGAAAGTAAATGAGCTTGAAGTCCTTGGGGAATGAGAGCTAGAAAAATACTTACAGTATGGTCTTCCTTAATTTTCTTGGGATTTCTATTGGCCTTTATCCTGTGGCAGATAATCTAGAAGTTACATGAACTGTGGGAGGCAATAACGCATTTTTAATTATCAGTGTTAATTAGGAATCTGTGCTAGAGAACAGCAGTCAAATTCCCTGTACTGAGTTACTTGTTGCCCATAGAAGTGTGAGCATGCCTATTTGCTCACAAGTTACAGGATAAAAAGCATTTTTTTCCAGGCAATTGAGACGTCATTGGATCTTCCTGATAACAAACCTTCTCATTTTGTGCCTTTGCTGATGTAGACTCCATTGGTCTGCACCGTGTGGAGAACATAAGCCACACAGAGCCTGCTGTTAGCCTGCATTTGTACAGCCCACCCTTCAACAGCTGTAACACCTTTGATCAGAGGACTGGGCACAAGCACAAAGTCACGATGACCTTCTACAGCCAGTTTGGAGAAAGGACTGTCTGCGTGAGTACAAGATGTGGTGCTCCTCTCTTGGCCCTGGGCTCTGTGCCCTGTGGGAACAGGCGCAGGGGGCTGCCCTGCTGCCTGCATAGGCTGCAGTGACTCTGCCCTGGGACAGGCAGAAGGGTCAGCACCTCTGCCCTTCCTGGGCCATCCCTGTCTAGGAGCAGATAAAAATCATTTCCAAATACTCTTTGAATGGTTGAGTTGCACTTCCCTTGTGTGGAGTTACTCGTTTTGTAACCTACCTCTCCTTCTGAGCACAGAGGATTAATGAGACATCTGCTACTAGTTAAGGATCTTCAGGAAGCAAATTACGGTCAATACGATCTAGTCAATGGAAAGTGTGAAGTAGCTACGTTGTTTTGGCCAGCATTAGTCAGGTGTAATGTTTCCCGCCTAAACTGTTCTGCCAAAAAAGATCACATTTCAAGAGGTTTTAAACCTTGTAGCTTATTGTAAATACTCCTTTAATCAATTCAATTCTTCAGAATCACAATATTCAGAGTAAAACTTTCTCTGAGGGTAAGAGTAGGCCTGTTGTCTGTTGTCTGCATTCTTGGGCAATGGCATGAGATTCTATTTGGATGGGAAAAAAATCTTAAGCCCATTTTTGGAGCAACCAAGCCAGGACATGTGGGAGAGATTAACAGAGTTCCAACACTAGTCCATGTATTGGGAAAAATAACTATTACTTTTGGAGAAAGACTGATTCTGGATGTTCAGACACAGATGTTCAAACACTGTTTAGTTTTGTTTGATACTGAACACTTCAGTTTTGCTTGAAGCCAGAAATTCAGTATTCAGGAGTTTCCTTGAGTGAGTCCTTAGTCAGATAAATTTAAATTTTATATAGTTGACATGTACCATGTAAATTATTTCTCTGAAGCCTGTCATATTATCAAATAGCTGAAACACAAATTTTGACCTTCCCAAGCTTTAAAAGTCCTTGAGGAATAAATTTGAATTTATAGTTGAGATTTTAAAATGTAATTAATCTGGAAGAATTCTGAACAAAATTCAGGCAAGGATTCAGTGCTTTCTTCTTGTTTTAATATTAAGTACGTAAGATAGCAAGTGGGACTAGACATTTTGTCTTGGAGTGTTTCCCTACTCTGATCTGTACCCATCTGGCAGTGTTTTCACCATTTGTGGGAAAGTGGATCTGGCTTACAGGAAAAAAATAATCTTAATCATTGGGTCTCTTTCATGAATTCCTGTAAATGGAATTCCATTAAGGAAGAAGGTGATAGCAAGTCTCGACTATTCAGCTGCCTAAAATGATTTCATGCTACAAAAACCTTCTGGTCTTAGTGACTCGGTTTCTGGAGAATGGACTGGAAAAGCAAATTTTTTTCTGCTTACCAGATCACAGAAGGACATAGGGAGGCAGAGATCTATAAAGGAAAAATACCAAAGGAGTAATGTAAAGTATATTTGTGTATCTTTTATGAATGAGATAATCAGCATAACAAAAGCACATTTGGTCCTTCTTCTTTGTCTTAATTATTTTACAGGTAAAACACACATGATTTCTCACCTCTGGCCATGATGAAGTCTTGATTAACTTACTCTCCAGGAAATACAAATTGGGTTATATAGGTTTAATTTAAAAAAAAAAAAAAAAAAAAAAAAAAAAAAAAAAAAAAAAAAAAAGTGCATCAAAGGACTTGCCCATGGGAGTAACTGCATGACTCAAGTACAAGCCATGAGACTACTGATAGGAAAGTTCAGAGAAAACTGATTTTGTCTTAGGTGTCACAGCACCTTCTGCCAGGAATTTTGCAGGGGGAAGCAGTATCTCTTTGCAGCCTATCTTACAGGCTGGACATCCAGGCCTGTCGGGGAGAGAAGATAGCCTGAAGGAGGAAGCACTCCTCAGCAGACCCTTCTGCCATGGGCTTACTCATTGCCCAGAGCCAATAGACAGGGTGACTTTGTCAGGCACATACTGCCTTCTACAAAACTCTGGCAAGGATCACTGAAAATATATGCTCCAAATATTTTAAGGTGCTGAGCTACTCTGAGAACAGAGGTCTACAATGAGACCACGAAATAGGCAGTGACAGTCTCTTTCCCCATAGCAACAACCTCTCTTCTTTCCTTTTAGGCTACAGGAGTGCCGCAGGAAAACAACTGAGAAGCATCAGCATGCATTTGTATAAGACCTGCTGAATGTTTAACCAGGGACAGAAGACTTGCATGGCTAAGACTAACAGCCAGATCAATTTCAATTCCTTGTACATCAGAGTACACTTGAGCAGCCTCAAGACCGCACACAGTTTCCTCGAGCAAATGCCAATTATGGGACACTAAGCTAACTAGTGCCATAACCTGCTTCAGAGGTTAGATGCCTTTTCTTAGGCTTCTGTTAGAATTAAGTAGTTAGTTTTCTAATTCTAGCACCTTTTAAACTCCGCCTTGGATATCACACTGAGAATATCAGAAATAGAGGTTTTAAACATCATCTGATTCTTCTCAATAGACGTATGGGGATGTATGCTCTCAATGTAATTAGTAACTATATAAACTTCTAAGCTTCCAGTCAGTTGTACCTATGGGTAGTACAGTACATAAAACTAACAGCAGTGCCCTTTTTTTTTTTTTTTTTTTTTTTTTTTTTAATTAAGTCTTTTAGGTTTTAATGCTTTAGTCCATCTTGATAGTTTTGTGCATTTTTTACTTTTTTTTTTTTTTTTACCATTTAATTTGTCAGATTCTGTTTTAAATATGAACAGAGAAATGCTTCATGCATGATGATTTTCAAAACTGATTGCACAGAGATTTGACTTTTAAGAAGACTAATCATACGTAATTCAGCTAATGTCCAGTTCCCAAAGTGTTCTGTGTAGCTAATGAAGAAGAAAATTGAAATAAAACCAGATTTCTGCAGAGATTTCAGAGTTTTCAGCATTTTTTTTTCATGGTAACTAAAATACTCATCACACTTTACCAAAATCCACATTCCTCATGAACATCTAAAACTTTTCCAAGTAATGGACTGTTAGAAAAGGCTTTTAAAAGTTGGCAGTATGTCAAACATGCAAAGAATCCTGACTCAAATTAAGTTAAGGGGAAATTCTGTCACTGGGTGCACTGATGTTTAGTTTTATCCCTCAGATTTAGTCACGGGGAAAGACTCTTCTTGAAAAGAGTTAACTGTAATTAAACACATCAAAATCAGCAAAGCTGCCTTTACCAAGCCTATCCCAATCATTCAATGAGGTTTATAACATATTCTCAAGTAGGGAATGTGTAGCAATTCTCCTAGTATCGTGACTGCCGGTTAGTCAGACAGCAGTTTAAATTTTATCAGTATTAGGTTTACGATGAGTCACGTATTTCCCTCTGTATTGACAAGACCAGAAAATATTTACTTTATGTGACCCCATTTCCAGAGAGACCATGTCAGATTTTTAAAATATGTTTGAGCAGTGTAACTGTTTTTGAATGCCTTGTTGTGAAAGTGTGACAGCATAAGAGATGAGCTGAGGCTGGCAGTTTGGCTGTCCTGCACATGCAGGGTTACCTACAGCAGATTGCTCAGGACTATGTCCAGTTGGATTTTGAGTAAAAGAACCAAGGCACTACAGTCTTTCTGGGTTTTTGTTGTTTTATCACCCTCACAGTAAAAAAGGCTTATGTTTAGACAAAATGCCTTGCACTTACATTTGCACCCAGTGCCTCTTGTTCTCCTCATCCTTCATGAAGAAAATTAGCTGTTTCTCTTAACTAACTTCAATTACAGCATATTCATCAGGCTTTTGCTTACTAGGTAGAATTAGAGAACAAACTCTATGGGTTGTAGACCACATGCTTAGTCAAGCCAGGGGGAATGGAAGGTCAGAGAGACAGACAGCCAAGAAGGCACAGTAGTGATGGGAGCAGCTAGCTGTTCTAGAATGCATATACACAGAATCCCAGATAGTACTCCAGGTAGTCACTCATATGCCTAGCAAGTGGGACAGAGGAAATACAGGCAGAAGGAATAACAACAATCTACATGAGTTGTCCCAAATACCATTTAGCCACAGTAAGCATGATATCATGCATTGCATACAATAATATAGGAATTTGGGTGTTTCAGAAGAAGGTACCCACCAGGTATTTGCCCTCTATACCTCAACATATGGGAGGTAGCCTGCCCAACATAAAAGGTACAAAGAGAAATGTTTAATTGAGCCCCAAGTCCTTAGAACACACACCACAGCCACCACCTTTGCTACTTCCTAAGCATTAGTTAAGCATGAGGTGTTCTGAACAGCACAAGCATAAAGCTACCACATACTAAAAGCAATATACGATCAACAAATATCAACTAATATAATGAGAAGTATAATTACTTTTTTGCTCTCACAAATATGCTCATATAACTTGTGCTGGTTTAAAACACAGGAACCAGTAATAGCAAAATAGTATTTGCACACTACTATGGCTGAACAGCCAAGGTATTAAATTCTAGCATATGACTGTACCTTAGCTTCGGAACAGTGTTAACTGGCCATCTGATGAGGTAGCAATATGCTGTAGGCTGACAATTAGATTTCATTGAGCAATGAACAGATGTTTAGCATTTCATATGCTTTTACCTGAAAGGTGCTACTGAACAGTGTCACTGTAAATTGAAGAGAGTTGAACATTTACCTGGGATACCGCTAAGACCCTTATGTGGTGAGAGATACTGCCTCAATTCATCCAGGCTGGTAACAGCAGGAGGAACTCAGCCTAAATATGATTTGATGCATTAACCAATACTTCAGTATATGAGCTGCAACAGAAAGACCCAGGGAGGCAAAGTAATGCCAGGAGTGGAGTGAAGTGCACTATTTACATAAATTCAGCAAATTCCAAGGGCGTGGTGGTTTTGGTTTGGTGTGTTGTTATTATTAAAAAAATAGCAAGAAGAGAAACTGCTTGTCAAAGACATGTTTGAGATGGGAAGGCTCTATAGCGAAGAAGGCATATGCCACATGCAAGAGAAAAGATGATAATGGCAGCTCTCCAGGAATGGAAGGGCCATCTCAGTTTATTTGTCTGCAGCTGACAAGGGCTAGATACACTAAAACTATAGACATGTTTGAGGGGGGTGTTCACTTACATATAACCAGCAAGTCAGCAGCTCTTTTGTTCCATATGCTGAGGTCTGGGACCTCTAAAGCCTCTAGCAGAAATTGTTGCTCAAAGAGGGTCCCTTGCTGCTTGAAGAGGTTTATTAATATTCTTGTGGATAATTGAGCCTAGAGTTACTTTCTGTCTAACTCACTACAAAATCTTGGCATACGCAAATCAGTTTAATTTGTTACTTAAGCCTTGAGTCTCTTGATGTTTGAACATTGTTTATCATTGTCCATTGTTAATGTATAGAGGAACACAGAATCAAAATCCACCCTATATATAACCCTTCTTTCATTTCAGTTTTTTTTCCTTAAACCATGAAGATACAAGATGTGCTATTCACTAGCTAGTCCTTGTAGTTATTTTTTCACACTCCTCCCATGACTGAGAGAAAGCTGTGTTGCAAGAATATAGCCTTCCCAAGGGTAAAAGAGGTGACCTGCTTAAGTGACTGTGTGCAGACAAACAGAACAAATCAAGCAGAAGCTCAGTCCTTTTCAACCATACCATATACTCTGCTCTTGCCAGTTTAGCTCATAAAAGATTTCACTGTCCTTGAATGTTAGAGTCTTGTGTTCTGTGAATGGAGAGTAATTCCATTCACGGTGTCTGGTAAAGGAAGTAAAACTACCATGGATCAACTGTGCCGGTCTTCAAGACTAGTTCTGACACTTGTAGCTCTTATGAAGTTTTATTTAACAACTTCATCTCAAATCTTTGAACCCTGTGGTGCTTAAGACTACAGTATATTTCTTCAGGAATGAATGACCCCCAAAACAGGGATACACAAACTCTGCTGACCATGCACCTTTTGTGCATGCCACACCAGGGGTGTGGGGTTTTTCAACAAGTAATGAAAATATCTTATGCCTTTTCCAGATCTGTCTCCTCTTCCCTTTGCTTTTACTCTCTAATTCACTAGAAACTTTTGTCACAGACAGACAAGTACATTATTTTCTCTTAAAACGTAACTTCTTGACATTTAAGGTGTACCTCCTTCCTCTCTCATTGCAGGTTGAGAGGAATACATACTGTTAAAATCAACTCTATTTGCACTTCTCTTCCCAGTAGGAAAAAATTATTTCCTGAACCAGAAAGATAAAGTCTATACGCTGTTCACTGGCTTGTGCTTAATTTATTTTTCATGCCTATTCTATTCTTTCAGGCTCCTGTGCTTTCTCCGAGGTTTAGTTCAGCTGTTTGGTCGACCTGTGGTGATGAAGAATATTTTAAAACATGATGGATACATGTGAATTAATGTATTTCTTAGGAGATGAAACACCATTGACCTAGTTTTTAAATTCATAGTGATTAGAGGAACAACATAAGAGGATTGTGTGGCACATGCTACCCTTATCCGGCCAGTTTCCCTGAGATAAATGAATCACATGAATCACAAAACTATCATGAGAAAAATATATTGCCTGACTAGAAAGCAAAATTTCTGCTGCAAAAGACAGCTACATCTTGTTCTCTGCTCCCACCCAGTATTCAGAATCAGATCCTCAGGTTCTCTTTGTTTTTCTCTCTTTTTTGTTGTTGTTGTTGTTGTTTTGTTTTGTTTTGTTTTGTTTTGTTTTGTTTTGTTTCTGTTTTGTTTGTTTTATGAAATCACATTGTCAATGCAAAGCATTTGATTTTCATTGTAAGTCACTGTCTTGGGAAGCTCTGAGAGCCATAGTCAGAGAAAGAAACCCTCTCTTCCCAAGCTGAAATAGATGCTGCAGCAAAACATCCCCTGTTAACTCTGATCAAATAAGGTTGCTGTAAAATGCTCCTTCCCTTGTTTCAATCTGCAGGCAGGCATACAGCTTTTCCATTAAGAGAATTAGTTAACTGCTGTGTGAGCACTTGGAACTAGGCGCCGAGAACTCCTGTTGATCACTCATTCAGTGGATGGTCCTGAAAGTGCATTTCCTAAGCATAAGGACAGGCATTTCTGAGGGGCAGAAATAGTTCTGGACATTAAAGAACTGTTGTAAATGCTGAGGGTATGTTGGTACTGCAAAAACCAAGATCATTTGAGGTCTGGTTACACATGGTTACAGAGCGCATGATCTTAACCTTTCACTGGAATATTGAAAAACTGACTGGAGGCACCAAGACCTGTGGCATGTATCAATTCCTCTGCCATAGCTAGGGCTCTGAATGAGCCTGAGATTGCTTGTATGAGAATATTTACCAAGCATATTCATAGGGAGAAAACAAGCTCTTGAAAAAGTTTTCTTGACAGAAAATGCAAAATAGTCTTGTTTAAGCTCAGAAGCTGGAGGAAACCTTGTCATCTTCTTGGGGTAGATCTTTATCCATTCGAGGTTGGAATAGCTGTGCTGTTGTCAACCAAATTAAAAAGTTTTACACTGATTGAACCAGCCATTAGTAGGATTGAGTATTTTGTTCTGGTTACTTATATTACCTGAGATTTCAAACTATGTCACCCTCTGAACATGGTTACTTATGAGTGAAGAGGTGCTGCTTGAGAAAAGATTCAAAAGCCAGTTTCATGTCCACCAGGAGTATTCAGAACTACAGTCTTCAGGCAACAGGAAAGTATGAGAGGAAAAGCTCCTTCCTACATCATTGCATAAGTGAAAACAAATAGCACACATCTCTGCTTTTGGACTTCACTTTGTTGCTGTATTGCAATGTAGGCAGAGATTAAGAAGATATTTTAATTTGTTCTATCTATTTTGGGGTTCTGATAGCTTGCAAAAATTAAAACTTTGTGTTAAGGTTTATAATCTGAATTCTGGCTCCTGCTCTATTGGCACAAAGCACTTGAAAAAACAGCTTAAGTAATTTTAAGACTCCCAAACTTGGATTTTTTTGTTAACACAGTGTTTAGGGCATTTTGAAAAGCACTGCAGTATTCCAATTCTAAAATTTCTTAAATCAAGTAGGAAAACAACCCCAAGGTTCTCAATGAAATTGAGCTGCATAAAGTACAAAAATGTAAATGATTGTAGCCTTTTTATATGCAATGTGATCTCTTGCTTAATTCCTGACTCATAGAAGCATGTAATAGGCATTAGAGTATGAATTAGAGAGATTTTGATTGCTGTACACAAAATGAGTTAAATTTTGCCTAAGTAGCCTGCATAGCCTCAACTGCTTCACTATCTGACCTCCTGAAGATTTTATTCCTACAGTATCAAATCTGTAACAGGTGAGTAATATGAAGTTCTATAATTAGAAGGGAATTGAGCACAGAGAAATTGGTGACCTTCTGTCAGACAGGGCAAATAGCTCTACAAAATGTTGCAAACCCTGTGCTAGTTTTCAATTAATTTAGCTAATCTTTACTTCTGTTGCTTCCTAAAAAAAATATAGTCTTCCATGGAGAGTTAAAATATAAGGACTTGCTCTTACAGAGCAACTACGGCCTCTATGAAGACAGGCTAAGGAAGCTAGGTCTTTTCAGCCTGGAGTAGGGAAGGTTGTGTGCAGACCTCAAAGCAACCTTCCAGTATCTGAAGGAGGCCTACAGGGAAGCTGAAGAGAGACTCTTCATCAGGAACTGTGGTGACAGGACAACGGCTCCAAACTGAAAGGGAATAACTTTAGATTAGATGTTGGGAAGAAATGCTTTATTGCAAGGGTGGTAAGGCTCTGGCACAGGTTGCACAGAAAAGCTGTGGATGCCTGAACTCTGTCAGTGCTCAAGGGCAGGCTGGATAGGGATTTGAGAAACCTGGTTTAGTGGAGGTGTCCCTGCCCACGGTAAGGTGGTTGGAATGAGATGATCTTTAAGGTCCCTTCCAACCCGAGCCATTCTATGGTTCTGTGATGTAGCATGCAGTTATCCTGCCCTTCTACTGAAAGACTAAATATCAAATGCACCTTTACAGAGAAAGCCCACTTCAAAAAGGAATAATGTTAGGTATTTTGTAGTAGTTTTTGACGCTGAAGTCACAACCTTAACATTCAGTAAAAGCAGCTTTTACAATCAAAAATTCCCAAACACTTGTGCAGGTCTTTTCCACAGAGCTGAAAATTATACAAAACAAACGGAAAATTCTTTTCATGGACTCATAGCCTCATACTAAAATAAAGGCGGGGGTTTGGAAACCAGCTAGTTCCAAACAAATCAAGACCAAATATTGACTTGACTTTGGAATTCCCTTATTTTCAATTGCAGAACAGCTAGTTAAGAGGATCCCAAGCAGATGAGTGAGTCATGGAGTCACTATAACATTAAATGCTTACCCTAATTATAAAGCATTTCTCTGAAACAAGTATTGCTCTCTGTCTTAAGGGATATTTCGCTGTCATTTGAAAATAATGAAGCAACTGCAAGTAACTGCATTTTCACCCTGCCACTAGCTTGTATTTACAGCCCCTCTTGAAAGCCAGCTATACTGCAAACCAGAGAGATTCCAAAGCTCAGGCTTTGCCATGGACTGCAGCTTCACTGGGATCAGCTGTGTGAAGATATTTGTACACTTCAGTGAGGAGCATTCAGGACCAAGATTCACCAGTGGTTTGAAATGGACAGGTCAAACAGTTGCTACCTTCAGCTATCTGTCTGAACATACATGATTCAAAGGCTGGAAGCCACTTGTAGGTTGAAGATGCTTCTGAGCCACCACAGTCCGCAGCTTTGCATATGAAGGGCCACTGAAATTAATGCCAGATTTAATATATGCAGAGCAATAAATCATCAGAGTTCATAAAGAGTTATGCATATTTTCAGCTGCTCTTGGTGCAAGGTGGAAAGTGTGCCAGTAAGGTCACACTCAAAAAACAGTGAAGCAGCAACCTGTTAAACTGTAAAATATCCTCATTTCTATTTAGGAGGGGAAGAAAGAAACATTTTGGTGTTGTACCAGCTATACTTACCAACATAAGAATTTGGAACTACTAGTGGTTGCTTTAACCATCTACACAGATGTCCTGACCTTGTTGTTAAATTAATACAGTGGCTTGAAAGCAGATTCATGACACTAACGAAAAGTGACAGCACATTAAGTTAGCACACAGGCATTCCTACATACTATGCTACACTCAGATTATTAAGCGTGGAAATTATCCCATGCTTAAATAAAGAGAATTTGAATTTTGGCCCTGGATAATGGACCATGCAGAAAAGAAGGAAAGATGATGCCCTTGGATCAAGCAGTTCTACTGGTAGTAACTACGAGGTCCTAAAACCAGGACCTAAAACCTACACAAATCAGATCTCAAAAGAATATTTTATATAAGTCTTCAATTAACTCACAGTCTTTGCTTCCTAGAGGCACATAAGATCTCCACATGCAAGATTCCCTTGAGGATTTTGCTGAGACTGTATCCTTAGAAGAGACCTGGAATTATTGATTGGTGAAAGGGCAATGACTTAGCAGTAAAAAGCCAGGCTGATTTCTCAGTGTTATAAAACTACTCATGTTATTGTGATGCAAATAGCTTATACCAAACATTAGGAGTGCTGAGAAGAGATTTAATTTTGTTTAATAAGGACATGAAGTTCCTATTAGGGGTCAAAGTATGTGGCCTTGCCTGCTAGGGTAGGACATCATGGGTTACAGGAGCCAGTACTGCCATCTCATTTGAATGAATCATGAGTATATATCAATTAATTCCCTTTTGCTGATTGATAGAGATCTATTGCATCACACCCACTTGAACATGGCTCTGGGGTACACACTGGGCTCTTAAATGCTTTTGGGTAGCTGCAGCTTTGTTGGCATTTCTCCTAGAGAGCAGAGTCTGTACGACATACCTGTGTGTTGGCACAGGATCTCACAAGCCGACTGATTTCTCAGGCAACTTCTTGTGTTAGCACTGGCTCTTCCAGATATGTCAGTAGTTTCCATGGACTCATCCTCTGGCATCACATTTCCAGATGAGGCACAAGGAAGATAATTGACTTACAGACAATCATAATGGGGGTGTGCGGTCTTTGTGATAAGGGGGGATCTTGTAACTCATTTTTATAACTCTTGTAACTCATTTTTATAAATCATAAATGAATAAGAATAATGCTCCACAGACCCATAAAAAAGAAAGCAGTAATTTGTACAAGAGTCATTAGATCAGCTAGCACAATTAAGAAAGAAGGACAAGTTTCAGGCAAATACGGATCTTCCTGCATGAGATAATGAGCACATAGGATCAAATCTCAGAAGAAATTTATGTCTAAGATGGCAACCCACTGGTTTACAGGAAATTTCTTGATGTAAGTGGGATTCTTTTATAGAAAGGCAATATCACCCTGAAGAAAAGAAAATAAAACAGGATTGACAGGAAATGTGCAAAGTAAGACAATGTCGAAGTTCAGAAAATCTTTTCATAGAAGTGCTTTTATATTAAACTTTTTTAATATTAAACTATTGATCCCCACAGAAGTAGAACCGGACACAGTGGTGTTGATCTCTCTTTATCCTAGTGATGTAATGGAGAGGTTTTGAGGTTGGGCTTTTTGGAAAGAGCAGCACCACTTCAGCAATGTTCTTTATATCTCTCAGATCCCCTCAGGAGAGACAGCCGTGATTTAAAAATTAGGAGACAGACTGTTCTTCCAAGAAGTGCCTAGCACCAGAAGTGTGTGGGCTATCTGGGATCTGAGACTCTGTGGCGGTTTTTGTTATGATCTGGCTCCAAACCACTTGTTTACTTTCTGATTACTTTTCATTGCAGGGCACAATGTTAGTTCATCTCACAGGAATTTGTTTACTGTTTTCCACTATTTCAAGCCTGTTTCCAGGTTAGTTTTCAAGTTGGAAATTACCTTTTTCCACATAGACACATTTGTCCCCCTACAGTTCTGATTAGATACTATTTTTTTCCACTTTGTGCTTTACTCCCCTAAGTACTATTACTCTTGACTGAAGAACACCAGTTGGCCTGCAGCTGTATTTCTTATGTTTGAAGGTCCTCTCCAGTGAAGAGGGTGTCTTCTTTGCTGGATGCTGACCAGTAATAACTCAGTGGAGTAAAAGCATGGAAAATAAGCCATGCATTTTAAAGTGCACTCACTCCTGATGTAGTTTGTAACTTATTTTTCATTATCTTAGGTCTGTGGGAATATGCTGTCAGCTTAAAATCTGGTTTTATTCCCTCCTTTCCCCCACCCACCCCTTTGCCGTCTTGTTTTTACTTCTTTTTCTTCCTGATTTTCTCAGCTCTTTTCTTTCCCCCCTTATCTTCCATCCCCTCCTGCCTTAATGCTATTTTCTAAGCATCATGGGCTGTAGCCAGGAGAGGGAATTTGATTTTGTGGTGAAGCTCTAACAAAGCAAGAGTGGGATGTTTAAATGTATTGGCAAAGCATCACATTTAATATGGAATATATATAGGTTTTTCATCCACTCTTCTACTATACTGTCTTCTCAGACGGATTAAACCTGCCAAATAAATGTATCAAATTGACAGGGTTCTCTGTTTTGTCTCTTTCTCCTAGTCAGTGGTGCTTATACCAAGGCTAACATAGAGGCACAATAGAGGATTATGTCCCCTTAGTAACATTGTACTTGCTAACATTAAGTCAAATTCCTTCTTTTAAGTCAAATAGATAAGATATTGATGTTACAATTAGGGCACTGAAGGAGGAGAATATTGCAGTAACAAAGAAATTGTCATTTCAACGTGAAAAGTCACCACAATATGCAATATCTTCTCTTGGGAGTTCTTTTAGTTCTTAAGACTAAAATATCAAAGGTCTCACTTTGCCAATGGAAGCAAGAAGAAGGAATTCAAGAGGCCAGATCTGCTGTCTGTGTGAAGAAAATTCTCAGCACCTTCTGGGGGAGCCCTGACAGACACGCTGTGCCATGATGATGTATCATCGCACTACTGTGATGTGGAACCAGACCCTGCATTGCCAGAACACCTCAAGGTTAAGCATAAACTAAATCCTAGCAGCCAACAGGAAAAGCTCAATGGGAATACTGCACAGTAGCAGCTGGAAGACATTACAAGTAGAATTGGCTCCTACTCTAAGACTGGTTTCTTTAAGATCTGAATGCTTCCCTACTTCAGTAGTAAAACAGTTTAAATCATAACACAGTTTAAAATAGACAATATATGCATAGTCCCACTATAATAACATCATCTCCACTCCCACTTGAGAAGGCAGAAATTTAAAAATTGTCCCATAACATGCACACACTTCAGATTTATTTAATGTTTTCCCTGGCTCTACTAATTTTCTACTTTCTAAATATATAAACTTAGCTAAACTGAATATATACAGAAAAACCAATTTTGAGGGCTCTGAGGAGTATGTTTTCGTGTTCTAAGAATATAAATCATATAGTGCATCCCAAAAGGACGATCAAGAATTCTTTGGCAAAGTTTTTTTTCTTTTTCTATAAAAACAATTACAGTGAGAAGTGTGCCAGTTTAGGACAGATGGTTATATGCAACCAACTGTATCTATGTGTACACAAACCAACCAACTTGCAAGAACTGTATCTGGATATGTGTACAGATTGTAAGTGTGAGATGGGAATTACTGTTTAAAAAATTAAATTTAATTCATGCTTGTTTGCCTTCAAAGCACCAGAGCTTGAGTGGGTGTTTTGTGTTGCTTCTGCTGGAACAATTAGAAGTGCCCTGGAGCTCATAACCTACACTGCTAAGAGTAGAGTGCCTGGGGATTTAACTCATGCTATATGTCAAAATCCGCAGCTCATGTAGTCATAATCCTAAGGGACAGCCAAGACAGAGCACAGAATGAAAACTCTGATGTTCTGGATGAAGACTCATTGTAGTCTCATGACAGGATGGGCACAGAGGAAGTAGATGGTGCAAAATGAATTCAAGCCAGTAGGCACCTCAGAAGAGAAAATACTCCTCCCTTCAGTGGAAAAAGGGTCAGAGAACTGGTTTTGTACTTTTTTTCTTGGATTCAACCGCAAATGTCCAATTCTCAGGGGTATTTATGAGATTGCTTACCATTCTTTAAACTTATACACTCTAGTTGAGGTGACATGTTTGAATTAAGTCCATCCATGAGTTTCTTCTCCTTCTGGAGCTTTAATATCTGGTTTCTTAGCATATCTCTTATTCCTTCAGATGTACTCTCTTGTGCACAGAACATTTAAGCTATGCTTTGATAAATGTCTGGGGTTTTCTATTTTGTACTTCAAGGTATTTGTTTGGTTTACACTTACTTTCATTTTCTTGGACTGCCATTAATTTTAAGTTCTGTATCTTTCCTTAAACATAAAATGGATTAGTCAGTGATGTGATAGCTTGAATTCTGTTTTATTACACTTAGGTGGAGCTGGCAAAATCACATTATTATATCGATCTGAGCTGAAGTTGGGGTTCAGTTTTGACCTTTGACATACACAGAGTTCCTGCTGATTACAATGAAATTTAGGCATATGCAGCCAAGGCTCAGCATTTGGCCTTTGGTCAGAAGGTGTATTAGGGTTTGATTTTCTCTGGAAATAATGGTTATGTCAAAAACATTGCCTATTTGAAACTTGTTTACTTTTGCTTGTCTAAAGCAAGTCTGTTCCCATCATCTGACCCCACCTGAAAGTCACAGAGCTAACTTCTAACTTTGCCAACTGTATTTCTCCCAGACTGCCAGTACTTTTGCATCAATTATGAGGACAGGTCACATCAGCTTGTTGACACAAAGAAATGCCTTTGCAATGCAGCCCAGGGGTGACACAGGTGCCACTGTCTGTCTGTTTCACAAGCAGAGGTATTACGTCAGTTCTTATTGGAAATTCCCCCCAGTCAGGCACCTAGTGAAAAACAGTGGTTTAGCTGTTTATATGGTACTTAGTTCTGTTTATACAGGAATGGTTAAACTAATTTAACAACAACATATTTAAAACTGCCATTTAACACAATGAAACCAAGAAGCTGAAAACAGCTGAAAGTAATGTTAGTTTGAATGGCTTAAACAGAGCCGGCCAGATTTTTTTAGCATTTTAGTGTCATTCCAACAGAGTGCACAGAAAGTTGAGGTGAGACAGAGTTTTCTCATTCTGGTTCCAGTCAAAGGCACAGCAAGAAATTTCCTGTACTGAAAGCTTATATTGTCTGAAGATAAAACCAGAAATTTGTAGGGGAAAAGAAGAATTACTACACAGTTGCTGAGATAAAAACATCAGGCAAAGAGAAATTATTTGCTCAAAGTTACCAGAGGTTGTGGTGTTCTGAGGACCTCCACTCACTGTTTCTGGACAAAGGACCAGAGTATTTTTCCACTCAAGTTTTGCTCCTTGAGATAACTTTTAATAATGTGCATGGCAGAGTATAAATACACATTGAATCAAATCAAAGTAGTTCAGATCAGCTGTGGTTTATCCTACCTGTTGTGCGTCTATGTCATCCATAATGCCAGTGAAAATAGCTGTCCAACTTTTTAAGTAGTTGTAGAAGCAGAACTGGGACAGACATGAGAAAGAAGGGAATCACATTTACTGCCATTAAAAGACTATGAGGGTTTGGATGAAGTTCTGAGACATCCTTACGTGATCACAGTTACTGCTTGGCTGAAAACACCACAGAATGGGGTTATATAAAATACCCCAAAGCTTATGACACCATCCACATTGGAAGGTATGCATTTCTGGAGATATTTTTTGCAATTTACTATAAATTTTTAAGCCTCTTTAAATGAATTTAGTGATGTTCTTCCAATGTTAGAATAGTCCTTTCCTGTAGCAACCTTGAATCAAGTTTATGAATCACCTGAAGTCCAAAAAAAAAAAAAAAAAAAAAAAAAAAAAAAAAAAAAAAAAAAAAAAAAAAAAAAAAAAAAAAATTTGAGAAAGCTGAATTTGGAAGAATGTTGGTGCCTTATATGTAAGTATTTAGAGATGTATGTACAAGACTTAAGCACATGTAAAGTAGAAAGCAAGGATTGTAAGGCATTATCATTTAAGGAGGAAGGGCTCAAAAAGGCTTCCTTTCCTTTACAAGGGGAAATTTTCTTTCTGAATTTTTAAGTTTTGTGGGATTGATTTCTAGGTCTTGGCATACTATTTGTGCAAGCCCTACCAAAGTGATGGCTGCATAACTTCAGGCAAGGTTCTCGTTGTTTGGCAGGATAATTTCCCTGATTTTCCTCTGAAAGCATTTAAAGCAGCTCTCCTTTATAAGATTAGTTGAAGTTCCTGTAAGAAAGAGTTTAAAATCGGAAGACAAAATTGCAGTCTATGTCTTCTACTCTAAGTTCTCTTCTTCTCCCACTATGCTCCCAAAATCTTAAGCATAAGAAGTCTGAAAATGGTAATTGTTGGTGGGTTTTTTGTTTTTATTTTTTTCCCCAAAAACTGAAATAAATATTGGAGAAATGTAGGCCTTATGGTCATGATAAAAGCCAGTGGAACACTACAAAATAGCAGTTACTACCAAAATCTTGATAGTTTGGTTGTGAAGAGATCCATTGGCATCTCTGTTGAGAGGTTGATGACACCAGGAGCTTTACTAAAGAAATGTGAGAAAACGTCCTTAATTCGGTCAGATTCTGAGAAAAGAATGATGTAAGGCTTTTTTGCCAGACTGTCAGAGTCATATTCTCTCTAATGGTTTAAAAGTTTAAAAGAACGTGAAGGGCGAGAAGACCTGTTCTGTATCAAGTAATGGAGGAGCACCTGAATATGTGAGAATTCTTGAGAAAAAGGTGGGCCTCTTTCAGAATTTACACTCTGAAGAATGTGGCAAAACTGCTGGGCATCCAGAGAACAAAATGTCACACAAATTTTTGTCAAAATGCTGGATTGGACATTTTATGAATAGCTTACTACTCTCTTTTTGCTGCTTCCTTCATCTTTTTTACTGTCTTTCTCTCTTTTGAAAAATAATCATCTTGATATTTCTGTGGATTCAATTCTCTCACATTTATTTGACATGTCAGAATACTTGGAAACATTAAATTAGATAGATGGTCTCATACCAGAGAGAAAAATTCAAATCCTAATGTAGCCATAGACTCTTTATTCCTGGTATATTATTATATGGTGAATATTAGGGCTGACTCTGCCTCACTTGCTGTATGTGCTTTCAAAAATTCCGCCTCTGAAACGAAACCACTTTTAAGTATTTTGGCCCTTGTAAATGTCAAGTTGTTTCTGTGTGCTTGAAAGACAAAGTCCAGCATGTTTACCCTACAATATCCAGGTAAGGGTTTTCATTGAATAATTGAGGTTTGGAGAGACCTTCAAGTTCATCAAGTCCAACCATGAACCCAGCACTGCCCCAAACCCCTAAACCACATCACGCAATGCCAGATCCAGATGCCTCTTGAACAGCTCTAGGGATGCTGCCTCCACCACCTCCCCAGGCAACCTATTCCAATGCATGACTAACCTAACAGCAAAAAAGCATTTCCTAGCATCTAATCTGACTCTCCCTGGTCTCAGCTTAAGGCCTCTTGTCCTCTCACTGCAGGCACTATAGCAGATATGGGCTCCCGACTCACCACGACCTCCTCTCAGAGAGTTGCAGACAGCCATGCAATCCCCGCAGAGCTCTCTCAAGGCCCTCCTTTTAAAAGGAGAAATTTAAGAATGAAAGCTCAAAATATTAAAAAAGGTAGAAGTAGCAGCTGTTTCATGGAAAGTTGGCACAATTTCTTTTAGTAGACAGTTATGTCTAACTACTGCTTAAAAATGTGAAATATCTTTTTGTTAGAAGAGGTAAAACCTAAAATACCTGCCTTTTTTCTCTGGGTTTTTTTCTGGTTTTTATTCTTTGTGTAGAAAACAAGGTCTCATTACTTAACAAGGTTGATCTCTTCAACTTTTCTTTATTTCTGGCATAGAATTTTTAAACATAGGAACATCCAGCACTTTTAACTTTCTTCTTCTTTCATTGAAATGATGTGGGAGGAAAACAAAACACCTAATGGAAATTAACATCTCTTTGTTACATGGCATGCTGATGAGGATAGTAGAAATATCTACCCCAAGTTCCGAGCTCAGAGCTGGACTGGGAAAAAAGTATTTTTTTTTCTTGCCTGGCTTTTTGAGTCTCAATAATCTTTCAACAAAAGACCCTTTAGATTTACAGTTATTTGGGACTGAGGAAGAGGTGTTCAATTTCACTGTCAGCTCCTTCCAGCTAAAGCTATAATCCAGGAGCTTCCACCATGCAGAAAAAGAGTTGTCAATCAGCAGTTAAATATTGACATGAATAGCACCTTTGTCAATACTTCTGTTCTGCCTTTGAAAGAGCACAAGCCAAAACAAAAAATCTTTTGACAATGTGCAAAAAGCAAAACTGAAATGCTTCAACAACTTTTGGCAGTTAGAAAGCTGCTCATATAAAGTCTTAAAAATTGAATGGTCTTTGTCATGTGGAGGAAAGCTTCTGTTCTGAGATTTGACCATCAGGTAGTTCAGCAGTCCAGCTAGGTGTCTTAGAAAAGCATTTCTTAGATGCGTCAGTTTGTTGGTTGCATTTTTCTTCACAATCACAAAGCATGTGCTGTCATCATTGTATTCATCTCGAGTGAGTTTCCCTTCTAAAAGCATTAGCATGACACTGAGTTTCCAGATCTTCAGTCAGATATGATAAATTATAAGTTCTGACTAGTAAATCCCCAAGCTGGGTGATTTCCCTACCCAGAAGAACAAGGATTTGAGTTTGTGTTGTTTCTTTTTTAAATTCTGAATGCTCTTGATGTCACAGACTCAGGATGACTTTTCAGTGGCACCAGCAGAAAGCATTAGGTAAGTCAGGCTTAGTTAAAATATTTTTTTTTGTGTAATGACCTAATTCAATTAAGTTACGCAAGCGTATCTCTGACTTTTAATTCAGGGATGATTCGAACTATTCAAGTGAAATGCTGCCCAGCTTCTGAGATGTTTGGCTTGTTCTCCATGACTGGCTGCACTGGAACTGTTAGCAAAGCCTTTCCAAGTGTGAAGTGCAGAGAGTGGAGATGAAAACAAAGAAAGACAGGCAGGTTTTCAAAAGGCAGTAGGAAAACAAGAGCTTCACACACACAAAGAATACACTTTCCATATACACAAGTTTAAATCACCTGTGTTGGATAGTGTCAAGGACAGGTATTGCAGAAAATATTGCAGTGACTAACTAAAGAGCATTGGGACAGAAGTGGAACAGTTATCTTGAGTTGCACAAACACACTTGCAAAACTGAATATTCAGACTTGTTTAGATAAAAGGGCACATAGGCCAAAGCTGCCAATTTATCTACTCTTTTTATTCTCAGTCATCTTGGATTTTAACTTTCACCACTGATGTCAGGAAAATTATTAATAACTATGTAATATCTAGCAGACTCAAAAACAGCACCAGTGCTCAGTCTGCTCAGGAGCTGCTGGGAGTCCAAATTCTCTCAACAAAATTAAACCCAAGACTTTGTGTCCTAGTTCTTTGTCAGAAAATTATTTTTGTTTTAGGTTTTTTCACAGAATAAATTGTTTTGTGCTCACATACAACAATTTGGAAGGTTTTTTTTTCAGTATCAAGCATTTTTTGTCTGTGAGCTAGCACACTTTGCAAGAGCATGTCTGTTGTAGAACTGTTATGTTTTCAGCAGTTACCTATAATTTGATCAACAGCTTCCTCTGGATAGTCATTGCTCAGATTTACAGCTGATTTAACCTGTGTCTTTTATCTGTGGGTCAGTCAAGATCAGCTCAGCTGACTGTAACCTTCCACTTAGATTTTAGAATTAATTAGTCTTGGTAAAATTCCAGTTTATTTACACTCAACATCATTTATATTAGAGCAGCCCAGCTGCCTACCTCTAGGCTCACCTGCTAGGAAGGTCCTCAATTTTATGATCATTGGAAAAGAAAGAAATTCCCTGACATGCCAAGCCAGCCGCACAGGAAATGATGGATAGAAACTCTAGGGTCTTTGAAAAAGTGACTGCAGATGCCATGGAGGGATCTCTTTTCTAAAAAGAGATTCTTCCAGATTCTTCCTAGTAGGTTATTTTGGAGCATAACAATAACGATCTTCTGGAAACCTAAGACAAATCTGAATATTTAGGTAGAGAAGTAGCCTGCTGCTTCTGCTGAGGAGAATACTGACAGCTAGAATGGAGGCTGGTGAAAACCTCCTCAAAATTATGAGGTCTTAATTTAAACACGTGGTCTTAATTTAAAGCAGATCAATGCAGGTTAGCTTAAACAGGAAGAAACAGATGTAAATTTTGAGGTAGAAATAATTTCCAAATTCTGCCTGAGAATATATGCACGTAGATAGATTGAGAGAGACATACAGAAACACTTAGCATCCAAAGAGAAGCCTAAATTGTAAGGTTTTAGATCACATTCTGTAAAGGTATGTTGCACTAATCTGTTGTTTCTCATGGCGCCTGGGATACTTCCAGCCTGCCCTTTCTAATGTAGTAAAACTGGTGCCTTGGAATGAAGAGCAGAAAATAGCTCAGTGAATCTTGCTATTTATCCTGGTGTAATAGTCCTATCATAGGAATAATTATTAATTATAAAAACCTACACTTAAATTTTGAATTTGCAGCCAGTGCTTATGGCAAAATACATTTTTTCTAGATCTTTATCTAGAATGTGTAGTTATTTTGTCCACTGGAGTTAGTGAAGTAACAGTGACCTAAGTCATCTGAGCTTTAATCCTGCCTGTGGCTGGAAGCCCAGTGTTTCCTTCCAAAGCTTTGAAGTAGCAGAAGAAAACACATTAGACAGAAATTACACTTCAATTTTGAACCAGAGACCATTTCTTTTGTTTGGCTTTGGTTTCTGGGTCTTTCTCCCTCATTTATTGGTGTATTTATGAATTAGTCAACACCTACCAAAAGTTAGGTGAAATGGTAATCAATATTATACCAGATCGTTGGGGTTATGCATGCATTGACAAGTATGATAAGACAGCAGGAGTGGATCTATAATGTAAAACATTTCATGGGTATTCCACAATACATTAATTTCAGTAGGTGTTCTTTAGATTGATCCTGCTCTGATTCTGTTGCTGAAGCAGTTCAGGAGCACATCTTCTGGGTTGGAGTTACCTGCAGGTAATCCAGATAATATGCTTTGAGTCCTCCCTGCAGCATGGTAGGTAGGAAAAATTGGGAGGTTTTCTTCAAAGCTGTGCTTCTGTCTCACCTACAATGCAGTGTAGAAAGATGGTTTAACACTCTGTCCTGAAGATAAGCCATCAGTTTTCCATGCTGCAGTAGGTGCAGTCTGTGTATAGTCTTTCAAGTTCTTCCTTTGTTAAAAGTCTCCCTACTGGATTATAGGTAAGCTGCTTGCAAAAGGATTGTTTCTGAACAAAAAGATTATTTCTTTTCTGTCAGTAAAACATATCTGGTGTATAGCATTGTTTACACTCTTCTGAGGATTTCCAGAGAACAGCTGTTTCTTATTTTTGAAGTGTAGTGAAAAGGACACAAATCTGGCAGAAAAACTCAGAGTGGGTGGCAATGGCTTAGAATTTTTGCTCTCTTCTTCAGGCAAGGTGCTTGACTCAAAGAACTTGAAACTAGAGCTGGGTAAGTTTGCTGAGACCATACAAGTGTCAGAGTGATTGGAATTTCCAAAGAACTTACCAATATATTTTTATCTGGAGAGAAAATTACTAAGCTATGAAATTTTATACGTCTTGAGTTACATACTTTCATTTTTGATATGCCCAAATGACCAAAAAGACTTTATTTTTCACAAAGCAATAAATTCTCTAATCAGAAGGCACACAATAAGAGATTGATTTGAAGTCATTATAGCAATTAATAGGTATGCTTATTTGACAATAATGCTTCCTGGAATAGTCTGAAACCACTGTTAGCCCAAATATCACGCTTGGTGAAAGCACTTTCCAGAGAGTAGCTGGAGGTGGACCTGACAGCTGCACTGAACTGTCATGCTGCACATTCCATGGTTTAAACAGTAATTTATTTTGCAATCCCTGCAACATCAATTCTGGGATGTTTGTCCATAATGTTTAATGGTTAAAGAGGTCAATATTTAAAGAGACCTGTTTTCAGCAAATAAAACCTCTTCGTTGCTTTAAAGTTAATATGTCACACACTATGATGGTGATACAGAGCAAGAACTGTCACCCACAAAGCATCAGTGCCTCTGTTAAGACAAGAAATTATGGTGCCAAGTGAACCACTAGTGGAAAACACTGTTAAAAACTTCTGACGCAGTTTCTGAGTATCTTAGTAAAGTTCACTGGAGCTTAAAGAAAAACTCCATTTGTTAATTCTATTCAAGACAGGCAGGGGAACAAAAAAGTGTGAAGAGTACAAAAAAGACTATATAGGATTTGCCAGTGTAGAGAAATCTGCTGCTCTGGCTTCTTCTGCAAGCCAGTGTGGGAATAAACAGGCATGTGTAGTTACGTGTAGTTATGTGTAGTTATTGGCAGACTGTGGGATACACTGCTGCTCCCAGCAATGCCAGTAAGAGTTATCTTCCTCTAGGATCTCTGCTTTGAAGTAGCATGGTCATGCTTGGCATCGAAGTTCCCAAAGGGATCCTAGAATAACCAAAATAGAAAATTTGTGGGTTGTGTCACACACAGGAGAAGGTGGTAGTGATAAAAGCTAGTAGTGTAGGCACAGAAGTCACAGTGTACACAACTGTGTATAGTAATACAAGCAAAGAAGTAAAGGGCTGGTGGAACCCTTTCCTATGCTGGTGACTTGAGGTTAGCAGGCTCTGCTAAACCTGCTGCCTCTAGATCACCCCCTTTGCCTGACAGGGCTTTCTGCTGCTAAGGTCTGTGGCAGCGATGCTGGGAAGCACAACCCACCCGACCTCTCCTCCCATGCAGAGGAGGAGTGCTTCCTTAAACAGACAGGCAAAAGAACTCTAAGTAAAATCCATAGTTATCAGAGTCTCAAAAACCTTTATGCACCTGTTAATTGAAACTCTTAGAAAGATTAGTGACAGGACTTCTGAATTTATAACATTGTTTACATAAATACAAACATAAAATTTATTCTGACTCGGGGTAATTCACACCTACAAGCAAAAAGAAAATAATTCCATTGTTTTGGAAAAGTACCCCATTAATATAAAATTACTTTATTTAGAGGCTCAGGTTAAACATTTTGATGTAGTGTATTTGTTGTGCAAGCACTAACTATATGAGAAACATTCTCATAATTTTAATTATGAGATGCAGTTCTGATTATCAATGCAGTTCTGAAAATTCTGGGAAAAGGGGAGATGTTTAAAAACATATTGGCTCTTGACAAGAAAGTTTGGCATTTTAAGCTGATGTGATTTTCACTTACTGAAAAATCACATCAGATAAAAGCTTTCCTTGGCCAGAAATATTTTTGTTTGTTTGTTTAAAGAGAGGACAAAATACATCTTAACACTTCTAAGTACCATTTCTAAATAAATCGGGGATGTAGTTTGTTTTGCCAACCTAAGCTTTGAGAGTTAGGTCGTCCATAGTCCCTAAATGCATCAATAATTTCTTGTAAGTAGAAAAGAGAAAGGAACAAGACTTATAAAATCTCAGGTCTCTCTACTCTCTGTCTCTGAACCTAAAAATGCTGTGAAGTCAAGGCAAGCTGCCAAGAGTTTCACACCCAGTGCTGAACTGGCATAGAGTCAAAGGTTGCTAGTTGCATTTGGAAGCCAAAACAGAGCAATGCTCTCATTACTGGCTTTTACATGTCCTTTTACAAAGCCAGACACTTTGCAATCTTTTGTCTTTTCTTCAAGCTTTCACTTCTTGCTTTTCCAAGTTTTCTTTGAGTGTTAATCTTGCTGCTGGAAAGAAAGTATCTTCCATACTAAAATATTCCTCTTCAGTAGTAGATGTTGATGTATGCCCCTCTTCTGCAAAGGGAAGCACATGTTTCAAGTGTTGCATGCCCTGTATATCTCAGCAGCATCAGCTCAGCACTATTCCAGCCTGCTGTTTGGTCCACATTCACCATTCAGCCACACTGAGTCAACCCCCAAAGCCCCACTGAGAGGCTGCTGCAGTCTAAGATCCACTGATGTGTGTGATGGAGACAGACTGCTCTTTCTTAGAGCTCCCAAACACATCCAGACACCTACTTAGAAATGGAGCATATTAAGTGCAGTACTGCTCTGTCAGTGCAGAGCACTGACCCCCAGTAACACTGTATGAATATACTCAGTGACTGATCACTGCAATTTAAAAAGCCACAGGCCACACCAGCTAGGGATCTGTCCCTGACCTGTGGTCACAAGTAATGTCTACCCCCAGAAGATACCACACTGCTACAGCAAGATGTTTGACCCATAATCTGAGCATACTTTTGGGGCACCAATTAGCAATTAATAATTCACAAACTTCACTTCAAGCACAGAAATGTTCCCAATGAAAAGTGTTAAATGCTTTGGTATCAGTTATGAGTTACGCTATGAGCTCCCAGATCTGCCTAAAGTCCTTTTCTTTTATAAACATGTACGTGTATCAAAGCACCTGACAAAATGGCAGATAGACATACTATCAATAAGTGATATTATGGCACTTTAATATGAGGCTCTGTTCTCTGGAAAAAAACTAGAGCTCCGTCACAGAAAACTCAATGTAATATTATTTCATGGTGGATGTCTTAGTGGCCACTAGAAGCAACCAATAAAACTGAGTAGGTATCTCCTTGTACCAGTGCAGAGTTAACTCTGGCAA
The DNA here is from genome assembly GCA_022316685.1 of Progne subis subis. Lineage (NCBI taxonomy): Eukaryota > Metazoa > Chordata > Aves > Passeriformes > Hirundinidae > Progne > Progne subis. The sequence goes on along the minus strand of JAKJHU010000224.1, from coordinate 313,714 downwards.
TGGGGAGAAAAAAACCACTGCAGTCTGTGGGGAAGTATTTAATCTCTGTTCTCCTGTGCAATTCTCAGCAACACAGTAAAAGGAACATGCACTACAATTAATGATTCACACATTTATAACTCTTGACCTTTGTTAGCCAAAACACCTAAGTAAACCAATCTCTACACTTAAATTTCTTGTAACAGCTGTGAATAAGGCAATGTTAAGAAAAAAAAAAAAAAAAAAAAAAAAAGTAGTTGGGCTGGAAGGACAATTGGTTTTCAATCCTTTAAGGTAACACAAAGCAGGAATACAGGAACAGTGAGATGGAATTAAACAATAAGGCAAGTGGTGGTAACTGCTAAAAACAAAATGTAAAAAGCTATTTTGCTTGCATTGCACACTTCAGTTTTGCAATAATAACAAGTTGTTTGTTTATCTCATCCAAGAAACTGTTTCCTCATTTCATGTTACGGAAAACAGCTGACTAAGTGAAAAGGGTTGATCAGTATTTTAAAGGATTATAACTACATCATTGAACTGGTTCCAAGTTAATGGTCATTAAAAAATCTGTTATCTTTGTAGCAGTTTACTGGACAGAACACAATATTTTGACTATTTCCAACTCTTACATTGGCAGGCACATCCTAATAGAATATGTAAAATATATACATACTCTTTTTAATCACTACCTCTTTTGGGTTTATCCACACACAAAAATGAACAAAGTCTGAAACTAAATTTTATAGTCTTGAACCAGAGCAGGGCTCCATTTCTGAGTACATCTCATTGAAGCTCCTAGGGCTTGTAACTAGACTTCTGTCTCACGGCAGCAATGTAAGCTTCCTATTTTGCAGTAACATATGGCATAATGATAATTTAGAAGCCTATCAGGCTAGCAAGGGAAGGCCAATGAAGAAGAAATGTTATTAGGAGAAACAGTGCATCTCTCACTCTCAAGAACTCAGTGCTCTGTTAAGTGCCAGTGAAGAAATTCCTACCCATTTTTAGCTATCGGCTTTGGAGGCCAAAAGTAAATTGGGATCCATAAGCACTACGGATTCCTGTACCTCCAGCTCTGTTACTGCCAGATCAAAGCTTTTAACAGGGTAAACCAATTCATGTTTCTCTATTTGAGTCAAATATGCTTGACAGGGCACACACTGTTGATTAAAACAAACAAAAAAAAAAAGTGCTTAACGAATATAAATGCATGCCTTGTGCGCAAGAGCACGGAATTTCACTGGAAACAGATTGCAGAATTTTAGCTGGGAAAATGACTGTTGTCCAGGTCACCAGTAATTTGGAAGGTTGTTTCTGCGTGGACATATTAGGACACAGAGGCCTGTAAGGCAATGGCTGCTGGAGGACACTGGATCTATGCGGCCACAGGGAGGGTGAGAAAATCAATTGTTAGGGAGGTTTAAAGGGCCACAGAAGGACGCTTGTCACGTCCCCCTGAAAAGCGTAACATATAAACAGGGAACATGGGAGCTTACTAGGCAATTGCTCAGAGGTAAAAAGGTATCAATGTGGCTTCCCAGAGAGTGATACAATGTACATAAGTTTGTGTCCTCCTCCAAGATTTTTCTCAGGACTATCTGTTGTTGAAGGCAATTAACATTATCCAAACAAACAAACAAACCTTTAATTCCCAACATTTTAAATAACCTAACAAATGTTATTTTTCTATTCAAAAATCAATTTTTGCTCTTGTCTATTACGGAGTCACTATTTCCTTTGTTCTTCATGCTCAAGACCCAAAAAGTAAAGAGGTTCTTCATTTCTGAAGTGAAATAATACGGATTTAGTCTAACTTAGAAACAAACTTGCAGCTTCCCTCAAGCCAGCTGCTCTAGGACACAAAGATCTAATGTTGTTCACTCTCAGGACTGAGAAGCAAGAAGAAGAAAGGAAAAGCTCTCTTTAATTTTACTCATGCATTACTTGAGTGTTTCCTTAAACAGAAGGCAAGCAATGTAATCTAAAGTCCCTCAAAACAGTTTTCTTTGACTTTAATTGGCTAGTAGTTTGAGTTAAGACTCTCAACTAACCTGAGCCTCAGTGTTGTGCTCCAATCCACGCCTTCAGTGCTGTAACTACTTCTTTGTTACTGCAGTGCATACCTACAGATATTACATCCACTGCATATTTAGGCATAAAATCTGGTTTAAAGGCATCAGTGAGAATTTTGCTACTTCCTTTGCAGCCTAGATTTCACTTACAGCTTGTTGAATCATTGTTTGGTTTGGCTGTTTTTTTTAAACAGGGTGCAATTAGATGCTACATATCGCATTAATATTTTTGATGATTCCATTGATAATTGACAGATTATGTCTGAGTTTTTTGAACTATGTGATATGAGAAAACCTTCTTGCTCTGTTTTCAATATAATTGCTTTTTGCGAAGAAACATTTCTTGTTAATCTGCCTAAATGAGTCAAAAAAAAAACCAAAACAAGGAAAGCAGAACAGGGTTTTTAAATTTTTGAAAGAAATCTGCTGTTTTGATGAGCAACTAACCCCTGGAGACCTTGCTCTTGATATGTTGGAAGAGTATCTGAATGCTCAGGAACATAAATATTAACCTAACATAATCAAATCTATCTTCTTTGAAAAGTGACTCTTCTCAGGAAAAACTGATTTGCGTGAGTGAGCCTTGCAATAAGTGACCTTTGGTGTTTTCCCATTAAAGTAAATAATCATACTGTTTTCTAGCTGTACTGAAGATTTCTGTTGTCCAGTGGGACAGTGGTTCTTGCTCTCTTTTTGATGGCGAAGCAGGGGGAACAGCTTCTTAAGATTAGAAGTAAGTGTATTGGCATATTATAACACAATTTAAGAGACAAATCTTCTTGAACCATGCCAGTATATAAAATCACAGCTCCAGATCACTTAATTTTATTAGAAATGAGCAGTGCAGGATCCTTCTTTGCCCAAACTTACAATTTCTGATTACTTTCATTTCTCCATCTTTCGCTGATATTTCCAGTTTGCAAAGCAAGCATAAACCTGCTCAGTTTGGCACAGATGCAAATGACTTAGCAATTGCAACCACAAATGTCCCATTATATGACTGCATTTGCTTCCTATTTTAATCAATGCAGCAAACTAGCAAATGCATAAAAGTGCAATTAAAACACTTGCAGATATTAAAACATGACCGAGAAGCCTTCACTTTTGAGATGCCACTACCCTCCAGATGAATTTATCACATTCAGCACTAGAGTTCTTGTCTGTAATGACACACTACCTAGTTCACCTGTTTCTGCTCTAGGAAACATGCTGAGTTGTGACTTTTGTGCTCTTTTGAAGAAGCAAGAGAGGACAGAATGTGAGGCCTTCATTTGGATGACCTCTGCAGATGCAGAGATGATCAGTTTGCTGCATTAGAGGTTTCATGCATTGATCTGTGGTAAAATTTAGCTATCTCCAGACTAAAGATCCTTTTAGACTGGGGGTAGCTGATCTCACAGTGAAAGAATTAGCTATTTCTAGGGAATGGAAAATGTTTGTCTTCCCTATTTGTGTTTCTTTATTTTCTGGGACAGATGATTTAAAAACTACAGATTCTCCTCTATTCTCTATGTAACACTGATGAAACAGGAAAGCCTTTTTGAGGACTGCCACCCTGGATAACTCTTCACCTCAAGTTATGGCTAATATTCTGAATGTCAACACAAGGAAGAAAGGCATGCATGCCCTCTGACATAAACAAAAAATTAAAAACTATGAACAACTAGTGATAATCTGCAGAAAGATATCAACAGCTTTGAAAAGGAAAAGCACATATATATACATAGGGAAGGGAGTAATTTCATAAAGTTCCCTCTCTAATTTTTAAACATAATATTAGGAAAAGTATTACTCACAGTTTCAGGGGCTATTTTATTGCTTATCCAAGCCCAAAGCTGCTTCAAGAATGCAATATATGCATATTTAATATGCTTATTCCAGGAAGGAAGCAGAGTTCTTTTCATTTTCATATTCTCTCACTTTTTTTCAGCATCTAGTATATTAAAAATGTACAAATAAAAAGGGTATCCATGAATGAAAGATTTCACAAGTTCTGTTTGTCACCAGAACCACATGTATTGGTGTTCAGACCTGCAGAATGCAGTAATGATGATTACTGTAATTTTTGCAGGTACAGCCCTACAATTTAAAGTCCTCAACAATTAGTAATAATGTCAACCCAGAGACATAAATTCTAACCCAGAAAAATTAGCAGAATATATACCATAAGCATCTAAATTCCAGGGGGAAAAAAAGTGCATGGGTTCCTTGCAACTTCCTTACAGCTTTTTCTACAAAGTTCTAAATTATCAATATCAATGTTTTGCAACATAACTATAGGTGTAGTTTTTAAAGAACTCTGGAATTAAAATGCTGCCACATGTGACTTTCAAAAATGTAAGCAGTATTCTAAGTGAAGCCCCTGAATTTCTTGAAATACTTTATTTTATCTGCAGTGTTTCCTGATCTCAGCTCTCAGTTTCATCTAATGTTGAAAAAACTGTTGTCAAAATCCTGCCTGTACTACGGTAAGTTATTAAGCAAATTAAAACCGTACTATGACATTAAATCAGATCTTGGTTTTTACTTCTCTTACAACTTTAATTATTACATACTTGTTACAACATAGAGAGCTTTCAGTCTATCTTATTTTTGTATTGAAAACGTGTTACAGTATCCTAACTAGTATAAAGATGCTGAAAATTAACAAGTGCAGTTCCTGGCACTAAGATGATCTACAAGCACTTAGAACTTTAGAATAAAAACATGTCCTAGGAAACTGACTTTTGTTACTGCCTCTCACTCATCTTCAATAGTATCCTGACCTTTCTTCTTCTCCCCATAAGCAAATCTAATCGTTGAAGTAAACCCTTGTATTCTTGGTCTGGCTTCCTACCACGGCCACTTTAGAATTCTCCTGTATCTGCTTTAAAATGCCTCCATCACTCCAGACCAGGTTTGTCAAATTATCTGTTTACCACATTTGCTAAGAAAATAAATTAACTCTTTGTACTGAAAGAATCTGTGAGCATCTGGGACACAAAGTAAATTGCCAAATTATCAAGTCACTAGAAACATCTTTTGAAGGCAGTTGTAGGTATATGCGTAATTTTATAGACTGGGATAAGGATACCACCTTCCCATGTCTGTGATTAACTACCAGCCATCATCATAGACTTCAGTATATAATTCAAAACACAGAATGGAGATCTCTCTGGTTTCATAGTCCATACTGGTATAAAACCTGGTTATCTATTAACCTAGTGATAGCTACCTGTCTTACATGAATGTCATAGGTCCTGCAGACTAGACAGTATGCCTTATAGAGACAAATAATAAACATTACAAGTTTAGGTGGATTACTTATGCAAATAATTTGAAAATATCTTTGGAAGGGCCAGATGAGATGACAACCCAAGAAGTTACAGGAAGTGGAAAAAGAACATATGTGATTGGAATAAAAGCCTTAAGAGAGAGAAAGGGAGCAGGTTTTACTGTTCATCAGTGTTACTATTTTCCTGTGCCCAGTATGCAGTAAAGAAGAGCAGCAACAACAATCAATCCATAAAAGCCTGACATCATGCTTTTTCCTTCTTCCTTTTGAAAAATATTTCCCCCTGGTTGCCTGGTGGATATGCTCATTCATCTCATTCATCAGATTTTATTACAGGACCTGCATTACTGTTTTCTCCAAACAGAGTGGCAGATGAGCAGCAGATGCTGATTGTTAATATCACCTCTAATGTGAGCTGGTTTTGTACTTCCTCACTGGTGTTTGTCTTCCACTCGACTGACAGCTGAAGCCAGCGCAAAAAGGATGATTAAGGCTGCAATAGGTATAAAGCTAAGTTTCCTCCTGGATTTTCTTCTTCCTACTGTGCCCCTTGTGGCTGGCAGAGCTTTGTCATTGTGGAATAGAGGCTGCTGGAAGTGAATTCTTTTTAAGTAGATCGGCTTTCATTCAATTTCGACTCAGGCTTCCAGCCCAAACTGTTAAGAAATCTGCACTGAGAAATTTCTCCATATCTGTGTATAAGGTTTGTGCTGGTGGTTTTTTCCTTGTTTGTTTTTGTTTGTTTGTTTGTTTGCTTGCTTGCTTGCTTTGGGTTTTGGTTTTTTGTTTTCTGTTTGTTTGACTTTTTTGGTTGGTTGGTTGTTGTTCTTCTTTTCTAGAGGTTTCCAAGCAGAGTCAATCTGGTACAGAAAACCATTTTCTGAAAGTGTGCTCTGGGCAGAGGATCTTCATTTTCAGCCTTGTGCAACCATATTCTTTGACATTTACATGAAATTAGGCCTTAGATTTAGATGCATATGAAATTATTCTTAGGTTTCTATACCTCTATTTGTTTATGTGGGCCAGTTGCGGAAAAAATCAGGGAGGCACACCAATTTTTTTTACTTCTTGTCAATTAATTAATTCCTCTTTTTTTTTTTTTTCCCCTGTACAAATGGATGGAAAATATGATGTTTACCCATTAATTTTTCTTTCTGAAAAAACACATGACTTAACAGCACATTTTCTGTCACAGCCGTAATTTCATCATGTGAAATCCAAGGTTGCTCTGTGCTCTACAATAGTCAGCCTGTTACTCATCTTTTTGTGGACATGCAAAAGGCCAACGGGTTTTACGGGTTTTACTAATCCTTTTCCACTTCTCTTGGTATGACTTCCAGAATTCAGTATCTGCAATGCCTTTGCATGAGTCTACAAACTGAGACACCCTTTAGAAATGTAATTTTTGGGATGCACTTATATTAGCACAATGTCCACAGAGCATTTAGTGGAATTGTTGAAGGAGTATCCCTCTTTCATTTTATTAGCAAAAATGGTAAATGACCACTCCTATCTGTCTGTTAGAAGTTGTCATCACCTCTCACTCAAGTTCAATACATTTCTAACCAGACTTTACCTGACGGCTATTTTTGTTGAATGTTTTGGTGATTTATATATAAAACTGTATGTGCCTTTTGCTGCAATATATACTTTACAGATCCTTCACTTCTTTTCCCGCTAAAAGGAGAGGAGGGAGGAATATAAATAATTCCCACGTTTCTTCATCTAACTCTAAGTCTCAACATGCACATTTACCTCTCTCTATCTTTTTCTGCACAGGCAATTTTAGAACAGTGACAAGCTCCTGGGTAACAGCTTTGTTGTTATTATTTTTAATCCCATCTGAAATGCTTGCTTTCCCCCCTTAGTCCTGTTTTCCCCATCCTCATTCTATCTCAATAAATCCTTCTGCTTCTTCCTCTCCCTCTCCACTCTCCTATATGGGGTTTTTATCCTGAAATTCTTTATTGAATTATCTTTTCCTCGATGTGATATGTAATATAAAGTTAATTTGCGTTCAGTCTGAATTAAACTTTGTAAAATATAAAATGTACTTGGGATTTGAAAAGTGGAATATGAGGCGGACACGGAGGATTGAGAAACAGGGGGGGGTTCTGCCGGAAAACCATCAGAACACGCATTTTCTCAGTGAATAGAAGGAGTGACCAGAAAAGACATGTCCCCCCCCAGAGATGAACCTGCTAACGATGCAGCAATCAACACCAGATAGGTATCTTATCTGTTCCAGCCGAGTTTTACATCTCTGAACACCTCTCCGGAGAAAGCAGTCAAGACATTGCTCCCCCCCAGGAAATCCATTCAACTGACGGGAGACATGGACATAAATACCTGATGAAGCAGAAGGGGCCCGAGGAGTAGGGTAACTCCTCATCCTTAGCGAAGGACTGTATATAAACCAGCAGCTCGAGACATACTATGTGAACAGGGGAGATTCGGAGCCATAGGGCTCGTTTCTGTGTTCACCCAGTGCAGAAACGCGGGGTTCGATGCTGTTCCTTTTAATTGTGGCTGTTAGAGACTGAGTCTAAGTCTCGAAATAAAACGCTGTATTTTGATTCATGAAATTGGGCTTGATCATTTATTACACTAGACTTAATTTGTTACAAATTGTCACATCCAGGCTTGAACTCCTACTTTTTAAACACTTTGACAATATATTGGTTCTTTAAATGCTTCTATTTTCTGTAAGAATACATGAATGTACCAATATCTCGAATGCCTTAAAAGCAGCAAAGCATACAGATTAAGTGAAAAAAACCCAAAAACCAACCAACCAACCAACAACAACAAAAAAAGGCAAAAAAAAAAAAAAACCACAAAAAACCAAACCAAAACAACAACAAAAAAGCAAAAAAAGAACCAAAAAAACCCCAAAAACAACAACAAAAAAAACCCACAAAAAACCAAACCAAACCAAAACAAAACAAAACAAAAAAAAACCAAAAAAAACCCAACCCAAACCAAACCAAACCAAAACCCCCAGCCTCCAGCTCATTCACAGTGGACCTGATTATATTACTGGAATCACTATGAATGGGGAAGAACCATTCAGCCATATTACAGAAAAGAAAAACTGATGTCTAGAATGGTTTCAGTTGGAAGGGCTATTAAGGATTATCTTGTACTAGCCTTCCCGGCATGGGAAGAAAATCCTCCCACTAAGCACCAATCTCAAAACCTTCCACAAGTCTCATCCAACATGGTCTCAAGGACTTCTAGGGAAGGAGAATCCACAGCTTCTCAAGGAAATATGTTTCATTGTCTCACCACCCTCACAGTAAAGAACTTGTTCCAAATATCTAATCTAAACACACTTGGTTCAGTTTAAAGGTATTCCTTCTTGTTCCATCACCATGTGTCTTTTTCAAAGTCCCTGTCCAGCTCTCCTGTAAGCTTCCTCAGATACTGGAAGGCCATTAGAAAATTGTCTTGGAGCCTTCTCTTCTCCAGGCTGACGGTTAGGGTTGGTTTTCTGGGCTGCAAATGCACATTCCTGGGTCATGTCCAGCTTCTTGCCCATCAACAACCTCCCAGGACCTTTACACCAGGGCTGTTCTCAATTCATTCCCTACCCAGCCAGTACTTGTGTTTGGGATTGCCTTGACACAGGTACAGGATACTGAATTTGGCGTTGTTGAACTTCATGATGTTCACACCGTCCAACTTCTCTAGCCTATCTAGGTCCCCCTGGATGGCATCCCTTCCCTCTGTTGTGCCAGCTGCTCTGCATAGCCTGAGGTCATCAGCAAACTTGCCCACTGTCCCTTGTCACCAAGAAAAATGTTAAATAGTGCTGGTCTCATGGTTCCCTGATGAATGCAGTTTGTCAGTGCTCTCCACCTGGACACTGAGCTGTTGACTGGAACTCACTGAGTGAGACCATCCAGCAAGTGGTCTAGATGCCAAATCTATGTCTCTCCAGTTTATAGACAAGGATGTTGCATGGAACAGTGTCAAATGCTTCACACAAGTCCAGGTAGTTGAGGCCAGTCACTATTCCCTCATCCACTACCTCCATAATCCTGTTCATAGGCAGCCACCAAATTTGTCAGGCATGATTTGCCTTCAGTGAAGTCTGTCACAAATTACCTCTGTATTTTCCATGTACATTAGTTAGTTACCAGAAAGTTTGGCTTCATGGTTTTGCCAGGCACTGAGGTGACTGACTGTCCTGTAGCTCCCTGCATCTTCCTTCCTTCTTTCTCTTTTTAAAAATACAGATTATGTTTCCCCTTTTCCAGTCAGGGGGAACTTCATTGGACTGCCATGACTTCTAAAGTATGACGGATAGTGACTTAGCTACTTCATCACCAGTTCACTCAGGACCCAGCAAGCCTCTTGTTGGGTCCCATTGACTTGTGCACCTTCAGGTTTCTCAGACATTCTAGAACTTAACCTAGGGCAGGTGGTTCTTCGTTCTCTCAATCCCTGCCTTCACCTTCTATAATTTGGATGGTGTGACTGGAGAACTTACTGGTAAAAAAAGAGGCAAAAAAATAATTGAGTACGTCAACTTTTTCCACACCCTGAATAGCCAAGTCTCCTACACACATCCTGAGAGAGCTCACATTTTTCCTAGTCTTCCTTTATCACCAATGTACCTATAGAAGCTTTTCTTGCTGCCCTTCATGTCCATGGTCAGATTTAATTCTATCAGTGACTTAGCTTTCCTAATCTAATCCCTGGATATTCAATCTCTCCATATTCCTCCCAGGCTACTTGTCCTTGCTCCAAGCCTCTGTAGGCTTCCCTTTTGTGTTTGAATCTGTCCAGCAGCTCCGTGCTCATCTGTGCAGGCCTCCTAAGGTTTTCACCTGGCTTCCTGTTCATTAGGAGGTTCCTGAGCCTGAAGGAGGTGATCCCTGAACATTAGCCAGCTTTCTTGGGGTCCTCTTCCCTCAAGGGCTTTACTCCACAGCACTCTACCAAGCAGATCTCTCTAGGCCAAGACGTCTCCTCCAAAGTCCAGGGCTTGCTTTACCCTTCCTCACTGCCCTAAGGATCTCAAACACCACCATTTCATGGTCCCTGAAGCCCAAGGTGTCCTTGAGCTTCACATCCCACACCAGCCCCTCCTTCTTGGTGAGAACAAGGTCCAGTGCAGCACCTCTCCTTGTTGGCTTCTCTATCACTTGGAGAAGGAAATTACCATTGAGGCATTCCAGGAAACTCCTGGGTTGTTCAATGCCCTGATGTATTGTCCTTCCAACAGATAACAGGGTGGTTGAAGTCCCCCATGAGGATCAGGGCTTGTGAACATGAGGTAGTTTCTACATGCCTATAGATAACTCATGTCCCCTTGTCCCTGCCATTCCTTTGATCCGGGCACATCATCCATTCGCAGGCAAAACTCCACACACTCCGAGCTTATCATTGACATAGAAGGCAATGTGTCCTCCTCATTTCCCCTACCTGTCCCTTATAAAAAAGGAATATATAAAATATAGAGATTTATTATTGGTTTTGATCTTTTAAAATGTGTCCACTATTATGAAGCCACAATATTGGTTCTAACACTTTCAAACAGTTTCTGTAGAGAGAATGATGTATTTTATTAAACCAATTATGTATAGTTGTAAAGATAGTAAGTTATTAAGCGTTATCATGTTTTAACCCCAGCTGGTAGCTCAGCCCCACACAGCTGCTCCCTCATTACCCGTAGTGGGATAAGTGACAGAATCAAAGGTGAGAAAACACACAGCTTGAGATAAAAAGAGTTTAACAGGCAAAGTAGAAGCCACATACACATGCAAAATGAAGCAAGGAAGTAATTCATTCCTTCCCATGGACAGGCAAGTGTTCAGCTATCTCCAGAAAGCCAGGCTTCATCATGCGTAAGAGTGACTGGAGAATACACATGCCATCTCTCTGAACCTCCTTCTTTTCCTCTTTCTTTGTCTTCCCTCAACTTTGTACACTGAGCACGATGAGCATAAGGTATAGAATGTGCCTTTGGTCAGTGGGGGTCAGCTGTCCTAGCTGCATCCCCTTCTTAGCGCCTATTGAATCCCAGCCTACTTGGTGCTGGGGTGGGGTGAGGAGCAGAAAAGGTCTTGGCTTTGCATAAACACTGTTCATGAAGGAAAACACCCTGAGTTATCAACACAGTTTTCAGGGCAAATTCAAAACACAGCTCCATACTAGCTACTGTGAAGAAAATTTACTCCATCCCAGACAAAGTCAGCACAAATGTTTTATAATGTATTATAAATCAGAGTAATCAGAGTATAATCAGAGTAAATAAAAGTGCACATATGGAAACACAAGTCTTTCTTTCATTACGTAAAGAGCAACAGAATTATCAAAATTCAGCCATGACTGAGAGAAAAATAAATGAGCCAAAACAAAAGGTGAGCCACTGGGAGGAGTGCTTTGGGAAGGAGTGTTAAAATGTTTCATTTACAATCTGGCCAGGGCATCCTTTGGGATTCCTATCTAATTCAGCACAGCCAGCCTTTCATTGTCTTCCTCTTCCTGGGTTTCTCAGCCCTCGTCCAGATACCTCCCCTTCACACCATCCACTGAAGTCCAGGTTTGGACTAACAGGATCTTTCACACATCCTGAGCACTCCAACTCCTAACAAAACCATTGGGGATGGTGCTACTGTCAGACCCTAGTACTACATCCTGTGTAACAGGGCTGGAGAAGAAGGCACCTGTCTCTGGAGAACACCAGGAAATGTTAATGTTAGCCAAAGATTGCTGAGAGGAGGTCACATCTACCATGGATGCCAGAACAGAGAAATGTCAGACATTTCCCTCAGGGTAACATTCCCATGGAGCAGCTTTTGCAGATACTCAGAAGATGGCTGCTTGTAAAATGTTACTCCTGGAGATCTCTGTAGGTTATATGCATGGACTCCTGGTACCCAAAGAGATCTGTGGCTTTCACTGCTGAATGGTAAGCTTGAACTACATGTAGGCCTTAGATGTTGCATTCTGTTGAGCTATGCCTAAATTATGTTTGGTCAAGATTGCCACTATTTACTTCAATATTTTTAGTTTTCTGATATCCATTTACCATTGAATTGAAAGAGTTAGTTTGAAAGGAAGAAAACCTTAGGTACTGAATATACTTTGAATAAAAACTGATAAGAGGAAACTAAAGGGGTAATGATCTTAAACCATAAGAGGGTAGGTTTAGACTGTAATTAAGGAAAAATTTTTACCATGAGGGTGGTCAAACACTGGAACAGCTTGCTTAGAGAGGGGTAAATACCTCATTCCGGAAACACACAAGGCCAGGTCAGACAGGGCTCTGAGCAATCTGATTTAATCGAAGATGTCGCTGCTCATTGCAGGGGCATGGACTAGATGACCCTTAAACGTGCCCTCCAACCCCAGCCATTCCAAGGTGCGATGGTTCTGTGTAAATTGTGGTGACCCAGAGCTCCCTCTTGTGTGTCACAGAAAGAGCAGCAGCTCCGTGTCTCCACAGGTCTTGCCTTGGGCCTGTAAGTAAAAATTTTTTTCCGAAATATGCGATAATATTGAGCTCCCTACCTTTTCTGAAAAGAAAGAAAGAAACAAATAATAAACCACCATGTAAACAACTTCTAATCCATTCTGAAACATTTTGAAACAAATTCTAATCCGTTCAACCTCCTCAAGCACAAACATAGACGTTGAAAATCAAAGGACTGTGTTTATACAAATACAGGTTCACAAATTGCTCTTGTCAGTAAGTCAGGACTCTGCAAGAGTGCATGTGGGGTATTTTGGATGGTAAGAGGAGTCACATCTTTCCCAATATTCTCCTTTCTTTCAACTCCTTGCACTGCAGCAGCTCACAGCCTGTTCCTCTGTGAAGCTGTACATGTGGAAAGACAGTAAATGCTTAATTTTGGGTGTACCTAAATTTGGTTTTTATCTAAAACATTTATTTGAATTTGTTATTTTCTTGGCGTATTCTATTTGAAGGTGTTTGGGCTTTTATGTAATCAACTAATACAAGCACAGACAGTAGTATGACGACTTTTTGACTCAAAAAAGTTCATTTCTTCTTCGCTGCAGTTTTGGAAACATGAGAATGGAGGTTAGAAAATGCACTGAACCTTGAAAAAAAGGATAAATTCAAGCAGTTTTAAGGTCCAGTGAATTTTCCCTCCACAGCATGACTTTGCACAAATCACACCAAAACAGTGCGATGAAAATGTGTTAGTATACTTGACTGTACTTCAAGTATTTTTTGCAGGTGCCAGAGTTATTCATGCTGCTTTTCAAAGTACAAAGGCTAGTGAAAAGAAAGATTGATCTGTATTTTAGCCTGTCTGGTTTATTTTACCAATTTTAGCCTATCCAAAATTAAGCACTCCACTGGGATGAGGAATTAATTATCTTGACATCAAAGTCTATTATTTATATAAAATCTGCCAAAGCGAGCCCACAGCAAAGGCTTTTAAAGTGGAGGTACTTAAAACAGGGAAATGTTACCATTTTAGGTAGTTTGTGTAGCAAGATAAAATGTACTGTGGAATATGCTTGAAACGAGAATTAAATTAAAAAGTGGATTTTTAAAAACTGTTACACACAAAAAGATTTCTGGAAAGATATTAAAGGACGGCAGAGGTGAAGAACAAGTTTTTTTCTGTCTCACTACTTAAATAACAGGAAATGTTATTTCAGTCATAAGATCTTATAAGTCTGCAATTGCATCCATACCTACAACCTCTAACATGGGTAAAAGGTCTCTAACTTCCTCAGGAGAAAAGATTAGAAACTTGATTCAGCTACTATGTAGAAAAGAAACACCAACACCTGACCAGCCTGTATTTTGCAGATCTCTTTGGTCTTTCTTTCTGGCTTCCACGTGTTTTTGAAGGAATGAATGCTACTTGTATAACTATGGTTCATTAGTAGTCTTCAGGAGAGCATATTTTAACTATCTGCACAAGAAAGACGTGTCTATGTCAATTTTAATGTTCCACATAAAAAAAGCGGCAACATACACTCACAAATCAAACCAATGCAAAAATAAAATAAATCCTTGGGGTTTTTTCCTAGTCTTTGACTTTTCACATAAGGTAAAAAGGATCATTATTAAAGACATTTATCCATGCATGCATGTATGGGAGAAGTTGTAATACAGACTTCTGCTTGCAAATATTCTGTCAGACAGAATATCTCTCCTCAACAAATGTCAATCAATGCAAAATCAACACACTGAGAAATAAAAACTATAAAGATTTTTCTCAGGCAAGAACTATTCTGAGAAACACCTGAAACCGAGTCCCACCCTGCTTAAACAGATTGTCCCGTGGGAAAGGAAAACTCTTCATATGACTTCCTCTAAAATATATTTCTTGAACTTGTTATTATATTTATTGAACTTAATTCAGTTTCAACCTGCAAAAGAATTATTGAAATTCATAAGCAGTTCATGATTGCTATATATAAAAATATATAAAACAATAAAACATATATAAAACAATTAGTCTTTAACTAATCTACACTAGATGAGCTGCAAGTACACCACACAGTGGAGCTGATGCAGTTAGTGCTGACAGCTCTGCCTGGTGGTGGTATAACGAGGAGTCACCAGGGTTAAGGGGACCAGGTTTGAGAGCTTCTTGGATGCAGCTTGTCTTCTTCACTCCGCTGATGTTTTATAATCTCTGACTCCAATCCAAAAATAAAAGGATGTAGTCTCATCTGATCTTGTTTATCTGTTTTGGGTATTGGAACATCTTCTGTGTTTTTCTTTATTCTGGAAGTGCCACCAGACTCCTTTCTTGCCTGCTCTGTATCTTTCCCCTTCTGTGTTGTTATTTGATTATTTGGTGACAGGTTTCCAATCATCATTTCTTAGGTAAGTTTCATTTGGCCCATTCAGTGAAACTTTAAGAAAATAGCTGGAAAGAATGAAATAGGAAACTGATAACGTAAGCTGTACATGATCACTTCAGCTGCTGTGAAAAAGGAAGTCCTCCTGAAATGTATTTCTTGTCACATGAAGGAGAGGGTCTGCAAGTCTGTAGTCACTGATTTAAGTAAAATGACTGAAGCTGCATCCTATGGCCCACATATATAACCTGCTTTTGACCCATCTCAGCTATCAGCCAACATTTAAATGTCATTTAAAAGTAAACAGTGTGTTTAAATGAAAACAACAAACATCTGAGGATTAACTGTAAATGGATAATGTCTGCCTCAGCTGTAAGGTGGGTACTTGGTAAAGCATCTGCTGTGTCACCATAATCCACATCTGCAAATCTACCAGAGGCTTCTATATATGAATTTTGGGTACCTCTGCCCTGTGAAATCCACAGTCCTCAAACTGATGCCCAGGTTTCTTATGCAGTGCTGAGGATGAAAAATCATACATTTCACAAGCTAGCACAGGACTTCTCTCTTCAAGGTGAGAGGATCATGCAGCAGCATCCCTCTGCTCAGTGGGGTGCCTCTTTCGGCAGTAGGTACTTCATGCAGGTTCAGCCCCTCTTCCAGAGGAGCAAAATGGGTGACCAGACCCACTGCATTACAAGCTTATGCCTGGGAGGTTTGAGCTGAGTTTTCCTTTTCCTACTCTGCCTGATTTGCAACAGAACTTAATAAATAAGAATGAAGGAATCTTCGTGGGGGTTATTTTGTTTTGTGTTTGTTTGTTTGTTGGGGTTTTTAGTTTTTTGTGGGTTTTTTGTTTGTTTCTTTGTTTGTAAAAATAAATGAGATAGACTGAGACTGAGACTGAGAATGTTGGGGCTAGAGAAGGGAAGGTTGTGCACAGACCTCAGCAACCTTGCAGCGTATAAAGGGGGCCTACAGGGAAGCTGGAGAGCGACTCTTCATCAGGATCTGTAATGGTAGGACAAGAAATAATGGGTACTACCTGAAAGAGGGGAAACCTAGGTTAGACATAAAGAAAAAATTCTTTACTGTGAGGCTGGTGAGACACTAGAACAGGTTGCCTGGGGAGGCTGGGGACACTCCAAACCTGGCAGCGTTGAAAGCTAGGCTGGATGGGGCCCTGAGCAACCTGATCTAGAGGGAAGCGTCCCTGCCTATGGCAGGTGGGTTGGGACTCGTTGATCTTTAAAGATCCTTTTCAACTTTTAACATTCTACGTCTCCATGACTGACTGGAGTAGAATTTGAAAGTCGACACTCCTGCAATCAGCATGAGCCCTTTAATCGATGTTTTATATCTCCGTTTCTTCATTAATCTCTTATCAATTCTCTGCAATGAACGTTCAAGGATGTGCACAGTAGAACTCTCCAGATTCCTCCCTGTGTGTCCGGCTTCTCGGAGGGCACCGAGGTCGCTCTTTGCGTGCGCTGTGCCACATGAGCCCGCCATTTCCAACTTCAGGGCCTAGCGCCTAGCGGCACCCTCAAGAAACTTAACCTGCGGGCAACGGCGCTGAGCGGACACCCAGCCTCCAGCCGCGACACGACGGGGGGAAACGGCGAGGCCACGGCTCCCCTTCCCCCTCCCCGCCGCTTCCCCGCCGCTTGCCCGCCGCTTCCCCGCCGGACACACGTCCCGGAAGCGCTCCGGAAAGGCGCTGCTGCCGCGCGGGCGCTTCCGGGTGCAGCCGCGCGTCCCTTTGGCCACGCCGCGTCCCGCTCGCAATCCCGCAGCCCCTCTGCCCCGGCCGCCCCGAGCCCCTCCGCGCCGTTCTCATCTCTCTTCGCACCGGACGATGCCGCCGCTGGGCTCCCGCCCTTGCTTGCCGCCCTTGCTGCTGCTGTGGGCGCTGGCGGCCTGCGCGGCGCGGGCCTCCGAGATCACGTTCGAGCTGCCCGACAACGCCAAGCAGTGCTTCTACGAGGAGATCGCCCAGGGAACCAAGTGCACCCTCGAGTTCCAGGTACCCCGGCGGGAGGAGCCACCCCAGGCGGGGGCGCCTCGCTGGGCCGCGGCCCCGAGCCCAGGCCGCTGCCAGGGGGCTCACACTCAGCTCCTTTCCTATAGGGAGTATTTGAGAGCACCGCCCGGCAAGGGAGCAGCGGGCTGGATCCGATGAGTGGTTTCCAGCTTGGCTAAGGAGAACTCTGCGGGAGCGGCTGGGAGGCTTCCGCGTAGTACAGGGCCTAGTGGGACACAGAATTGGTCCTGAAAACTGGCGGTGTTTGTACCCTGGTCGCTGCCATGTTGTGCCCCGCCCGAACAGCGCAGAGAATACCTAAAGCACGCCTGACCTACAGGGTTTCGCAGTCCTAATTTCCCTGTGGTTTGTGAAGCATCAGCAGAATGAGCACAGTACATCTTAAGAGCTAATGTTTTGTATTTTAGAGTACGATTCAGATTTGGGTTGCATACTAAACAGTGAAAGGGTGATAGGAGAAGGATGCGGTACAGCATCACTGTTTTGGTGCCTCTGAGTGTGTCAACAGGGTTGGAACCTTTCAATCTGTCACTTCAGTAGATGAAGTCACTGATAGTACAGCAGCAGCATGAGAGAAAAGTCATCCCCGATGACAAAAAATCACAATTATCTTTGGGGACTTTTGAAAGGACTGTGTAATTTTTTATGGGCTGACTTTTCTTGCTGAAGTCCTGTGCTTCCTAGTTTCTCAGCTGCTGTCCTGTCTCAAGTATATATGGGGAATGTTGCTGCCAAATATCCGTTCTTGTACTCTGTCCTATGTGGTCTAGGTCCTGGATACTTTTTTCCCACCCAAATATCTCTTGTCCCTGACTGTTTCTTCCATACAGTTTTTTTCTGGGCTGTACTTTTCCCTCCAGGTTTGAAGTGGATATCATTGGACAGATAAGCCTGCTATTGCCACTTTAACTGGTGACCAAAACAGGATTGGCACTGCTAAAAGAAATGTTTGGATTTCACCAGCCTGAAGTGCTGTGTGAATGTCTTTTGTCAGTATGTCTTAAGGGCCAACAGGGATGCACAAGCAAGTTCCCTGTCAAAGGAGTATTTGGGGGACCTTAAAGCTCTGGCCAATCTTTAATACCTCTATGTAAACCGGTATTTTCAGGGTGCCTACACAACTGAAAGCAAGTTATTTCCATGTAATTGGTAAAAAGCACACCCTTATCAAATTGTAGATTGTATTTCAAAAATGAGGAGCTTGTTATTGCTTGTCAACTGGATACTTTTAAAACTTTGCCTTGTGGAGGAGTCTGTGGTTATTTCAGTTGTATCAGATTATTAAAATAATCACTAATGTGATTATTTTAATAATTTGGTACTTCAGTAAACTGATGAGCATTTAAACAATGCCATGTGGACTGAAGTGCAGATACACAGATACTAAAATATTTCAGTGATTTCTGTACACATATCAAATAAGTCTCTTCCGCCTTCAGCATGCTTTATCCTACAAGTAAAAACTTTGCAGCAAGGATAAAGTGTAAAACTGCTTTGTAAGAGTCATCAGAATACCAAGTTGTGAATACTTAAACTCCTGATCAGTCTTTCTGGAGAATCCAAGTAGTAATACACAGGAGACCAACAGTAATCAAACCTCAAAAAACCCCTTGGGACAATCGTGAATTTTTGAGTCAGTTGCGGGCCTTTTCCAGATGTGCTGGGTTTTGGAAGAAATCCTGTATCTAACTGCAGGAGGGAGGTGGCAGGTAGCCCGGAGCATTGCTCTATTGAGAGAAGCAGACAGGGAAACTGGACAGATTGAAATTCCTGTTCTACTGGTCAAGCACTGTTCCTGCAGCCTAATGCAGCTGATACAGTAAGGCAATTAGGAAGGAAATGTATTGTTGTATGTTAGAAGTCTCAGCTGGATGAATCAATTCCATGGAGGACTTGAGTGTACAGCAAATGTCAGGCTCATTACAGTCATATCTTTGCTGTCCCATGGAGTTTCATCCACTGTAGCCTTTGCTGTTGTACAGTTAGTAATAACAAAGTAACTAAAATTGTTCTCCTAGGGGTTTGAAAATACAGTTGAAATTACATATTCTGAACCAAAAGCAATTTTAATTATTTTCTTTGTGTCATTCATGGGAAAATAATTTTGTGGACTTGCTTTGGAAGATTCTCAAATGAATGCATTTTATTGTAAAACATCTGTCAAGGCAAAAAATTTTGCAGTTCCACCTGCAGACCATACTTCTTAGAAGAAATATATAAATGTCCATTTTTAAAAAAAAAAAGACAATTTCTTGGGTTTTGTTTCCAGGTGATCACTGGAGGTCATTATGATGTTGACTGTCGGTTGGAAGATCCAGATGGCATTGTACTGTACAAAGAGATGAAGAAACAATATGATAGCTTCACATTTACTGCATCCAGAAATGGAACATACAAGTTCTGCTTCAGCAATGAGTTCTCTACTTTCACACACAAAACCGTGTACTTCGATTTCCAGGTTGGAGAAGATCCGCCACTGTTTCCTAGTGAGAACAGAGTAACCGCACTTACACAGGTAAAATGCTCTTCTGTTTGACAAAAGTTGTTAGGTGAAGGTGGTTTTCTTCAATTTCAGCTGCTTTAGTTATCTACATCACTTTAGAAAATAAATTAATTGAGGCTTTTAAAATACTCTAAATTATAACAAATAGGCTTTCATTGTAAAGATAAGATTTGTTGAACACAAAACAAAGCTGAGAAGGAATCACCAAATGTTTAAGAGGAAATTAGGAAACTTAAGGCCACTGTTGTTTGGGGTTTTGTTTTTTGGTGGTTTCTGGGGTTTTGGGGTGGTTTTTTGTTGGTTGGTTGGTTGGTTTTTTTGTGTGTGTGTGTGTGTTTTTTGTTGGTTTTTTTTGGGGTTTTTGTTTGGTTGGGGTTTTTTTTATTGTTTTCTGGTTGGTTGGTAGGATTTTTCTGAAGTTTCTAAGGGAATGTCCTTTTAGTGACAAAATATTATGTCTCTTGACATGTGGATTTCATGAACTAGATATTGGTGGAATAAGGTTTAAAAAATTTCCAAGTTCTGGAACAACTCTCAGAATTATTTCTACATTTAAAAGAATAGTGTCTTTTTTTATGAGGAGGACACATGTAACTACTATTTTTAAAATGGAGAAGGAAATTCTAACAAAATAAATAAATAAAGGCAGCTGTATTTGTCTGGCTTCTAGATATTTGGGCTTTATAAGTCTTCAGAGTATCAGAGCATTACTGTAATTGTGTTTTCAGGATTTTACAGTTTTGTACCACCTCTACACAATGTAACTACCTAAAAACTTCCTTTGGGACATTTCATTAATTCCTGCAGTGCTTTTTTTTTTCGTATTCATATTCTTGATACTGTATCTCTTAATTTCTTTTCTTGCTTCTATTGTAAGGAGGTTCTTTTTGCTGTTCTGGTCAGGCTTGTGGTATGACCAAATTTGGGCAGCCTTTCATGGGAGCAGTTAAAGGTAAAGCCCTGAAACCAGAGTGACCTTGTGTTTAAATCTCTTGTGCAGATCAGAATGTTTCTACAATTTATCAATAGTAAAACTTAGTTTGGAATAACTCATCCTGAATTTTGTCAAGATTATCTTAGACTTCTTCAAACATGTATCTTGAAAGCCTTTGACTCGGAAATATGGTTAGACACAGATATAAGTGACTGAGAGCAGCCCTATAAGGGTGTTAAACATTCCCTTTGTAATAATTTCTGCTGTTTGATCTTCAGGAAATACTCATTTTAAGCCTTTAAAGAGAATTCTGAAATGTGAGTAGAAAAAAGTCTTCTGAAGATCTATTGACTAATCTCTTAGTGATCAAAACACAGTGAAGAGTACTTTTACTTACAGCATATAAACTGAAACTGCAAGAAGGTTATAAAAAATTATTTAGAGCTTGGAAAATCAATAATGCTTTTTTTAAAATGAAAAATTTGGTAGGTAGTTGGTGAGTTTTTTTATATGAATAGGGTATTGAGTATTCATGAGCACTGCGGGATAACAATTGTCCCTGCTTGCCACTTTTTGTGTACATGACTAAGAGAATGGTCTCTTGACAACAAAATAGACATTGTACAACTTGTATGAGAATTAATCAATGAACAATGTCATATTTGTGAAACAGAAGCATTTAATATATGCTCTGTGTGTCTTAATATTATAAGCAACTGCTAGTTTCCTGTGGAATCAACAGGTGGAGGATCACTGACATTTAAAAATATTTTTGAGGTTCATTTTGAATCCAAGTATGAATTTAGAATTTGTTCATTAATTCTCAGAGCTCACTTCTTTTTATTAGTTTTGTGGTTTTATCTGCTTCTGTATTTAACAGTGTCATATTTTTGTGTGCAAAGTTTCATCAGTGTAAGTTTTATTTTACTGGATTTACAGTATTTCTATCTGACATCGATCTGAGTTAATTCTTAGCTTGCAAAGTTACATGACTCCTCATTTTAAATATCAAAGCACAAAACCACTAGAAGGGTTCTTAATTCCATGTTGTGCATTTGTTTGTTTCTCCAGATGGAGTCTGCATGTGTTTCAATTCACGAAGCTTTGAAGTCCGTTATCGATTATCAGACTCACTTCCGCTTGAGGGAAGCGCAGGGCCGCAGCAGAGCAGAGGATTTAAACACAAGGGTGGCCTACTGGTCAATAGGAGAAGCAATCATTCTTCTTGTTGTTAGTATCGGGCAGGTATTTCTCCTTAAGAGCTTCTTCTCGGATAAAAGAACCACGACAACGCGTGTTGGATCGTAACCAGTAGCAGCAGTGCTTCAGGTGTGTTACTCACATAGCGGTTCTCCAATTAACTGTAGGTACTGAGGTCTGAATTTATGCAACATTCAAATGTGTATACTCCTCATCTCTTCAAAATCACAAAACACACTCAAAAAGTTACAAAAGGGACACATAAAATGAAATATTTTTAAAGATCCTCTGGAACTCAAGTGTTTCAATGCCTATATTAAAATATCTGGCAGTCTCTAGTCTCTCTTTATTTCTGCTGATACTAATCCAAACCAAGTTTGATTTTTACCAGTCCAGTTAGTCATCTGCAACGTAAAACTTTAAAATGAGCCAACAGTCTAGTGTCTGATATGAGAGATGATATATATGAAAATCTCATTTCATTTTAATTTTCAGGCTGAATATCTTGGATTATAAAAAAGAAAATGTGATTAACTGTAGTGCACTGTTTTAATTTGCTGTTTTAAAAAAAATGCAATCATACCCCTTGCTTATTTGTAAAACTGTTGAAAGCTTGGCACTACATTGTGGTGCACATTCTTTATCAGTCTGGAATGTCTTCATCCTCAGAATTTTCTGAATTTTATACTACATTATGATTGCTTAAACATACATTCTTCTGTATTAAAATAAATACATTTTCTCTTTTGCAATGTTTGTTTTACTGAAGAAATTGTAAGCTGAGAGTACTCAGGAAACTAGTTCTGCATACAAAAAAAAAAACAAAAACCCAAATTTCCAAGTTTATGTAAAAAACATGCTGTAGAATAGGGAGTCTTCTAACTTTGTCATTGAACCTGTGCAGTACTCACATACACTGCTGCTGCTGCTTTTTGGATTTAAGACCAGAAGTATCTTGGTTTGTTAAGCAGCACAGCACCAGCACTGGATGAGGTTGTATTATGTGTTAGGCACGTACAAAACTTTTTACTAAATTCTTTTTCTAGGAAGTGGGCAATTTGATATTGATACTGCATTGCACAAATGCTGTAAATATTCCTCTCTGTGGTGCACTGAGACATGACAGCCTTGTGCATCTAATTGCCACTCTATTTTATTAGTGGTCAGGAAATGTTTTAAATATTTCAGGTTATCTTTTTGTAGAGTTATTAGAGTTAAATTGTTTTCACTGCTCATGTCTTTTCAGTAGCTTATGTACTGTAAAATTCTGTTTTATCTGGTTATGGAAGGTAGTAAATGTATGTACATGCCCATAGCTTGAATTGAGCTGGTCACAGTAAAGTTAAACTCCTTCAAATGGCTCTGGAAAAAAAAGTAGGCTAACCAATTCTTAAATGCACACAAGATGAACTAAAGAGAAAAATCTATAATGTATTACTAGCTAAATCAAAACATCCTTCTTAAACAAGTTATTGGCAAGCAGAGAAAGAGTGCTACAGCCTTATTATTTGCCTATAGTATTTCTAGCAAAAATTTGAAAGTACATGTTCAGGTGACACTTGAGCAGTCTGAAGAATTGATCTAAGATGACTTGATTTTAAAATCACATCGTGGTTCAAAAAAATAGAAGTGCCCCTCCTCTTGTGAACTGAATGACTGCTATTTTGGAAACAGAAAGAAAACATTAGCTCAAAAATTATTTAGAAGGTCATGGAGGTATTAAAAATCTTTAAGTAAAATTCAGGATGTAAAGTTTTGCTGTCCTGTACTGAATTTTGAATACTGCAGTCCTGTTTTGGGACGCAGGTTCCTCAGAAAGTTAAACCCACTAATATGAGAAAACAAAAGCCTGCTTTTGTCTTGCAATACAAATCTGTGCCTGCACACAACATTCTTAATTGAACCTCTCTCCTTTCTTCTTGTGTTTCAGCGACTGATGTCTAATACTTTCTGTGCTGCGTTGCACACAATAATGAAGCAAGTGGTACACTTCGGGTGCCAGTGTCAAATGAAAACATATTTACTTTTGTTAGTGTTCATTATTTCTGGAATTTGAATATTAGTTATGTACCTTTAATCACAACAAAGGCATTTGTTTTAAGGCTTGAATTGTGTAGGGGTTTTTTTCCACTGAGTTGTTCTGTGTGCAAAATTGGTAAATAGTGCTAAAAAACTAGTGATGATCAGCTACCGCATACATGTATCTTTTTTATTTTATAATGTTTGAATGTGTGAAGTGGACTTTTCCATTCAATATTACTCCCATGGCAGAGGTTTAGTGGACTTGACTTTTCCATTAAAGTTAGGTGTCTGAACCAGTGCTCTGGCATCCTGCTGCATAATATGCAGCAACCGCTTAAAAATGCCTTTATTTGTGTTGTTAAAAACATGGCACAAACACACATTTAAACGTAGCTGTATATAGTTTTTAACTGACTGAATAGGATATAATAAAACATACATGCTAACATGCAGTGGGTGAAGAAGTGCATTGTGACCTTTGGTTAAAGCTGCACCTTTTTAATATATGAACAGTTTGGTTAATGGTGTAATGCACAAAACACCGTGTGTTAAAGGGGATATAACTGTTTTTAATTGCTAAATGCTCTGGGTTTCAGCTATGTGTTGGATGTTTTATGTTTACAAGACTTCTTTTTGTGTCCTGAAATGTCGGTTCTTTAGTTTGAGGGCATGTGGGAGAAAATTTAGTTTGAATAAGACAAAAAGCAGGCCCTGTGAATATTGTATGGGAAAATAAAAACAATAATATATGAATGTGGTCTGATTGTGTTGTTTGCATATGGGATTGGGGAAAATTATTCTTCAAAAAAGCTTTGGATCATAATTTGAATAGTCTTGTGGTTTAACCTGTTACATTTACTCTGCCCTCTGCCTCTTGATGCTTGATCATTACTTCTGCCATGCTTAGCAAGGTAGTGTAGTTTCTGGCTCTTTGCTCAGTACGTCAGTAACGCAGGTAGTCGTATTCGTAAATCTCTTCATGTTGGAGTAGAATTCAAAGTATTTAATTGCAGATGCCATGAATTATTTGGGAACTACTGCATCTTTTCACATTAATTCTGTAGATAAAAAGTTACAGGGGGAGCTGGAAAGGTGTCTTCAGTTAGTGTCTAATTACGAGATATGAACTTCAAATAGGTAGTAACTGAATGTGTGATTTGAATTACTTTATATTGCGTTGCTTAGGTTTTGAGAACAGATATGGTAGGCATCGTTGTTTTGTGTGGCTACCTTCCAGAATTACTCTTCTTGCTAAGTCAGTTCCTATATATTCAGAAAATTTCAAGACTATTTATACAGCGGTTGGATTAAGAAAAGCTTTTGTCTAGAAGTGTGGGTAAGTTCTCTTTCAGTGATGAGTTACTGTTATTGCCAAGTAGTTGTCTGGGGCTTTTTTAGGTGCACATCACCCAATTTTAAAGTAACTTGTGATCTGAGTGCTTTTCTGCTGAAAGCTGATAATCCTACCAAAAAAAAAAAAAAAAAAAAAAAATTAGACAAAGCCAAAAGATGAGTCAGTGGATCAAGTGACAAGCATGATGATGATGAAGGCTTTTATCAAAGAGGGAGTAGGAATGTGGTCTGGACCGCCACAAATTTAAGCAATACCTGAACTGCCAGGCTATCAGAGGGCACAAGTATAGCAGCAATATCACAACTACCTCTCCTTCAGGGATGAGATGAAACCAAGAGTGTAACACAAGCTCTTAATGAGATGGATGAAAAGTTTTTCACATTTTTCCCCTTGACGTGTGGAATCAAGTTCCAGAAAAGCAATATTATGCTATGTGCACACTGAGGATGCTACTGGTTTCAATCAAGTTAAGTGTTGTGAGATGTGAAGAAAAGTGGTGACTCAGTGTAGCTTAGTAAAAACTCTTGACAGTAACAGCTCTCAAAATGTTCATTATTTGTATTAAAAAGTTTGTGTTGTGCTGGCAGGGCAGTATGTTACGTAAACATAAGGTGGTTTTACTTTGCAACATTTCTAAGCAGATTGATTTGACTAACTCATACCTCCTCCCTCCCCCACCTACTGACAAGAACCAACACATATGTGCGAGTGGCCTGGTCAATATCTATTGTGTGTAACACATTTTTAAGCAGGTGGACTGCCCTGTGTGTCCATGTTTTATGTTTCTTACTGCAGGCTGTTTTGCTGGTGAACTAATAGGAAAGGGAGTGTGTAATGGTTTTAATTTCAACAAACTGGGCGTCAACACCAATTAATGTAGTGGTTTCGCGTTCACTAAATTCTGGTCTTAGTACTCACTCTTCTTCTGTGGGAGAGAGACTAGGAGAAAAACAAAGCAGGCTCAACGTTAAAAATGAACAAATAGTTTTATTATAATTCTATTTAACTAATACTTGCTTTGCCTTTTTTCCTAGTTAATCTTATCCCACAGTTTTATCAAATGCCCTCATTCTCCACCAAATGCATATCTTTCCCATGATTTAAAGAAATTATCTAAACACAGAGTTCATTTCCATGGCTCAAGTAAGAATGGAGCAACTAACTCTTCAACCATCTGTCCCAATAGTTTTTTCACTCTCACTCTACTGACTTCATGCTGTTGTTCTTTATGTTCACTCTGTCCCTTTCTTTTTTCTCTCAAAGATCCAAACTCTGGAAGCTTCATGTTGCCAGGAAAGGGTTAAATCTGCTCAGAGTCTTCTCTCCCTCTGTACCTCGTGGTGTTAGATGTTCAAGGCCGCTGTGCCAGTGAGGGGGGAAGAACTCACACAGAAACATCAGAAATCGGAGGACCCAGACAGTCCGGAATCACAAAAAAAAAAAAACAGGCAGGATCATAAATGCCTTCTCAGCCCAGCCCTCAGTGTAAATCAGGGTGGCCTCAGCCTAAATGGTGCCCATAGCTCTTACCAGGGGCCCAGCAGAGATCTCTCTCTGCTCCAGAGAAGTTTGAAGAAAGTAGTTGTTGTAACGGAGCAACCTCTTCTTCCCCCCCACCCCTCCCCCTGACCCAGGAGCCGATGGAATCCGGCCAGGCCTCAGGCCAGCTCCCTCCCAAAAGGGGATAGCAGCAGGCCCAGCTCGATGTTACCTGTCTCTCTGTGGCCAAAGGAAAGAAGGAAAAAGGGCCCACCTACAGGAAATCCAGGGGTTTTATATGGTACTTCCCAAAGCTGTGGCCAACAATTTTCAGTGGTCAAAACAGATGACAATACTCCAACTAACTCTCTGATAGGTCTTTGTCCTTTCTAAAGCAATTCCCAGGTCCTGACCTGGAAAATCATTCTACATTCCTCTATAACTAGAACACTGAACTGTACTAACCCATGACAGAGTGGCATGGGTTATTGCTGTAGTTTTGTTGCCAGCCTCCATTTTCAGGATGGAAAGTCCTTAGATGAGTCATCTGAACTGTGGTTTTACCATAGTGGAGAAACTAATCCTGAAGGAACACCAGGCTCCTTAATTTCACTGCTGATCATTGTGTGTTTGGTTATCAGTAGAGTCCGTTGAACAGAACTTCCTCCTTTTCATGATCTGAATCTCATTGTGAGACACTGTGCAGCTCAGAATACAGCACATGAGAGGCAGTACAGCAGGATGCCATCCCTTCAACAGCCTGCATTGTTCAGGTGTACATTCCCTAGCTGAATGTATGTTTTAGTGTGTTTCCAAAAGAAAGATGCAATGACCTCCTGCAGACATGTGTGACAGTGCATGGTCTGTTACCAGCTGCATATTTGAGGGGTCTTTGCTTGATGGAGTATTCCTGGCTTTAGCAAGAGCCCTTTTTGTTAGGGATGGTTTCTATGCATATCTTGGACATTCTTTTCTAAATTAATGTACAGGGATTTTCCTGGCTCCAAGGACAGCAGATTTATTCAGACTTCATGGTAAATTAATATTCTTTATAAAGCACCAAAAAAAGAAAGTATGTTGATATATTTGATACGCAGGATATGAATAACCAAGGAGAAGCATTTTCTTCCTGGAAAAAAAACATGAGGAAAGAGTGGTTGGGAAGGCTAATACTGATAAGAGACAAGAGCTTTTTTGGCACAGCTCTGTCTTTTGCTCTAGTGTTGAGAGAACACAATACCACTAGGTGTCAAGAAAGTAACTCAACAGGGACAGAAAGAGGGGGGAAAGAAAGAGAAGGAGTTAGGGAGTAATAAAAGGATGGGGAAAAGGGAGAGGACAGATGGGACAAAGTGGAGAGGGACAAAGTGGAGAAAGGAGCCTGTATGTGGTTTTGGGAGGCTTAAGGAGTGCCTTGCTCCCTATGGACAAGAGGTACTCCCTCTCCAGGGATGCTGGTAGCCTTTGGTAGCTGCTGCCCCCAATACAGGTTTGCAGTACAATCTGCAAATAACAGCTGAAAATCACACCAGAATCCACTCTTCCTAATGCATATGGGCACACATGTAAAGAGGAATCCAATGAAAATTACCCTTGGAAAGGGTGGAGGAAAGCTGAAAGAACAGGTGGCTGCTGCAGGGAGGGAATGTGAAGAATAGAGAATGGTAATGACCAGGAAGTGCTGTCACCTGTGAAAAACTCTGCCTCACCTAAAACCAGCCTTTAATGCACTGATACAAAGCCACAGTGACTGCATTTCTGTGTCAGTGATTGTCCTGAACTACTGACTTAAGGTAGCTTTCTACTCATTCTGGATCTCCCTTTCACACAGACATGCCTAAGACATTAAAGACCTCATTTATTACCACACTGCACTTGCTTTTCACTGGAACAAAAGCCACCAGAATCCAAAAATTCATAGAGCATTACCATATTTCATGACTTGCACAAATCCTTAGGTCAAGCCCATAGGGAATTACACTTCATTAAGTGGAATTCTGCAGCAAATGGAATTTTCACCCTCTTGCCAGTCTCACATTAGAAAGAAATTGCTTGAATTTCAAAATGCAATTAAGGTCTTCAAAAAGCATTGGAAAATAATACTTTTAGGCAAAGTATGTGGCACTGTCTAAATATTGCAGTTTAATTTCAATTGTAGACTGTTATGGTTTACAATGCATTGGAACACAGCACATGACAGGATGTTTAAAACATTTCTTTCCTCCAGGTTACTATACTTTCCTGCAAGAATAACCTCGTTCAAAGCCAAAAACTTCCTTTTACATACTTTTACCCCAAAACCCCCCAAGAATTGGAAGTTGAGCTGCTGGTATCCAAGAGTCCTGCATGTGGTGCAGTCAACAACAGAGGAAAATACTTGTAGGTGTCCTGGGAATCTGTATCACTCTGTAGGGTTGCGCTCAGGATATCTATTTCCTTTCCATAACATTTTCTCATGACCTTGAGTGGAAGCAGGACTGCTACAAACTAAGATTGCTTCTGAGCACTTGACTGAGAGCAGTGATTTTACTGAAGCACTTTCTTGGAAGTACACTGAATGCATAGCAATAAGGAAATAGGATGAATGGCACAGGTCTGCAAGTGTAAATCAATACACTTCATGAATGCCAAGACACAAACACTGCTGCCTACCTTCCTCTGTAGGACTGAACTTTCTCACCATAAATCCTGACACTAGTGCACGGTAAAATAATCCAGTTAAGTACAAAAATTAAATAGAAATACTGAGCTCCTGGCAGTCATACAGGTAAAACTCCATACAGGGAAGGATGACTGATTTAGAGCAGGGAGTGCTAATAGGTGCATTGGTAACTCATCTTCTTTACTAATGCATAAGGAAAACAAGTGTCCATGGGTGATAAGAACCAGGTTCTGCATTGGAAGGTATTCAGAAATTAGAATTTTGGGGTGTCTTGCTGTAATGTGAGAATTTCAACATCTGAAATCACTGCGGAAACTAATTGCCTGTCATTACCATTTACTGGCAGACCAAACACTGCATTGTAGTAAGGAGATCCCTGCTTCGTGAATACAAATTGTCACTTGACACTCTCACTGCCTTTGGATCTTTGTATAGGGAAGGCTCTGATGGGCTTTTACCATATTCAAATAGTGATAATGACAAATCCCTTCATTTTTGTCATACCCGTGGTGCATACTGATACAGCCTAAATTCCCAATAAGCGTAGACTGGAAGTAGTTCTGAAGTCCTAACAAAAGTCCCGGGAGAGTGTGGCTAGCCTGGCACTTAAATTGACTGGATGTGTCTTCTCCTCTTGAGGCCCTACTCCCTACTCTCTCCTCAGGAGAGCTGTACATTTCGTGACACACAGAACCATCCACTTCCACTGAACTCCTTGGAATATGGCAAGATAAAAACAGAGATCATTTGTATCACTAAATCATACCTCCTTTAAGTATATCAGCCATGAAATGAGCCTTTTATGAAGGAAGAACATCCTGCATAATCCCCATAATCCTCAAAGAACATCCTCCAGCTAGTACAGCCTTCAGCAGTCGCTGGAAAGTGTCACTAAAATACAAGCTCACAAGTCTCAACGAAGATTCCCCAGACATTAGTCCACTGGAAAACCTTCAGCAGATCTGAAACAAAAGTTAGTGATGGGAAATAAAACTGAAAGAATGAAATTCTGAAAGACCCCATAGAGCTATCATACCCCCAGACTTGCTCACTTAGGTCACTGTTAGACATTGTGCTGGAAATAGCAAACCCAACACAGCTCTGCACACAGATTCACAAGTCCATGCTTTCAAACATTTTGTGGCTATCCTTCAGAGCCCTTCACAATCTTTGAATCAACCAGATGTAGACATCCAGATGGTGGTACAAGATGGGCAGAAGAAACAGGTGCATTTGAATGGCTATTTTCTCTCCACATGATAAACACTAGCTCCTTTTATGTGGATTTGGAGCAAGAAAGGTTCTTTTTTCCCATTCTGCAGACTAGGCAGTGAATCTGAGGAGGGCAAATCCTTCTGTCTCAAGCTCCCCATTGAGCTTGTGGAAATAACTCCAAGGTAGTATTTGAGTCAGGCTATGGAGCAAGGCTGTCTGAACTTCATCTCAACTTTCAGATTCCAGGACAGCATGGCAACCCTCCTACCCACCTTGTGAAACCCAGTAACTCTCAGTCTTGTTCTTGTTTCAGCCCACCCAGGCCTGCATGGCTGGTGTCATGGATTAAATCACTGGGAAGCAGGAGTGAAGGCACATGGAGGCCTGGGAAGAGGGAGAGGGGGGTGCAACAGTTTGCCTCCCAGCAGTTTGTCACTGCTTGTGGGAATGTGGAGTATCTTTGAGGCCGTGGTGATTTATGATGGCTCAAAACTTTTGCGCGGTGTCTAGCTCTAGCCTTGAGCTGTAGGTGTAGAGGTTGAAACACCCTCTAAAGGACAAAAGACAGCACTGGACAGCCTGTCTGAAGGCAGTGCTGCACTCCAGCAGCTCATTAATTCCAGCTCTTCAAAAATCCATAGATTTGGAAGGCTTATTTTCATTATGGTGACCTTCCAATTCAGCTGATTTGGCTGGCTGGCTGTCAGGATTTTCCTTCACATCTTCATTTCCAAAAACTTCTTTCAGGTGTGAAGGAAATACCCAGTCTTTGGTCTCTAACATGAGTACTGCAGAGCAGCAAGTGGATGCAAAGAGTGATCTTCTAATTTTTCTGCCAGCACTGAGAAACTTGCAAGGACAATAACTCTTGCTAGATGGCTTTATGCAACAAGGTCTTTGAGATAACACAGCGTTACAGCAAACTCCTGAAGCTGAGTAGCTGGGTACACTGAACACATTCTAGATGAATAAATAATAATTCCTGTGCTCTTCTGAGTAAACACGGGATTCCATAGCCTTTATGTAGCTCTGACCTTGAGTTCCCTATGTGCTCCCTTGCCCTTTCCCCTCAGAATAAGTGTATACATTGAAGATGGCTTGGGTGTTTCAAAACTACAGTGCCCTTGCTGTAGTTTTGCCTGCCCTGTGGCTGGCCTGCAAGTCTTCTGCTGTGAGATTACTGCAGTGAACTTGGGACCCAAATGAAGGATGATGTGTTTCCATGTCAGTATCCGAAAGATAAGGCCTTTAGTGTCATTCTAGAAAGCAGAGAAGGACAGCGAACAGGTCAATCTGCTAGTTCTGTTAAGAGCGGCTGGGCATATGGAGAACACAGGTAAGTAGAGGCAGTGTGGAGGCTGCAAGGCCAGATCTTTCCCAGACACAGGCAGAAGTAAAGGAGAGTAACTGAGCAGCACCAGGAAGCACAAACAGGGAAAGTGCTGTGGCCATTCGCACCAGGTAAGGAGCAGAGCTGAAGGGACAGGGCAACAGAAGGTAAATGAGCTGAATTTGAGAACTATGGAAGTTCAGTCAACACTAGCTTTCCCCAGATGGCACACTCAGGCATTCAAGAAGGCAGAGATTCCCCAAAGGTCAGCATTGCCAGAGTTGAGATTACTTCATGAGGGACAGTTTCCTACTGGTGACTGTGAAGAGAAAATATTTGTTTTCTCAGCTGGAGAGCTCTCCAAATGGCAATGGCTGAGAGACATGCAGACATCTCCAGGAGAGCTGCAGGGCAGTAGCAGTCCTCTGAAACATATGCTCTCATTAGGCTGTCTGAGTTTCCTAGACAAGAGAGCAAGGATTGCAGCACACCTTGGAGGAGCAAAGAGCATAAAGAACAGCAAGGAGCAACTTGATGCTGTCAGAAAGTTCTGTTACTAGACGGGGGTATGTATGCTTGGGAAATTAAATGACAGCCAGCTGCTGGGCACAAAGGCATCAGGCTTTGTGCAACATTTAGATGAGAGGCTCCAGGGTCACAAATTCTTCAAAGAAAAATGGCCATCTCAAGAGCTGGGATACAGAGCATCAGTGGGATTCAGTGTTACCTTGCTGACAGTTTCATGGCAAGGAAACAGTCAGTGCCCTCCCTCCCCTCTGCAAAGCTCTGGCCAATACCCTCCTACCTCCCCCAGTGCCAGCAAAATACTCCCCATGTCCACAGAGTGCTCTTCTCCTCTTACAGGAATGCTGTGTGGGCCTTCATGGCCCATTCCCACTGGCACAACTCCTGTGATGCCAGCCAGTGCCTGTGACCAGCAGGACAGGAGCAGATGGACAAGGGGTGAGTGTCAGTGACTCCAGTGTCTTCAGTTCCAGCGAGCACCTCCTTCTCTGAGCAGTGAGTGGCTACCACCCAGCATCACAGGGGGCTTACTGTGACCCCCATGTGCAGCTCTGGCCAGTATTAATTAGCCCCAAGGCAGCACTTCCCATGCTCAGGAGGCCCAGAAGGCTGTCTCTGCCCACGGTGGCCACTGGGCACAGATGAAGCCAGCTGGGAATGGTGGTGGGATGAAGTTACTGAAAGACTTCAAAAACCTTCCACACACCCATCTCTAGCGAGCCAGTGGAGAATGTGGGGAATGAAAAACTGCACATAAAACAATGGGGCCAGCAGCACCAGGCATGACTGACCCCCTGTGCTCAGCACTGGTGAGGCCACACCTCGAGTCCTGTGTTCAGCTGCGGGCCTGTTACCAAAAATCAGTAAAAATAAAAACTCCTTAACACTAATGTAGTATTAAGAAGCCAGCATTCTTTATTCAGCTGGATGCATGAGGGGATATCTCCTCCAAAATCTCATTCATGCCAAGTATAGAGAAAGCTCTAGTTTATATACTGTATTTTACATACAAATTGATAGGTTTTCCTAGAAGAAACATAGATATGAGAATAATTTCTCTGAAGTCATTAACATATGTTCCCTCCCCTCTCTCCATATGTTCTTCTGTCCTTGGGTCTCTGGTGATCCCCGGCGGTCAGGGACCCCAAAGTCATAGCTGATGACCTAGTGAACTGGTAGAAGTCGGCACAACCAGGCTGGTTGCTTGTCCAATTCTCCTTCCTACAAAATAAGCATTGTGCAGTTCCACAGGTCAATGGTTTTAGAAAAAATAAGCATTGTATTAAACCACTAGGTGCAAACGATTCTTCATCTGGCAACAGACTCCTCTCTGCAAGGATATGGAAGTGCTGGAGTCCAGAGAAGGGCAACAGAGCTGATGAAAGGTGTGGAGCTCAAGTCCTCTGAGAAGCTGCTGAGGGAGCTGGGGTTGTTTAGTGTCAAGAAAAGGAAACTCGGGGGACTTATCACTCTCTACAACTGTCTAAATGCAAGTTGTAGACAGGCAGGGGTTGGTCAGTTTCTCCCAGGTCACAAGTGACAGGACCAGAGGACACCCTCAAGCTGTAGCGGGAAGGTTTAAGCTGGACATTAGAAGGAATTTCTTCATAGAAAAGCTGCCCAAGGAGGTGGTAAAGTCAGTACCCGGAGTTGTTTAAGAAAAGACTGCATATGGCAATCAGTGCTACGTTTCGGCTGAGCTGGTGGGATTCGTTCACAGGTTGTCCTCGGTGACCTCAGAGATCTTTTCCAACCTGACTGCTTCCGTGATGCTGTGAGAGCTGAGCCATTACAGGGCACACTACACAGTCCGCGGTCCTAGCGCGGGGGCACATCAGCACCGGCAGCAGCCCCGCTGGCGCTGCTCGGCTGAGCCGGCAGGACGAGAAGGAAGAGGGAAAAGGAGCAGGCTTCCTTCAAGTCTCGTCTCTACGT
The DNA here is from genome assembly GCA_022316685.1 of Progne subis subis. Classification (NCBI taxonomy): domain Eukaryota; kingdom Metazoa; phylum Chordata; class Aves; order Passeriformes; family Hirundinidae; genus Progne; species Progne subis. The sequence goes on along the minus strand of JAKJHU010000224.1, from coordinate 279,379 downwards.
GGACGCAGCAGACAGCACGACACCCGGAACACGACTGCACCGCCACCGGAGCGAGGGAGGCAATCCGGGGCGGAGCGGGGCGGGGCGGCCACAGGCCCGGCCCTGCATGGGTGTGGGGGTGGTGGCGGCCATTGGGCGGGTCCGGTTCCGAAATGGCTGGTAGTGCGGTGTCCAATCCATCCCAGCTCCTGCCGCTCGGTAACGATGGGGGGCTCCCGGGGCCCGCGCTCGGGGCCCGGCCCAGGGTCTCTCTCCGGGGGGCAGCGGTGGCTGCGCGCCCCTCCCGGGGCCGAGCGGCGCCTGGCGGGAAGCGGGAAGGCGGGAGCGCCCGGCGGCGGGCCCGCGCGCGGCCCGCGGGGATGTGGGGTCTGGCCGAGAAAGAGGGTGTGCGAGTAGGGGATACGTGTGGGGGTGTTGGAGTCTGGGGGGCTGAGATGGGCTGTGGGGCTGTGGGTGTGTCTGGGCGAGGCCGGTGGGAGTGGGGATGGTTGTAAGGATGTCGGGGGGTGGCTGGTTAGTGTGCGAGAACGGAGGGGGAGGGTATAAGAGAGCGTGTAATGTGTCTCTGTTTGTGTAAAAAACGCACAAAAAAAATCTGTGAGGCACGAAAGACTTTGTAGAACATGTGCTTTTCTGTGTGTCCACAGAGCTTGTGGACAAGTGCATCGGTTCACGCATTCACATCGTGATGAAGAGCGACAAAGAAATCGTTGGGACACTTCTAGGATTTGATGACTTTGTCAGTATCCTTTGGTGGAAGTGTAAGGCTGTCTTTTTTATTCTCTGGCCTAAGTAATTTATAGCTCTTGAGAGTTTTGAGTTCACTGAATAAAACATTTTTATATGGATCGGTTGTATTATTCTGGTATTTTCAGCTTCCAGGTAAAATCGCGTTTTGGTATAAAATGAAAATAGCATTAAATATTCTCATTTTAAAATCTAGGCCTTATTTTCCTTGAAACTGGATTTTCAGATATGGTCCTGGAAGACGTTACAGAATTGTAAGTATGTTTTCTGCCTCTTGTTGCTATTTAATGTGTGTCTCACTGAGGCAAAATAATGTGTAAGATCTGCTAGCAAAATGTTTTTAGATTTTTGGAATACTTACCAGCTGACTAGTTTAACCTGGGACTTAAAACTATAGAAAGTAATCTGTTCAGGACAGCTATGTCACAGAGTAGCTATTGCCTGGTTTATACTTGTGTGGGGATCCCATTTGTATTCTGAATTTTGCATGGGTTGTGTGGCAAACTTTCTAGTAGTTATTTTGTTTTTACACTTCCTTAAGACCTGGCAAACATTCAACAATGTAACAAACTTGAACATTTTTAGTCATAACATGTTGATAATGTCCTATTCAAGAAATTGCCAAGCTTTAGAGTAGAAGAGAACTTCTTAGATGCATTGAGTAGAAGAAAACTTTTTAGATGCCAGTTAGCTTTCTGTACCTAGGTGCTTCATGCAGTGTGACTGATTTATTTGTTAGTTCCAACAATAATGCAGAGATTTCTGTTGGTTCTGTGGTCAAAACTAGAGCCATTGTCCCTGGTTCTGTGTTTTTACTTACTGTTTCTAATGCTCCTTCAGTGAGATCACACCTGAGGGCAGAAGAATCACAAAGCTGGATCAGATTCTGCTCAATGGAAATAACATAACTATGGTGAGTCATCAAAGGCTGTATTGTGTTAACTTTCTGTGCCTGTAAATCAATTGGTGGTTGTATTCAACTCCTTTAAGCTGAGCTTTCCTGACAGTTCTGCTACATCAGGAAGGTTAAAGCAGCTTCTCTGCGTAGCTCGCCACAAAGCCTGGACTTCCAACACAAGGGCATTCCTAATTTTGTGGGAAGAGGAAGGCTCAAGTGAGAAGATTTGTGTCTAACTTGGCTCTGTATGAATGAGGAATTGCCTCCATTGTGTTGATCTAACTATCTTGCACCTCTGTGTTGTGTGTTTGAGCAGGTGCCATCCTGTGTCAATGTAAGCTTTTTTCTGCTTTAGTTATTGTTTGATGTGTTGGAAGGACAGCATATGTTCTGACTCCTTGTATGGGGTGAAATTCCTACCATCCAGTTAAACTGGTGGTTTATTTGCCTTGGAGAAGAACCTGGTGAATTTTCAGCAATACACAGATATATTTTTGCATTAAAGCTCATGTCTCTTTTGAGGATGTATTTTCCCACACCAGGAAATTCATGCTTTAGACTTTTTCTTGTTTTGATCCCAAAACCAGTGGAGCTCTTTCTCTTTAGAAGTGCTCAGCTGATTATGAAGAAGATATCAGTAAAAGGAGTGGTTAATCCTTTTTTTTTCTTCCCTTGTGTTTTTCCTTTTGTATTTCTTTTTCTGTTCTTCAGTTCTTTGTTTCCTTCGCAAGAAGAGGCTATGCTGAGTTACTCCCTGCTGCCTTTTGGTTTGTGCATCTCTGGCAATAACTGACTTCCTCTGTAGGGAGAGTCTAAAAGTCACTTTTGTGGTTTAGCAGGAAGTCTCCATGTCCTAAAATGTTCGTTGTAAAGTAAGAGCTGTCATGTATGGGTTCGTAAAGCTCAATTCTATGGCAATAATGCAAAAATGTCTTACTCTTTTATAGCTGGTTCCTGGAGGAGAAGGACCTGAAGTATGAAGACATGGTATTCATATGTACTTTATGTATATATGCAAAATCTAAATAGGGATTTTGGGGTATAAGTGTACCTGGATGTGGATCATTTGCTTTGCTTACATGCTTGACATTTTAGAAAAGACAACCCTTTAGGAAGGGTGGTGGTAATGTTGACTTTGTAAGTTGAAGTCATTACTTTCTTGTAAAGACACACGAGCCTCTTCTGAATAAAAGGCTTTTTCTTTGTTACTGTGTTCTGTTATGTAAATTCACAAGTTAGATAGTTTTAGAACTACTTGATGGAGTAGAAAAATGACAGTTGTGTCTCAGTTGTCGTCCGTCGTCATTTTTTCTGCATCTGTTGCATTTGTTTCTGGCCCAAGTCTATATAATACACAGGTCATGAGCTGAGCCAGGATGTTGCTGTCCTTTGGCATACAGGCACATACTGAGCTGGATGTTTTGTTTAAAGGCTGTGTCAGTGGAAACCATGTGGCAGAGTTCTCTAGAGTTCTGAAAGCCGTTCAGACTGGCATCTGTTGGATGCTTAGCAGCCTTTAGTTATTCTCGCCTTGAGGTTCAACTCTTGTGGACCATTTTGCTTGGCCGATATGCTCCCTTATAGCATAGGCCCTGTAATGGCATTTGGCAAGTTGAGAGCAGGCAGACCAGACCTATTTCATGTTCTAAAAATCCCCAAGGCTGATGTTAAAACTTCTCACTGTGTCAGTGGTGATTCTACTTTCATCACTTAATGATGCGATGTGTACTCAAATTGGGAGCTGCCTGTGGCTGCTTGCATAGTTTGGAGCACTCATTTTAGAGTAAACAGGAGTTTGTCTCCATCTGTTCTCCTGTGATATAAGAGTGTGACGGATATTGCAAGCTACATTTTAGGATAATTTTTGTAAGGAATTACTGTTATGAGGCCATGCTCCCAGAGCAGCTTATGTACACCTCTCAGGTGGCTTCTATGTATAAAGGCCTTTGGGGAGGAATCACAGGTGCTTGCTGTCACGAGACAAGGAAGGTGCAGCATCGGGTCGTGTGAACTGGATGTGCTTTGCCTTCCCATTACCAGAAGAAAGAAGAGTTGAAGAAGGAGGCTCAAGTGCAAGATTCTTCAAGGAAGCTGCTGTACTGGATCTTTCTGCCTTGCCTGATCTGGCAGAAAAACTGCCTTCTGCTAGCTGGGTGTGAGCTCACAAAGCAGGGAGAACCTCTTGCTGAAGAGTGTTAAAAGGGAGAGGGAGTATGCGGCTCCAGGCTCATGCGTTCTGAATAAATGGTCTGTGATTGTGGTGTTTAGATTGTGTGCTGGCAGTCTGTGGTATTTACTCCCTGAACCTGTTTGGTTTTTTCTTTTCTGTCTCCATCCTCCAGCTTTGCTTGATGCATGTATTAAAAAAAGATACTTTTTTTTTTAAACTTAGATTTGATGGAAGCATCACCTGGGATTGGCTTGTTTGTTGGTTTTTTGTTCCATTTATTCCAGAAGGAGTTCTAAGACTTGTCTTTTAGGAAGGTGTTTTAATTCCAGACTCAGAGATCTGCCGAGGTCCCTCTAAAGAGAATTTGTGCATGCAAACACTGTTAGTCCTTTCTAAAGTGAAACATTTTTTCACTGTCAGCTAAGAATACAAAGTATTCCAGGTGTGTCTGGTTTGCTTTGCATTTCATTATTCCTGTTGATTTGGAAGTGCAGCTATTAAGCTTGTGCAGTAAGTAGTGGTGGTTTTTGTTCTTTGTCCCCTAGAAATCAAAGTGCTTAATTATACTGCATTGTTGTTGTGGACTCTGGTCTTCTCCAGAATGGTGTGCAGGATGCCACCATATTTAAGTAATTTAAAGTAATAACCTTAGGCTTAAAAAAGACAGAAAACTGAATGAGGCTTTAAGTTTAGAGCAAGATAGTTCTCAGGTTAAAATAACTTTGTGGTTATGATATGCAGAGAGGCAATTCTATTCAGATTTGTTTGGTTTGCTTTCTGTTTTTCTTTTGGATAGCACTGGTTGCAGTGATCTTTAGTCCTACTACCTGGTGATCTTAGTATGGAGAAAGTTCCCTTCTGCCTACTGCTTCAGTATGGTTACTCGTTTTGGTTTGGGTGTAAATATCCTCTGAGTAACCTCACTGAAATTATTAAAATGACTCCCAGTTCACTGTAGTTTTTAACACAGTCAGTGCTTCCAAAGCATGTAATTATAATTTAGCAGTCTCACCAGTATTGTGTTGTTTTGCAGGTGTAACAGTATTTTGGTCAATTGAACTACAGTCATACACAATGTAAGCAGAGAACAGTAGATTTATTCCAGTTTCAATTCCAGTGAATCTGACCTTGAGGCAGTTGATACAAGGAGTCAGCAAATATTTTCAGAAGCTTGGTTTGACATTTTTGGACTATTATAGTGAACAGGAATCAAAATTCAGCTTTGTTTTGACTGGTGCTGCATTAATGCTGGGCCACACTTTTGCTTTCTGCTGAAAGAGAGAATGGATTTGAATTAATCATTTATCAACAGATTCTGCAGCTTGATGTCATTTACATGAAGACACTAGGGTTGGTTAATTAAACTGTCAGAAACAGAATCAGGGATTCAAAAACTATGTCATTGTATTCCAGAGATCCTTGCTTACATTTGAACAATATATTGCATAACTCCAATTTTTCTGCAAAATCTAATATGTATTTCATGGCTTTTTTCTATAAGCTTTTGTAAGCTCACATTCTCTTGAAGCCTTCTTCTAGCAGCTCAAAATAAGCATTACAAATGAAGTATTTGTTGCTTTAACAGGAAAACAGTTACAAGAAAAGACAAAAATGTAGCTATTTAATCCATTATGAAGAAATACTTCAAGCAGATTGAACATGATCTTCATGTGTCAATACAATTTGTTAGCTGTTTTTTTCTCTTTTTTTGTGATGTATTCAATCAAAATTTGAAAATACATCTTTAATAGAAAAAAATGCAAAGTACTGTAGTTTATTCCAATTAATGGATTCTCAAAAGAGTAACCTTTTTAATTCTAATTTAAACCTATAAGTAGTCAGTCTTTGATTGGGTGGTTAGTTGATTTTGTGTGCTTGTTTAAATGGATCCTCATGTTTTGTTTTCAGTACTGATTAAAAAGAGTGGCCCTTAGCAGCCATTAAGTGCAAAGTGAGTTGTCAAGTCCTGCTGTCACCTGCATTCCCCAGGCATTCCATTTGGTGAAGAACTTGATGTGGCAGCAGCCCCTGCACAGGAGGAGGAAAATACGGATCATAAGGGTTTATAAATAAGCAGTTAAAATGTTTTTCCATTCAGTAAGCACCATCTTATTATCTCCTGGATGGGGGTCACAGAGTCCTGACTGGTGTGGTATTGCTGACACTGCGCTGTTGTGGTAGCCATCAGTACCTGTTTTTCTTCAACTCTCAGCAGTCTCCACAGCAGAGGGGTCCTTTGAGGGAACAGGCAAAATCATGCTTGAGAGAATACCTTTCCCTCACACTTGATACAAGCTGCCTCCAGAGGCTGGGAGTTTCTGTGCTCTTCCCAATCCTCTTGTCAATGCCCACATTCAGGACAGAAATCCCCAGCTGCTTGGCTTCACCCCCATCCAGTTCTGTATCATGGGCCATGACATCCCAGAATTAGAGCAGCCAGGTCACCAGGAGCTCTCCTGATGTAGCTGAAATCTGTTTTTATCTTTCACATCTCACCTGGGGATCAAGTGATTTTCTGTGGCCCTGCCTCTTTCTCCTGTTTTGAGGACTCTGCTTCTTCTTCATCCCTCATGAAGTGAACTGTTTTTGTGTTGGATCTCTTTTTCTTTATAGGGGTGACTGCTACTGGTAGGGGTTGTTCCTCTGGTTCAGCAGCAGTTTGAGTGGTCATGGTGCCTGTTGGTGTGCTTTCTTTTTCTTCTTCCTGGGGGTGGTATCTATTGTTGAGCAGTGTCCAGTAAACAGTAGCCAGGACAGAACGCATTGCAGAACTTCATGCCTCTCTGGAGCTACTACAGCATTTTTTCTTTGACATATTTAATCACTTTAACAGGTTCCTGTAGTTGTTCACTAGTGAACTAATAAACCGTTGGAGAAGTCCTTGAAACACTGGCCTGTGTCCTCCTAGATTCTATGTCACCCATTACTATCCCACTTCAAGACAGATCTCTGAATAACCTCCCTAGAAATCTTTCTTGGCTCTAAATATGGTGTGCATTGCACTGGCAGACATAGCAACAAGAACATGTTTTCCTTAACATTTAAAGGGAATTCAGAATTCTTAAAAGCTGTTGTAGATGGCCTGAAGGGGGAAAAGGGAGTGAAAGGCTGGGTAAAATCATCCTCCTCTTTTCCCCCCATAGACAGGATTCTTTTAATAATGGACTCCCAAGGGTAGTGCCTTAGTTAAGTGTGGGAAAGCAACACTGAATACATATCCCAAATGACCCTTGACTTTATCATGTCATGAGCTGATATCAAGCAGTGCAACAGAGAAATCCTGATCCCTTTCCATGCTCTGAAAAAGAGCACACAGTGCATATACAGACGTGCATTGAGTTTCTATTGGCCAGATTTGGGGGCTGAGGAGCTACAGGGATGGCTTCTGTGAGAGGCTGCTGGACCGTTCCTCACTGTCTGGCAGAGCCAATGCCAGCTAGATCCAGGACAGGCATGCCATTGGCCAAGGCTAGGCCAGTCAGAAATTAGGGTAATGCCTCTGTAACAGCATATTTAAGAAGAAGAGAAGAAAAAAAGAAAAGTTATTCCACAGATGTAACTGTGGCCAGAGAAGAGCAGAAGAATATTTGACAGGAACAACTCTGCAGACACCAAAGCTAGTGGGGAAGGAGGGTGGAAATTGTGATCCAGCTGCAGTCTGCGGAAGAGAGCCACTCTCAGGTGAGTACCAAAAGCAGACTGTGAATTCATGGGAGGCCTGTGCTGGAACAGGCTTCTGGCAGGGACCTCTGAAACCGTGGAGAGAGAAGCCCATGATGGAGCAGGTTTCCTGGTAGGACTTGTGAGCCTTTGGTGGACCCATGCTGGAGCATCCTATTCTTGAAGCACACAGTGGGAGAGTGATCTCTGTTGCAGCAGTTTGTGAAGAACTGTTCTTTCTTTCCTCTGGGAGTTGGCACAGATAAGACCTTGTCCCACCACTGAATCTGTACCTCCTCTGGCAAGAAAATAGCAACTGCATTTCCCATTGCAATAGCTGCAGCCATAAAATCTTACTGTGATCTCAGTCTTTCATCCTGTGCTCAGTCAACTCTCAAATGCATGCATGAACAAGACGTAGAGGAAATGATCCTTTTAAACTCCTACTAGAACACATACTAGAACATTTCCAGCAGCAATACGTGTGACAGCTTCAGAAAAATGAGATGTTTCACTGATTGTCTCCCTTACACTCTGAAATAAATCACTACTCCTAAGTGGAAATCACTAAGTAGGCACACAGACAATGCTACAGGAAATGTATCTATAACTTGACAAAAAGTTAGAAGTTATTACTAACCATACTTTGTTCACTCCTTATAAAAGTTAATTTTCTGTACATTGTTTCCAGTATAAAATAGTTCTGCTTTAACAGAATTAACTACGTTGACTGCCTTGTTAATGTTTTTCCCCTTATATCCTTGGGTATCTGATCTGGACTTTCTAAAGGTCATAAAATAACTGTATCCATTGTTTCAGGAAAAAAGCAAGCATAAACACAATCCTAACAGCTCTAACCTCCCTAAAGATTACCCCACTCTTGTTAAAACCTTAGTAACATGACATGCAATTTAGCCCTCTAAAAGTAGATTTTAGTTCCCAGCACTTACTTTCCTGCTCTTTTTTTTTCTTTAAACGCTTTTTCCGGTCAATGGCAGCCAACTCAGCTTTCAACAACAGGTAACGTTTCCGAATTTCCTGTATTTTTGCTTGGAGAACTGTTATGCGCTCTGTGCTACTCAAATTTTGCAAGTCAGCTGCAATTTAAACAATTTTTGTTATTTATTGCATTGCAGCATTTCCCAAGCCTTCTGAACTTCAGTATAGGGGGCGGGACTCAAATCTTAGTGATGTGCTTTGAAGTAGCAGGCAGCAAAGCTGAGGAACAGTAACTGCTGTTTATTATCACTGTCTTGACTGACACAAACACAGTGAAAATTCTTCTTACAAGAAATACTAAACAAGTCCTGGTTCCTTAAGGCAAAGTGGAAGGAGAAGATTTAAAAATTAACAACCTAAGAGGCTGAACAAGAAACAGAGAACAAGGAGTAAAACATCAAGGAAGAAGAATTATCAGGATGTATGGCAAAGCAAACTGAGGATGGAGTGATTTTAGAGGAAAAAAACCCTCAAAACCAGAAAATTCCGAATGCCTTCTTATAGTATATAGCAAGACCACAAGAGGCATGTTTCAAAGAAGATACTTACACACTTGAAAACTCCATTTGCAACCTTTGGGGAAATTATTATCATGTTCTTTTTGATCAGATTCCCTCTCTCCACTTTGCCCACATTTTCCTGTGGGAAGATAGATTGTTATAAAACAAAGCAACTTTCCCACCCAATCCCAAGCTTACCAGGAGCTGTCTCACTCTAACATGACAGAATCCATCTTGGTGTAGCAGCTTGTTACACAGCTCTCTGTACCATGGGTGCACACGTACAGGACATCAACCCAGGTCTGTAATGGGGGCCCTCTAATTCTGGCATGCTGGGAAGGGGAAACCTTGCACTGGAAACACCGGCTAGTTAGTTGTGCACGTAGACTCAAATCTGTTCTGTGGATTCATGGGAACCAAAGTCCTATAGACCTAGAAGGTTGATAAAAATAGCAGACTGTGCCTCCACAATCCATCCCAAAAACTGGAGAGTATTTAACTGAAAGCGTATGTGCATGAGCTAAGGAGGTAAGGTAGGGTCACACTTCCTGCGAGGAGACTCTTGAATACTATCCTGCTGCTCAAGGTTCGTATAACCATAGTCCCCTCTACTCTCTAACAGGATCATGACAGCAGTGGACTTATTGCTTTAGAACCACAGCCATAAATAAATTACCTGCATCACAAAATAAGGCAAAGAGGCACTGTAATGCGTTCATGTAGGTGCTAAAATTATCCACATCTTTCTAGGTAAGGAGCTATGTAGTCCTTAAAAGATTCTGCAAGACTGATTATTACATCCTAGCTCCTGTTCACCTTTTAAAATATTAATTTCAAACAAATGACATGGTACTTTGACACATTTTATTGCACACTGAGCTGCTGTACTTACTACTTTTATTCTTCTTTTTGATGTTCACAGATGTTTTGAGGCTTGTTTTCTGCTTTTTGGAGGAGCTGTCTCTTCCCTGAGCATCTTGAAGGTTTTTTTGGCCTCTAAACACTATAAAGGAGGAAAAAGACCCCCAAAAGTAGAAAGAAACAGAAATAACAACAAAACCCTGCAGTTCTGTGTGTTTTTTCTCAAAGTATGTACATCTGTGATTAATAAAGCAGTAGAGATATATTTATTGAGGCCTGCCTATTGACCTCTTCCGAACTCTCATCTTTGTTGAAGGAAACACATTTTGTTGCATTCTTTTTAAACAACACTTCCAGATAAATGATGATAGTAACACACCTTAAGGGCAATTTGAGGAAATTCAGTTAATTGTTAACTGAAATCTGTTGCAATGAAAAAAAAAAAACCAATTCTGTAATCTCAGAAATATAGTCAGACATGTATTTTCTTCTTTAGTGTTAAAATATTTTTTTAGGCACTATAGCACAGTGAAAGCGGCTCTATTTTTGATGAACTGCAAAACACCCTGTCACATTCAAAAAAACCCTTTTGGATCCAGCCTTGCCAACAGTTAAAAAAGTAGGCAATACACTGGCATCATCTGCGCTGGTGTTGTCTATGTTTATTATCCTCTATTCTCTGGTGGTTCTCAGGATGAAATCTCAAAATACATCTGAATGTGAAACCCGGCTAAGAAGGTCAGTGTTTGATTATCTGCTTGACTTTCATTTTTCAGAACATTAACTTCACAAGGGGCAATGGTTGCCCAAACACACAGTAACTGGCACTTTCTCCCCAAATTAAATAGATTACAGAGAATAGAGTTTTATGCAAGAATAGCATCTTCTACTTGTAAGCAGGGCACTCAAAATGCTTTCATCTTGCTACCATAAATATCCCTTACACAATGCATTACAGCTTGTTCTGGGCCTTTCTTGTCAGTCCGGTATAAACATCATTCTTATATACTTTTTTTCTTCATTGAAACCAACATAATTCCTAACAAAAGGCCAAGAAACTTCCTGGAAGTTGTATTTATTCACTAGATGATTACAGCATTTCCACAGATTTGAAGTAGAGAGTAGGCTACTATTTCCTACAAAAATTCACTTCCCAGCAGCTATAAAACTGTAACAGAATGAAGATACATCCACAATGGTAAAATGAGAGATGCTTAAGTTGAAGACAGCTCTTTTTACCCTTTCCTTTACCATTTTCAGCATGCTCTGGCTCTGATTGATTACCACTGATGGAGCTGACACTGGCATTAAAACCTTTTGAAGAAATATTTTGCTCAGACTGGAGATCTTGCATCTGCCCTGTGGTATTCTGTGCCTCTGCTGCGCCATCCATTTCACTTGTGATGCTTTGTATCTCTTCTTGATTTGATGGCAGGCTCCCAGAGACAGTGGATTGATGGTTACTGTACTCTGCTACAGCTACAGTGGAAGGTGTCTCAGGAGTTGGAAGAGTATTTCGCACTAAAAACTCTTCTTCCTTCTCCCTGTCAGTTTTATTCTAGGTGAAAGAACAGATGAAAACCCCTTCTCATTTGATCAATTACAAGACTGTAATCTTAAAATTACGCAGCACTTAACAATTAAGTTAAACATTTGATGAGTAGAGGAAAGCTCTCCTCTTCATTTAAAAAACTACAAGTACCTTCCTACAGTCCATGCTGAGACCTTTCTACTGAAGACATGAACTTTGTCAGCACCAAAACAAATGTGAAAGCAAACAGCCTGTGCTGTAGAAGCAGTGGGGCCACAGGGTGACCAGCACAGCACGGCAGCCGTTGGGCAGTTGGGCAGTTTGTGGCCGTTGGGCAGTTGGACTGTTCCTTGGCACAGAGGTTCCAGAGGTTCCACCACTCTGCAGGGGAAGCAGTGGGAGAAGGTCGGGCAGCAGCAGCACTGACTCCTGTGGCAGAAGGAAATGATTCCTTGCAGCCCACCGCCTGAGGAACCTAACCTATGCCTAAGTATCGGTTAAAAAAAAAAAAAAAAAAAAATTTTGGAGGAAATGCTCTGAAATAAAATGATACAGATACACACAAATTCTGTTTGCTCTCCAGAATCACCAGAGCGAGTTCCCAAATTTCACCCCATCAAGCTGTCTTCCAACAGTGATGAAATTGACTCTTCTCATTTGTTTTCTCTTAAGTCATATGTAAATTTAATTAAAAAAAAAAAAACAAAAAAACAACAAAACACACCACCAAATTATGGGAAAAGTTTTTATTTTTAAAAGACAGGGAAGTCACTTTTCCTGTCAGGTCATATGCCAATCAACAGGAAGCAGAATGGGGTGTACTTAAGAATGTGTCCAACCTAAGTTGGGGGTAACAACGGGGAAAAAAAGGGAGCAAAACTACTTGTATTTTCTTTTATTCTAATTTTTGGTACTTTCCTTTGGTCTGCCTTTATCCATTCTTCATATCTAAACACAAAAGTAAATTGTACATGTTTATGGTTTTTAGCAGCAATTTACAACATTTGTAAGATAAATTACTGGAAAAAAAAAAAAAGAAAATCAGGAGCCATATTAAATGGAATTGGGATTTGAATAAAAAAACCCAATTTGTGTACGTTTCAATTTGCTAAGTTTCAACTAGAGTTCAATGCTCAATGTATTGGAACACAAAGGGTGAAGGCTTTTTTACACTGACAAGAGAGCAAAAGGTAAGAGCAAAAGGTGTGGTTTTTCCGGTCAGCACTGAAAAATAGGGTCGCAGGTAAAACACAATACCCAAATGAAAATTCAGTATGGATCTCTAATGGGTTTACTTCATATATATACAATAAAAATTTAACAGTAAGATAAATTCTAGAAAAAATGTGACCAGGTAATAAAAATAAACACTCTTGATCCTGAGTGTCTGCGAAGTGGGTATTTGGAGTGACTGACTCAGTTCAAGTCACTAATTTTCAAGTCACTGACTTTGCACTAATACTTAAATTCCTTTTCAGTTCAAGGCTTCCGTTTCATATCAGAATGACACAAAGCTGTCCTAGGTTACAACGTAAGATGTGCCCAAAGTATGTATTCTATCACTATCTCCATGAGTTATTGAAACTAGGCTGGGCAGTGTTTCCCTTGCCCCCTCCCTCCGGACTATCTTCTGTTAATGGCCCATCAATGCCCTGCTGCATGACTCATAGATAACTCCCTCCAGGAGCTATCTCTGTTTAATGGGCAATCAAGGACCCATTGCAAGACTGATAAAATGATATCAGCCCATTGTGAGATGCTCTGCCCAGGGGGAGGAGCCAAGCATTCCCACCTGGATATCATCTGGGATTTGGGACAGCACAGGTAGCCTTACCCACTGGATTCCCAGAGGACAAGAGCTACCAGACCTTTCTGTGGGAACACTGCTTCAACAACACCACTCCATCTGGATGGCTACCACCACGATGTCAGGTTGTATTCTGACTCTGTCAGTGATATTATGTACCATTGCATGTGTTTTATTTTATTTTATTTTATTTTACTTTTTTTTTTCTCGCCTATTAAATTGGTTTTTTCTGACTTGGAATCTCTCGCTGGTTTTGTCTCCAAGCCAACACATATTTTTGGTGCCCAATGTGGGACAAGAGGTACTGAGAAAAGTCAGAATTACAATTTTTGTAATGAGGAAAAAACCCCAAACAAACAGCTGTTCCCTATAATGCTCAACATGCTTTCATAAGACTTATACTTCACTCTCTACATTTTTCCGCACATGGGGCAGTATTTGCCGGTCTTAATGCTCATGTGTAGACCAGGGTATGGTACCAAAATTGCTTTATTGGTCTATTATGTTTATTGTATGATAACCTCTGAGGCAATGAGCATCATTCGGAATATATACTCTGTTTTGTTTTCTTGTCCTGGTCCAGAATGCTACATCTGGGCTCTCAACAATCGCACCCAGCCCCTGTGGGGAGGGGTAAAGAATGATTTTTTCCAGTCTTTTAGGCCTGGCACAGCAGTTTTGCGAACATTGAGTTCTCTCTGTGTGCCAAGGACAGCATAATATTGTTGTTAGTTCTGCTTTGTCTTCTCTTCACGGCCTGCACCATGCTTAGAAATCAAACACTGCATGGGGTGGTGCAGCATCTCCTTGAGGAAGAGGGAAAAAGAAACAAATGCAAAACAACGGCATCTGTATCTATACAAACTGTCACAGAGGAAACAGGAACCGCATCTACAGAGACTGTCACAGAGGAGAAAGAAACCAAAACCAAAGCAGCTATGTCAGTGTCTACACAGGCTGTAACAGAGGAGAAAGAAACCAAAGGTGCCATCAGCATCTCCACACAAACCGTCACTGAAGCAGAACAACCTAAACCAGTAGCAGTTGCCACTGTTCAGAAGAAGAAATCAAAGAGCAAATCAGTCCGCATAGTGACTGATGAGGATGTGGCAGGACCTTTGCACCCAGCAGAAGAGACAGAGCCAGAGATCATCACCTGCTCTCTATCCCTGGGTGAACTGCGTGACCTGCGGAGGGAGTTCACCCACCAGACAAACGAGTCCATCCTGACCTGGCTGCTCCGCATCTGGGACGCTGCAGCCAATGACTCCATTCTGGGTGGAAGTGAGGCCAGGCAACTGGGATCTCTATCCCAGGATGTGGTCATTGACCAGGGGATCGGGAGAACCCAACAAACTCTCAGCCTCTGGCAGCGACTGCTAACAAGTGTGAGGGACAGATACCTTTGTAAAGAAGACCTCCAGGTGCACCAAGGAAGATGGAGCACAATGGAACAAGGTATCCGATGCCTGAGGGAATTGGCTGTGCTGGAGATCACTTTCTCAGAAGATGAGAGATTTCCTAGAAGTCCAGATGATGTCCAGTGCACATCACAGATGTGGTTGAGATTTGCATGGCTTGGACCAGAGATGTAGTCCCATTACCTGGCCACACTGCAGTAGAGGTGGGTGTCTTGGTCAATAAACTAAGAATTTACGAGGATACTGTCACCACCCCCTGTCTCATTTCGTACCCATGTCTCATCCATGGAAACGAGGCTGGCTACGCAAGTCTGGAGCTTGATTGAAGAGGGCCATCAGAAACTGAAAAAGGAACTTAAGGAAGAAATTTACCACATCTCACCAGAACCAACAAGAGTCTCTGCCATTAGGAGCAGGTATCCACCAGCCAGGGAGAGAGGATACACTCCACTGGGTAACCTCTGGTCTTTTCTTTGGGAGCAGGAAGAAGACATGAGGAAGTGGGATGGAAAACCCACCTCCTCCTTAGCAGCCCGGGTAGGTGAACTGAAGAGAGAGATACCTACCACAAAGAGCTCATCTAGAGTCAACGCTGCTCCAGTCTCTCAGGCACAGAACTCCAGACAGTATAGGAAGGATGATATAACTGATCCTCTTGAAGGGACCTCAGGAACATATTTACAGGAAGAGAGCAACGTGTACCATGACCAGGAATAGGGGGGCGCTGCCTCTAGCCAGGTAGAGGAAAGGGACAGTCAGATCTATTGGACTGTGTGGATCCAATGGCCTGGCACATCTGACCCACAAAAATATACGGCTTTGGTTGACACTGGCGCCCAGTGTACCCTGATGCCATCAAGGTATGTAGGAACAGAATCCATTTCTGTTTCTGGGGTGACAGGAGGGTCCCAGCAGCTGACTGTATTGGAGGCCAAAGTGAGTTTACCGGGAGTGGGTGGCAAAAACACCCCATTGTGACTGGCCCAGAGGCCCCATGCATCCTTGGCATAGACTATCTCAGAAATGGATATTTCAAAGACCCAAAAGGGTATTGCTGGGCTTTTGGGATAGCTGCTGTAGAGACAGAAGACATCAGACAACTGAATACCTTGCCTGGTCTCTCAGATGACTCCTCTGCTGTGGGACTACTGAGAGCTGAAGAACAACAGGTACCAATCACCACAGCAACAGTACACCGTGGGCAATACCGCACAGACAGACTCTGTGATTCCTATCCATGAGATGATTCGTAAACTGGAGAGCGAAGGGGTGGTCAGCAAGGCTCGTTCACCTTTCAACAGCCCTATGTGGCCAGCGTGTAAGTCCAGTGGAGAATGGAGACTGACGGTGGATTACCGTGCTCTGAATGAAGTCACCCCACCACTAAGCGCTGCTGTGCCAGACATGTTGGAGCTTCAGTACGAGCTGGAGTCCAAGGCAGCAAAGTGGTATGCGACCATTAATATTGCCAATGCCTTCTCTATTCCTTTGGCAGCAGAGTGCAGGGCCCAGTTTGCCTTCACCTGGAGGGGCGTACATTACACCTGGAACCGACTGCCCCAGGGGTGGAGACACAGCCCCACCATCTGCCATGGACTGATCCAGACTGCCCTGGAAAAGGGTGAAGCTCCTGAACATCTACAGTACATTGATGACATCATTGTATGGGGGAATACAGCAGGGGAAGTCTTTGAGAAAGGAGAGAAGATCAACCAGATTCTCCTGAAAGCTGGTTTTGCCATTAGGTGAAGTAAGGTTAAGGGACCGGCTCAAGAAATCCAGTTTCTGGGAGTCAAGTAGCAAGATGGGCATTGCCAGATCCCCACAGAAGTAATCAACAAGATCACAGCAATGTCTCCACCTACCAACAAGAAGGAAACACAAGCTTTCCTAGGCGCCATAGGCTTTTGGAGAATGCATATTCCCGAGTACAGCCAGATTGTGAGCCTTCTCTACCTGGTCACCAGCAAGAAGAATGATTTCCAATGGGGCCCTGAACAGCAACAAGCCTTTGCCCAGATCAAGCAGGAGATCGCTCATGCAGTAGCCCTTGGCCCAGTCAGGACGGGACCAGATGTGAAGACCGTGCTCTACTCAGCAGCTGGGAACAATGGTTTGTCCTGGAGCCTTTGGCAGAAGGTGCCTGGGGAGACTTGGAGCCAACCACTGGGATTCTGGAGCTGAAGCTACAGAGGGTCCGAAGCCAACTACCCTCCAACAGAGAAGGAAATCTTGGCTGCCTATGAAGGAGTTTGAGCTGCCTCAGAAGTAATTGGCTCTGAAACGCAGCTGCTTTTGGCACCCTGACTACCGGTGCTGGGGTGGATGTTCAAGGGAAAGGTTCCCTCCATGCATCACACCACTGACACCACATGGAGCAAATGGATTGTCCTCATCACACAGCGCACCCGTATTGGAAACCCAAATCGCCCTGGGATTCTGGAAATTATAACTAACTGGCCTGAAGGTGAGACTTTTGGATTGTCTTCTGAAGAAGAAGAGGAACAAGTGACACATGCCGAGGAAGCCCCACCATATAACGAGCTACCGGAGACTGAAAGACAATATACCCTCTTCAATGAGGGTTCCTGCCAAGTTGTAGGCGCTAACCAGAAATGGAAAGCTGCAGTATGGAGCCCCACTCGACAAATTGCACAAGTTACTGAGCGACAAGGTGGATCAAGTCAGGTTGCAGAACTTAAAGCCATCCAGCTGGCTTTGGATATTGCCGAATGAGAGAAGTGGCCAAGACTCTATCTCTGCACCAATTCGTGGATGGTAGCTAATGCTCTGTGGGGATGGATGAATCACTGGAAAAAGGCCAACTGGCAGCACAGAGGGAAACCCATCTGGGCTGCTGAGATTTGGCACAACATTGTCACCCGAGTAGAGAGGCTGACCGTGAAGGTTTGACACGTGGATGCACATGTGTCCAAGAGCTGGGCTAACGAAGAGCACCGCAACAATGAGCAGGTGGACAAAGCTGCCAAAGTGAGAGTATCACAGGTGCATCTAGACTGGCAGCACAAGGTCTTCAGGGGAGAGTTGCAACATCCCGATGGGCCCGTGAACAAGGGGGGGAACCTTACTATGGACGACATCTCACAGGTCATCCACAACTGTGAGACCTGCGCTGCAATCAAACAGGCCAAGTGGGGAAAGCCTCTGTGGTACAGTGGACGATGGTTGAAGTACAGGTATGGGGAAGCCTGGCAGATTGACTACATCACCCTTCCCCAAACCCGCCAAGGCAAGCGCTATGTGCTGACCATGGTGGAAGCCACCACTGGATGGTTGGAGACCTACCCTGAGCCTCACGCTACTGCCCGGAACACCATCCTGGGCCTTGAAAAGCAAATCCTGTGGAGACATGGTACCCCTGGGAGGATTGAGTCCGACAATGGGACTCATTTCAAGAACAGCCTTATAAACACCTGGGCTAGAGAACATGGCATTGAACGGATCTATCACATCCCTTATCCTGCACCAGCTGCCAGGAAAATTGAATGGTGCAATGGACTACTTAAGACTACCCTGAAGGTGCTTGGTGGGGGGACTTTCAAAAATTGGGAAGTGAACTTAGCAAAGGCCACCTGGATGGTCAACACTCGAGGGTCAATCAGTCGAGCTGGTCCTGCCCAGTCTGAACCCTTGCACACAGTGGATGGAGATAAAGTCCCTGTGGTACACATGAAAGGTATCTAGGAAATACTGTTTGAATTAATCCCACCTCAGGCAAAGGCAGACCTATCTGTGGGATTGTTTTTACTCAAGAACCTGGTTCCACTTGGTGGGTAATGCAGAAAAGTGGGGAAACCTGTTGTGTACCACAAGGAGACCTAATTTTAAGTGAGAACTGGGTGTAAAATTTCATTCTGTATGTGTGTATGTATAACCAGGTGTATATCTACCTAGCTAGCTGTAAGAATGTATTGATTTGGGTATGATGTAGATGGTGATGGAATAAGGGGTGGATTGTGACCTAGGTTACGATGTAAGATGTGCCCAAAGTATGTATTCTATCACTATCTACATGAGCTGTTGGGCAGTGTTTCCCTTGCCCTCTCCCTCCAGACTATCTTCTGTTAATGGCCCATCAATTCCCTGCTGCAGGACTCATAGATAACACCCTCCAGGAGCTATCTCTGATTAATGGGCAATCAAGGACCCATTGCAAGACTGATAAAATGAAAGCCCACTGTGAGGTGCTCTGCCCAGGGGGAGGAGCCAAGCATTCCCACCTGATATAATCTGGGATTTGGGAGAGCACAGGCAGCCTCACCCACTGGATTCCCATAGGACAAGAACTACCAGACCTTCCTATAGGATCACTGCTTCAACAACACCACTCCATCTGGATGACTACCACCACGATGTCAGGTTGTATTCTGACTCTGTCAGTGATATTATGTACCATTGCATGTGTTTTATTTTATTTTATTTTATTTTACTTTTTTTTTTTTTTTTTTCCTCGCCTATTAAATTGTGTTTTTTTCTGACTTGGAGTCTCTCGCTGGTTTTGCCTTCAAGCCAGCACAAAAGAAAACGCTACTCCCCAAGCACCAAGATATTAACAATAGGCATCTTACGATCAAAGACTGGGCCTGTTCAATCCAAAACCAAAGAGGTACATTCTCAGAGGTTGCCTTGTAGATACTCCACAGAATTCCTAAAGGGAAAACAAGGAAGAAAGAGTATTTTTCCAAGCTTCATATGCTAATTGGCAAAAAGGCTATTAAGCATACGTACTTTGTTTCCTAAAATGAGTCAGGGGTCTATTCTGGGGAGGGGTCACTCAAAATGAGGAAGTAAGATGAGTCTTCCTTGTCCTGACCTTTCTACCTTTTCAATGCATTCGTGACAAATGAATCCTTGGTAGAACTTATAGTTTCCTCTGTTCAATGGGTCCTTTAAGCAGGAAATCTGCGGCTATCTTATGTCCTATTTAGTACATTTTGTTTTTCATTAAAAGCACAGCTACACAAACATAAAGCTGACAAGCAATGAGTTGCTAAATCCAAGATATCTTATGTAAGATCTGGCTTCTGTTAACTGCAAACAGAGCTTATCTACCTCAGCTAATTCAGCAGCTATTATCTTAACTTTCCTAAAATCCCGAATTCTTTAAGTTTAATGTCTCACTTACGGTAGGAGGAGTGGGGAGGCATGGAATTCGGGCCTGTGAGCACCACTCAGGGAGCATCCAGTCCATGAGCAGCCCCTTGCTATGGGTGTCCCAGGAGATGGAGTTGAAATGGAGCCACAACTTGGTGGGGAAAGTGCCGGGGCAGTGAGCTGTGGGTAGCAGGGGCTCTTTGTCTTGGTTTGAAAGACAGGTGTCCGCCAGAGAAAGCTGGAGCTTCTCTTGGAATGGAGGATATAAACCCCCTCCTTTTAAATTATTATAATTTTGCAGTTAGGAAATTTCAGGCAAAGATATAGAAATAGGAATTACACTTCTTTACTAGTATGTATAACAAAGCAAAACAAACAAGTACAACATTAACAACAAAACAGAACTAAGAACCTCAAGGGCTTTGCTTTACTAAACCCAAGCAGTTTGGTCTTGGTGCTCCTGCAGGACTTTCAGAGCACCAAGTGGGAATGGTGGAAAGTCCTGGGCTGGTAGCTGGAATGGTAGGATGTCCCTGGCAGAGAAGGGTAGTGCCAGGCTACAGTGTAGCAAAAAGAGCAGTGCTGAAGAAGCTCTGACAGCAGGATAGGGTTGGTCCAGGTCCAGCAGGGCTGGTGGAGGAGCTCAGAATTCCAGGGCACATGAACAGATGATGGTAAATTTCTCAGGACCAGACTTTTTGGTGACAGTGAACTCCTCCCACAGCAAGCAGCAGCTTGGCAGTCCTCTCCCTGATGCCAAGAGCAAGAGAGAGAAGCTGCCCCCAGTCCTGTCTTTTACTTGCCCCAAACACTCGTGTTACCTCCCCTCTCTAAGAGAAACTCCTAGAGACAAAAGAAGTGTAGCCAGGTGCTACAAATCCTCTCCTTTGGCCCCTTTGTTCTGCTCCAACACCCACAAGCACCTGGTAGTTAGTTTCCTAGCAACTCAAGGGGAAAATTCTATAAGTAAAAAAAGAAAGAAATCTAACCCCCAACACTACTCCATTAAACTGGTCGCTGACAGGTGTGACACCTTGTGTGTGTGTGTCCAACACCCAACAACAGCAGCCTGGCCCAGGTGTGGGAAGAGGCCAAGGATGCAGCAGAGTGAGACCAGGACTATGCAGGAGGCCCTGGTGGCTTCACACACCCGTGGCTGATGAGGCTGGCCCAGAGAGCCCCTGGGGTGGGTTTGGGGTGAAAAAAGATTAAATAAGGAGCAGGGAGGAAGGGCCAGAAATCACTATGAGAATGCCATTACTTCCCACAGGTGACTTATTGAGAGCAGGGCAGGAACAAAATGATGATTCCTGATGATCACCCTGAAACCTTCAGGACAAGAGGCCCGGTGTAGTGGTGTGGGATTTGTTTTTGGTTTTATTGTTATGTGCTGTTAATTTATGGTTCGTTCTATGTACCACGGTTTGTTCCCCCTAATAGTCTTTCCCTGTTTTTCTCCCCTCCAAAAGTTGTATGTCAATCCCTCGCTCCCCCCTCCTCTGGGGTGTGCCTGTCACCTCGGGGCCTTCCCCTTGTTATAAATACGATAGACCAAATTTTTAGAAATCAAAATTTAGAATTTTATTGAGAGACAAAATGACAGTCTCGGACAGCCACAATTAAAAGGTTAGCGTCGAGCCCGGGCTCGGCACTGGGTGAACTCTGATAACAAACTCTGCCAGCCTGTTATCCCCTCAAGTTCACATTTTCAGCTTGAAGCTGCCCCTTTTTATACAGAGGATCGCGGAGAAGAGACGAGGCTCCGATGTTTTCCTCGTCCGCGGTGGCTTCATTAACTGTTCATGTTCGGGTCTGGGAGTCCTGAATAGTTTTTCCTGGGTTAACAATGACCTTAATGGTTGAGCCCAGGTGTGTCGTGGATATGGTAATGTCCATTGGAGTCAGATGAGATATGAGTAGGTATGATAATGTCCTGAGGAAACAGGTGAGATACTGATCTGATGTAATCAGTTGGTTCTTGAGTAGTTCATCTGCATCTTCCGTGGCTTTTGTGTTCCTTTTCAGGGTTTCCTGGCAGAGGTATTTCGCTGACATTCCTCTATCGTCCTTGTGTCCCTGTTCTGGGGTTTTGCTGCCAGCAGAAATATTTTGTACCTTTTCCTGTATGGCTTTTATGTTTTTCAGATATAAACTTACATGAATTAATCTTAAATATCTCACAGTTTTTATTAGAACATGTACAAGTAGACACAAACTTATATTTTATATGGGTGTATCATAATACAGACATATTCAACACAAATTAACTTTAGGACATTTATCACACCCTGGATCTAGAAAGTTCTTCCAAGGGTGTCGAGTGATAGGTCAGAGGGTGTCCCTCCCCATCAGTTATGTATGGTTTATGAAAATATCATTCACCAGGGTGACCCCCTCCCTGGTGATCCCTGATTTGCTCACTCACTGTCTCTTCTTGTTCCACCCCCAAATAAAAGGTGCTGGCAAGCAGCCTGGGGGCTCTGCCTGGGCAGTTACCTGGAGGTCAGGAGGTCCCACACAGGGGCTCCAATAAACTCTCGTGACTCGCTCAGCAGCGTCTGCCTTTCTATCTCTGCCGTCATTGCCTTGCACCACCTGTGCTTGCCGCTGAGGTCATGTGGGAGCCACGACCCCACAGGATCTGATTAGCTGGCACAGACAGCTCTCCGTACTTTTTCACACCGCAGTGTCTAAGCTAGCCTGGGCATGCCTGGAGACCACACAAAAAAGCACCGCAACAGCCCAGGAAGGACTGCACAACTACCTTGTGGTGTTGTCTTGAAAGTGATCTCATTACCTGGTATACATTGCCTGGGAGTCTCTCTCAGCTACCATAGGACATTCCCCAGTCCAGGTGAACAAAGCTGCTCAAGTCAGCATGTTTTATGGGCCCTTGAAAGGGCTGTCAAGCTTACTTACTGCAAAGCAAGGAAGGGAGACTTCCAGAACTCTGGATATTTTACAGATTTATTGCCAGCCCGGCTTAAAAAAAAAAAAAATCCTCTAGCTACATCTATATTTCCATCGTTCTGTCCTCCAGGTGGCCTGTTCAGGCTGACAGCTCGGAGCGCGTGCCTGGTCCAGTTCTGAGGAGTCACAGCTTCTCCTTTGAGAGCCTGATTCTTCATATGACTGTTCATTCATTTCTTCTTAAAGGATATTTCTGAGCTTCCCTACGTCTACAATACCCTACTCTTAGCTAAGCAGTGATCCAACAATGAAAGTGCCTATGGTCTAGAGTCCTAACGATAAACAACTAAGCTAAGAAAATGACAGAACATTACTATTCCTATCCATGCCCCAGCTCCTCATCAAATCCAGGGGATGGCTGTGTCTCTGCCGGAACACCATACATCCCTCCTGGACTCTTCTGAGCTGGTGGCACACAAAGTCTTGCTCAGGCGCAAGCCTCTCCTCTCCAGTCCTCCTGCACCTGCTTGGCCGAGATGATCAGAGCAGCCAGGCTGGAGGCAGGCTCGCCTGAGGTCACAAATGGATGCTGCCCAGAGGAAAAGCCAAAAAGAAAGCAACCGTTACTTTCCAAGGCGACACCCTCGGCTGCCAGAAAGACGCACAAAGAGGAGCGAGAGCGCCATCCGCCCCCCCGCCTTCCTGTCCCGCACCGCTCTCACCCAGGCCCACGTGGCCCACAGTCCCCTTCATGCCTTTGTGCGGCTGCCCTCTGCTCACAGGGCTTTCTGCCGCTTTGCTTCTTCCTACCTGCAGGAGTTCACGGGCAGACCAGCGCCTGTCCTCGTCTGCCTGCAGGCAGCAGCGGAGAAAGTCGCGCAGGAGAGCCGAGTGGTGCCTGGGGCTTTGCAGTCTGGGGGGCCCGTTCCTTTCTATCAGTTCAAAAACCTACAAGAAATGGAAGGAAACAACCTCTACCTGCTGCTTTCCTAGCCACAACAGCTCTCTCCATACAGACCCCATCTTTTTAAGATGCACCTTACCCTGAGACGGGGTTCCCTCTGGTAAGGAGCTTCCCCTTCCACCATTTCCAGCCCCATGATGCCCAGGGACCAGATGTCCACTTTGGGGCCGTAGGCTTCTCCTCTCAAGACTTCCGGTGCCATCCAGCTGGGAGTGCCGACGCTGGAGCTGCGCTTGCTGTGCTCAGGGCTGAGCAGAGCACAGAGGCCAAAGTCAGCTGAGGAGAAAAACAAACACTGTCAGAGCCAGCTACCGCCGGCAAAGCAGGAAAAAGCATCGCCCGCTCCTGACAAGCCTGACAAGGCCGTTGTGAAGCTGCCTGGAATAGCAGAAGTGCTCTGCTTCCGCGCGGCTGTAGCCAGGGAAGGAAAGCACTGGCTGCTTCCAAAAGGCCCTCACCATTCACGCACTGGCCCACAAGCAGCACTTCTGGGCCACTGGCACTCACCCAAAACGTTCCCACGGCACATGCTGGCAACGCTGCGCCTGAGCAGGGATACCCACCCAATTTGACAGATCCGTCCATGCCCACGAGAACGTTGGCGCTTTTGACGTCTCTGTGGATGACTTGGCGGGAATGAAGGAAACGCAGTCCTTGCAGGCACTGAGGGAGAAAGGAGGGAGGGAAGGGCAAAAGTCCAGGACCCGATTTCATCCCACAAGAAAGGAAAGGGCTGGGCGAGATTGACAGCTCTCTCGAGGAGTTGGGAGCGCAGCACGGTGGTGCTGTCAAGAGGAGGAACTTGCTGGAAACAAGTGAAACCAAGCGAGTGAGCCAGCACGAGCGTCAGAGGACAGAGAGTACGGTATGTACGAGTGCAAGAACAGAGCCTAAGGAGTGTGGGGACAACGGCAGGCAGCTCACTTCAGATGCTCTTTCATCTTCTCGTGTCGTGACAGCAGCACTAACCCAAAGCCGTGAGCAAGAAATCTCTGCTCCTCTTACCCACCAGCAGACAAGGACCATCCTGTGCAGGCCAGGAGAAGCACAAGCGGGTTCCCTCACCTCTCGACAGACGGCGCCTATCTGTCCTTCCTCCAGGTACACTGCCCTGAGTACATCAGACAACATGCCACCGTCCATGAACTCCATCGCCAGCCAGACCTCCTCATTGACCAGGTAGCTGAGAGGAGAAGACCACGGCATGGAGGGACAGGAATGGGCACAGCTCAGTCACCTGAGGGTCTGAGCCAGGTTCTTGCAGCTGCTCTCCCAGCTACCTATGCCCCAAGAGATTATTGCACACCAGGTGCAACCTCCTCCCATGTACTGGGCACGAGGAGAGAAATCAGAAACCGTTCCGTTTTCTGCCGCTGACCAAAGGCGTTTGTCATTTCTGCCTTGCACTATCTAAAGGAACCTTGAGAAGAGACTAGTCCAACCTGTCTAAGTAGGTAACGATATTGGGATTCCTGTTGTCCCTCATGACCAGGATTTCATTGGCAGCCAGCTCCTCGGACATCTCCTCTTGAAGCGTGTCATTTTCTTGATGGCCACCTAAAAGGACATGGAAGACCGTTAACTCCACAAGTGGCTCCTTGCACGAGATCACAAGGAAGACAGAGTGAGTGCCTGTGTGACGACGCAGCCGAGCTGCGCCAACCTGCCTTGTCACTAGGCAGCAGGGCTTAGGAGAACCCCAAAGCCCGTCCCAATGCACCCTGGGCCTAGTCCGTGCTTCAGAGGAGCAGCCTCTGCCGCAGAGACGGAGCGGCCACCCAATGCTCCGGCCACGGTTCACAGCAGCCGGGAAAGCGCTCCAGAGCGGCAAAATCTGCCGGCGGCGTTGGCACCTTACCTCTTGTCCTGTGCTGGCGTCGAGGGCTTTATAGACAGCTCCAAATCCCCTAGAAAGACAACAGCAGCAGAAAAAGCCCTTTAGTCCCCGGCAGTGAAAGCAAGCCTAGGCAGGAGATCTCCCCAGGCTGCCGGCAGTCTTGAGAAAATGCCCGGTTGCAGCATCTCTGCAGCCAAATAACACATCAGCCCGCCAGCCCTCTGCCATGCAGGCTGTCCAAGAGAACACCGAGGTGCAGCACGAAGACCAAGGGCGGCGGCAAATCTCCAAGGCACTCACCCACATAGTTCCCTATGAAAAACCTCAGTCAGGCTCTGTCTGTGTGTCTGTGTGTCTGTGTGTCTGTGTAAAAACTGGAGAAGACTAGCTTTGAAAACACTGTCTTTGAGAGCTGTCTTCTGGCAGCTCTTGCATGGCAAGTTGCTCTTCTAGGCCATAAAGCTTGCAAGGGCAGGAAATCTTCCAGAGCCTTCTGCCTGCCGCAAGCAGGACATTGCCTGTATCAAGCTGTCTTTGATGATATCTTCTGACTGCCCCGGCCTGAGCATTCCTGAGGCGGGGCAGGAGGTAAAGCCAGAATCTGACCATGTCTGGAGGTTGCCTGACTTGATATTGCACCAGCAAAAGGCCCACGGTGTTGTGCAAGGAGCAGGTGTCGCACTTACCCTCGTCCAAGTTCTTCGAGCAGCGTGTATTTGCTCATCGGCTCGCCCAGACTCACGACGCTCCCTGAAAGACAAAAGGAGCGCAAGGTGCTCACTTGCGAACAGAGACGCCGCTCCCCAGACCATCCAAAGTGCAGCCCCACTGTCGGGAGCTCGAGAGCTCCCTGGGGCCTAGTCACTCGCTAAGAGCCAGCCTTCTGCTCAAGCAAAACAATCTCTGCTTTTGTCTGTGGCACAGAAGGCAGCCCAGGCAGAGCCAAGCCAGGCCCAGCTGCCCTCAGAGGCAGCAGGAACACCCCGAGCGCTCTCATGCTGCCTGAAAGAACAACAAGGGCTTCTGCAGAGAGACCTAAGGGCCTCTGGGATGCTAAACCCAGGAGGAACTTCTGGCACTGCCTACACTGAGACACACAGACAACACACCGCTCTAGCAGCAGACCACAAATACACCAGACGTACTCAGCCTCTTCCGGCTCGCCGCCTCTCTCATCTCGGCCTGCTGGGCTGGGCTGCTGGACGAAGGGCGGGCAGCTGCGGGACTGCCGGCTGCTTCAGGCGATGCTGCTCCGGCGGCACGTTGAAGGGCAGAGTGTGTGTCGAGCTGGGACAAGAAAGGATTGCCCGTCAGAAGGCTGGCTGGCACAGACAGCCCCGAGAGCACACGGCAAAAGCAAGGCCTCAGGAAGATGCTGCCTTGCCAGCACCAGGCCTCCTCAGCTCAGAGCTTTTGGATGGCCCCTACTCAAAGGCAATGGGAAAACCCCAGAGGCTCCTCTGATCCCGCAGCTCATGGCCAGTTCCAGGCTACATTCTATCAGCTTTGCTGCCAGACCACCGCTACAAGGTATGCACGTGCTTGCAAAGATCCAGAAGGTCACCCCAGCAGGGCCCCAGAGCCTGGTTGCTTTCCTCCTCCTGCCTTCTCCTGGGAAACAAAGTTGCTCATCCTCCAGCTGGTGTGGAAGCGCGTGACCAGAAGGCCGGAGCATGTCCCTTTTCTGCTCTCTTTCACTGATTTCCCCTCTGTATTTCAGGCTTCAGGGAGCAGCCCTTCGCAGCTGCGTCCCTCACCTTCCGAGACCCGCCGGCCATTTACTGTGTGGAGCTGCGTAGGGTTCTCCTCACCAAGCTCTGCTCTGAGCAGGTGGAAGCGAAGCGCAGTCGGCCTTGCGCCTGAAGCTAATGACTCCATGGAGAGGGGTAGGTCCCCTCCGGGGGCCAGTGTCTCCCAAGTACCCCGCAAGGCTGTGAACCGCGTCTTTGCACCGCTCCGTCCGCTGACCACAGGCAGCCTGCACTGACACTGGGTACCAGGGGCCTCTCTTCTACACGGGCAATAATTTCATGCTGCCTCTTGTCGGATCCCAAGAAACCTTCTCGGGCCCTCTCAGCATGCCAGCAAAGTGATGCTTAGAGGCGAAAGTCCAGAAGCCGTTAGCCGGGGTTCCCTGGCTTGGCTGAGGCAGCACCACGCCACGGCAGGTGCACAGCCCCCGGCATCTTCAGCCCTGAGCACCGAGGCCTGGGTCATCTGCAGCTTGAAGCCTGGCCCTGCTCCAAAGGCCGTGCCAACCACAGGTGCCACTTCCTGGCTCTGCGCGTTCAGGCAATGGAGGGACAGCGGCTGGAGGATGGATGCGGTTTTGCTCCTCTTCAGCCTCTTCCTCAACAAGAGAGGGAGCCAGAGGAGGTGCTGCCCCTGCTGTTGAGCCTTGCAGACGGACAGACAGCAGTGAGAGGGGCTGGGAACAGCCAACGCTCGCTTTAGGGGCTGGTTGCTATTGATCTGGCTGAGCACCTGCACTAAGGGGCAATCATAGACTTTGATACTGGTGGCATTCTGAGTCCTAACAACCCTCTGAAGATGGGTGAATTGGGTGGTACTCCATCTTGCTGTGCATTCATTCCGTCTTCCTCCCGGGCCAGGATCAGCAAAGACCCTTTTTTGGGCTGCCACCCCTGGCTTTCACCTCTTGAAAGGCTCCTCATGGGAAAATTAGAAAAGTGCTCCCTTTGCTGCTGCTGCTGCTGCCAAGAGCCACTGGGGCTTTCTTTCAGCCTCCCAGGCTGGCACTCCACACTCTACTGCAACAGGCCAAGCTCACAGCTTGCTGCACAATTCTTGCACACCGGCAGCGCCAGAGGTTCCTGTGCCACTCACCAGAGGACGGGCTTGTCTCCATCCGCGCGTCAGGTGACCTGCAGCGAGCAAGGGAAAAGGAACCAGATGCCCTTAGAAAAGTGCCTGTTCTGGGGAGCCCCCCAGGACACATCAGTCCCAAGAGAGAGCAATTCCCTTTCCCAACATGCCTCCAGGAGCAATAGTCCTTCCCCACAGTAAGCCAGAGAACAACAAGGACACGATACTAGGCTCTGTCTACATTTGGGCCTCTTTTGCCAGGAGAGAAATGGAAACAGAGCCATGGAAATGCCGCTTGTTGGTTAGCAGCCACGGCTACTCTCAGGTGACCTGTAGTGGCCAAGGAAAATGAACCAGATCCTTTGAGCAAACTGCCTGGGCTGCTGAATCCCGCAGGACAAGCTAACCCTGAGAGTATTTTCCATTTCCCATCATCCCTCCAGGAGACGCAGTTCTTTCACACAGCCAGCAAGAGAACAGGGCAATATTCTTGGCTGTGCCTACACCTTGGCCCATTTTACCAGGAAGTGAATACAAACTTAATCAAGAAAATGCAAATTGTTCTTTAACACTCAATGCTTCTCTTCTACACAACACATAAAGCAGTTGGGTGTGGGGTTTTTTTTGTTTGTGGGGGTTTTTTGTTTTTTTGGGGGTTTTTTTGTGGTTTTTTTTGGTTTGTTTGTTTTGTTTTGTTTTGTTTGTTCTGTCCTTTTTTTTTTCAATCGGTTGCATGCACTAAGTCTCATTAACTTGCTGAAAACAGATGACCAGAAAAGCTTCCCCAAATTCCCCCAAACTGCAGAGATTTTAGAAGGCCTTCCAAGTACACACCCCAGATTACATTTTCAAAGTTGTTGAGCTTGACGCCGCAAACAAAGGAAAATAAGGATTCTCTACCACAGACTGTCCTGTGGAGGGAACAGAACCCCTGCAGGTTCCCTTGCAAATGCTGCCCGCAGACCCCTGGCTACAGACACCTAGTTTCTTTCCAAATGCAGTTAACAGGAGCTTTTCAAAATCAATGGCATCCTAATGGTCTTTCTGTTACAAAATCAACCCAGTCACTAAGAAAGAACAGGAAGATGGGCAAAAGCCAGGATAGGTTACACCCAGTGAAAACCTCGACTTACGTGCCAGGTTAGTCAAGTAGCAGGCAGAATAAGAAATGCCATAAACAATGCAAACTGCAGCAGTGAGTTGCTCAATCATTGTGGCACTGCTGTGCAAGTTTGCCGACTCCGCTGTGGCAGCAAAGGAAAACAAGGCTCCTGTCAGCGGGCAGCTGCCCACTGACAAACACCTCAACCAGGAGGACGCTCCTGCACTGAGCGAGCCCAAGAGCTGCTCTGACACCGAGCCCTTCCGTGCACCAAGGCAACCTTCTGATGTCACCACGACAATGCGGTGACCATGCCCTGACATCACAAAGCAAATGCTCTGCGTTGGTCTGTGAACTGATGCAAAGCAAGCCAACCTTCCCTACAGCCAACCAAAAAGAGCCTGGGAAGTTCTCTTCTGTCACAAAGAAGCAGAAACCCCCGTGGTGGGCCAAACCCTGTTGTTCAAGGGATCTGAGAGTCAAAACCAAGAGTGCCCCAAGCACTTACAGCCTGTACCTGTGCTGAGCACTCAGATGGGAGCAAAGCAAAGGAAACCAGAACAAGAAAATGGCCCAAAGCATTGCACAGAGCCACGAGAGAAAGCATGCTTGGCATAGCAGCAGAAATAATTCCTAACAAATCTCCTCTTTTATTTGCACATTTATTTGGTATGCCCAGGGCTCCTGCGTGCCTGCATCTCTGCCATTATTCCCATTTGGAAGCAGTCCAAGTGGCAGGATTTACCTGCCACCAGCAGCTGCTCCAAGCTGGGAATGTGCCTGGCAGTGCTGATTTCCAGAGGCTTCTGTGTCCCAGGTGAAGCCAAGGCAGGAGTGGGTTGAAAGGTGCTGGCGCTGCTGCTGCTCTCTGCCAGAGAGCCCTGCCTGGGTAGGTCATGGTGCCCACTGCGCTGCGGGCTTTCTCCTGCCAGAGCTGGGCACACCCGGGAACAAATCCTGATGACCTGTGGGGAAACCAAGGGATTTGTGGAGGCTGCATTGCTCTGCACTTTCATTGCTCTGCACCCAGGCCACCTGCAGCACAGAATTTCAGCCCTAAAGAGGTAAACCAGAGGGAAACAGACAGAAAAGGTTTCATTTTGACCTCTCTTGTCTGCTCAAGAGAAATAGCCAAAATGAAAGTTACCAAGCAGGGCCTGATCCCCGCTGCCAGCTCAGGCTTGGAAAGGAGGCAATACTTTACTTCAGCACTGGGTGTGTGGGGAATCACTTCCCTAACACGTGCACAGCCAGCGATCTCACCTACCAGTTTGTATCCATGGAACTAAGACATATTCAATACTTTGCTGAAACTCACAGGCTAAACATTCCCTCCAATTACTGGACATATTTAAATCACTGCTCAGAAGTTATCGAGAGGAGAGTATAGAAGCGTCCTGAAGGTCCCTGGTGGTCATTCTCACAGGTTCAGGAGGAGAACCATGCCCAAAAGAACCTAAGACACAACAGGGGTTGCAAAGCAAATTTATTCAATTAGTTGCACTGCCAATAATACATTCCAGCTGCTGGAGCCCCAAAAATCCGCTGAGTAGGAGAAGGAGACAAAGCGTGGTGCTCAGTGGGAGGGGCAGGTAGGCAATGCACTTTCAGGACATCCTCTGGATCAAAACGGTGTGCATCTTGTCCTTCCCACCCCTCCACGCCAGAAGCAGGCCTTATACCTCCTGCTCAGAAGTGGAATTTTCCCAGTCACAGCACCAGCTCACGTATGGCCGGCACGTGAGACGAGGCCACGATGGCTCAACGATACCCACTCCCTGCCGACAATGGCTGCGTTGTGCATCGCTCCTCTTTCAAAGGAGGAGCACTGCCCACTGACTGACTGACTAGGACATTGTTTCTCTTTCAAGGGTCAGATTCCCATCCATTAAACAATACGGTTTTCTTCATTGTCTTGTCAACCTGCCCAAACATGGATCAAAAATGGCAGGGTCTCGGACACGACTCCGGACCCTGCCACAGTCCTTTGGAGGACTTCCCATTCCTCAAATTCTCCTCATCAAATTTGGTGATCAAGAGCCCCCTCCAACCCCTTTCTTCCCTTGAATGCATTCTAGCTGCCTTCTCAACAGGACCACTCTCTTTATTTTCCAGGCTAAGACAGACACTTGCGCACATTAATCACTGCAATGGCAGAAAGACGGGGTTCAGCACTGCCTGTTAAAGCTAAAGGAATTCACAAGATTAGGCTCTTCCTTTTCTGGGAATCAAACATAAGCGTTTTGTCTGTGACTCTTGCCAGCGTCCTTGCGGAGTGAAGCCACATTGTGACTTTCTTTCAGAAATTAATGAAGACAACACAGGTTGCCTACTGAAATTGTTCTGCTCTCTCCCAAATCACTTCCCTACGCAAGCAAAACCCTCAGGCACACCCCTGACTCCCTCTCACCCAGCAGCTCAGACCTGCGCTGCGCAGTGCATGCTCTGTGCCAGAGAGAACAAAGCAGGCTGGCCTGGTGCCCCTGGATATTTCTGCAAGACACTCTGCATTTCACGCCTTGGCTCCGGCTCGGTGCAGAACTCCAGGATTGCAGGCGCTTCCTCCCAGAGCTGTGTGAAGCACGGGCGCCTGCAGATCTGAGCTGACAAGCTGTCCCTGCCTCACGCTGGCCTCGGTTCCCCTGGCAGAAGTGCCGTGCCTGAGGGACGCTGCCCTGTGCTCGAGCCTGCAGAGCAGCCCGGCTCCCACGCGCTGCTAACCTTTCCCAGCAGTTTCAGGGCAGCCGTCAGAAGAGTGGGAATCCTCAGCCAGGGCTCCAGCCCTCGGCTGCCGTTTGCCTTTCTCTCCTCCTCTGTGGACTCCAGTCGGCCCATGCCACCAGTCTGTGCTGCGCCCAGCTCGGCTACGCTTCCCCTCGGGAGCAGCCAGCTGCCAGTTTGGCTCTGAGAGCGGAGGATTTGCCCGGCCCCAGCAAGAGGCAGCCAGGCCCAGGCTGCTGCCTCTGGCAGCTCCAAGGGCCTCCTTTCCAGCCTGCCTCTGCCTGGGCTCAGGCTGCTCCGAGCTCTGCCAGGGCTCCGTCCCGGGCAAGGCTGGGCCTGCTCTCACCTCACAGTCGCTGACAGCCCTGCACCAGAGGAGACCCTTCAGAGCACCCGCACTGATCTTTCTGCTTTCTCCGTTGAGCAAGGCTCTCCTCCAGCCAAGGAGGTAGCACTTGGGGACACAAATCCGAGTGGCAGGAGCCCAAATGCTCTTGGGTCACAGCTGAAGGCCTGCATCTGTGCAGGGTCTTTTGGCTGCCCCACTCCTCCTTTGGTTCTGCCTGCAAATGCCGCTGCCCTTTCTGCCTCAAACAGAAGTAGCACAGCTGGGCAAAGTCTGGCCAGTGGGCCATATTCCAAAGGCAGTGCGGTCTGGAGAGGATGACTGAAGACAAGCATTCCACACTTTCAAGGCACACCAAGGAAGCCGTAAATGTCACTTTGCACCTTCAAGAGGCAGCTGAAAACTCAGAAGGAAATGCTGAGCTTATTCACAGGCCGAGAAAGAAAGGACTCTTGCAGGTGAGTTGAAGTTTCAGAAATTGCTTTATTTACAATCCTACTCTACAATCCTACTCTACAATTCTACTCTACGATTCTACTCTAAGCATTTGCAGAGACAACTTGATGTGCTTTTCACATTGCTGTCTCTTCCTTCTTCTTCCTGCCTGCAATGATGCGTGGTGCCAGGATGGATGCTGGCTTGGCTGATGTTACAAAAGGATGCTGTCCACAGGAAAAGAAAAAACAAAAGAAAAAACAAAAACAACAAAAATCAATGAACCATGACTTTCCAAGCTGAGTGTTTCACAGGCTCAATCAGGATTCCTCTGGTTCCTGGAAAGATGCAGGGAGAGGACCAACGGGACCACCCGCTCCTCCATCTTCACATGGAGGACCTTTCCACCACAGGCCACAAACCTGGCCCAGAACCCCACTCATCCATATATTCTGGTGATTTCATCTTGATGGGACTTCTGCCTTGCCAGGTCTCTAAAAATGTTGCTTTCTGACCCTGGGGTTTCTTCCTTTCAGGAAACTCCAATGACTCACGTAGGTCCCTCTCTTTGAAAGACAGGCACTGTGCTGATTTCCAGAGGATCACAGAGCAGGCTTCACCTTCCCATGCGCCCTGCCCCTCCTGTGCCGGGTGGCACCTTCCTTCTCAGCAGGGAGAGCCAACTGGCACTGGGTCCTGCAGTGCCCTCTCTGCCACACAACCTGGCAGTAACCCTGGGGCAGTTCCCGTCTGCTTGAC
Source organism: Progne subis subis (assembly GCA_022316685.1). Classification (NCBI taxonomy): domain Eukaryota; kingdom Metazoa; phylum Chordata; class Aves; order Passeriformes; family Hirundinidae; genus Progne; species Progne subis. The sequence continues at coordinate 245,770 of JAKJHU010000224.1, read as the reverse complement.
TGTGCCAGGCAGCAGATGGGGCTGGGACAAATCACCCTCAGCTGTCCCTGTTTGTGTGACACAAGCCTCTAAGAGTGGGGCAGGGGGCACAAACCAGGGCCCCTCAGAGGCTCACAGTGAGCCCTCCACAGCTCTTCCTAGCCACAGCTGAACCTCTGACTGCTTGGCTGGGACTGGTTTCCTTGCGTTCCTCCACCACCATTTCATGCCTCTGTACTCTGCATTGCTCTACTTCAATTCTTTCGCCATTAGATATAACTGAACACCCCACCAAATCACAAAACAGAGCGACAGAAACAGTCAGAGGACAGAGCACCTCTCCTCTGAGGACAGACTGAGAGACCTGGAGATATTCAGCCTGGAGAGGAATAGGACCCAGGGAGACTTTACTGCCACTTTCCAAAACTAAAAAGTGGCTTCTGAGCGAGTGCAGGACATCTTTTTTAACAGCTCCAGTTCCAAGAGGATGTGGGCTAATATTTTTAAACACAACTGGGATTGAGTCAGAGTAGGTCTAACTGAGAACCTGTGAACTCGGAGCATGGTGCCACACTGGCACAGGTTGGCCCGAGAGCTGGTAGGTGCCCCGGCCCTGGAAGCGTTCCAGGTCAGATAGGACAGGGCTCCGAGCAACCTCATCTCTTTAAAGGTGCTCCAGCTCACTGCAGGGCACTTGGACCAGATGAACTTTACAGGTCCCTGCCAGCCCTGCCCAGTCTAGGATCCCTCACTGTTCTCATATCAACAGCACCAAGAGTGGAGGTGAGGAAGAGGGGGGATCATCCGACGCCTTGGATTTCAGTGGAGGAAGAGCCCATCCCTCGGACGCTGTTTCACCTGCCGCCCCTTGTCGTTTTACCTGCAGGAGCTCCTTGGCAGACCAGCGCCGCGCACTGTTTGTCTGCAGGCAGCAGCGCAGGAAGTCCCGCAGCCAAGGAGACAGTGGTTCAGGCTGCTGCAGCTTTCGTCTCCCTCCCGTGGCTATCAGGAGTTGATGCTGGAGAAAAAGGAAACAAGAGGCTCCACCTACTTCTTCCACACCTGTAACTGCTCTCCCAGATCCCATTGTTAAAGCTCCACTCTGCAGTGGCACTTTCTGCCCTGGCAGAGAGGCACACGTGACTGGCCGGTACCAACAAAACCCCACATCCCGATGCAGCCACAGCTTTTCCAACACCCAGCGGATCTTGCCTCGGCAGCTGATTTCACTGACTGACCTAGTTAGTGCGAACTATATCAGCAAAAGCATGTTTCCTTCTCTGACGAGTCACACCAGCTGGACAGGCTTTTTGGAAGAGGGACTTTGCTATTCTAACTAAGCCTACTGTTTCCAAGGATTTTTACACGGAAGGCATCTCTGCACTGCTTGTTGGTCCCTCAAGCACAGCTGCCGTAAAACAAAACTCACCAGGCATTTTGTCCTGTTCTAGAAAACAATGGTCATTGGAAGAAAAGAAAGGAAATCCAGCAGGCATTCCTCCGGTAAGGAAACCAACCTTTGGAATCTCATATTCCACACAGACACGGGAAGAAGCCTGCACAAATGTACTGGGATGAAGATGCCTGTTTGGGCACACAGGAGCCACCTGCAGCTCTGTCTCTCAGCAGTCTGCAAGTTTCAGCTTCATTATGTGGCAACAGGAAAGCTTCTCATGGTCAAATCAGAAGAAGGAGAAGTGCCATCCCGATGATAACCCTCTGCTCATTTGGATACTCGAGTCAATGCACTAACGGTGTGCCCACCGCAGAAAGTGCCTGGCCAAAAATCAGGCTCCAGCCCGGTCTCTGTAAAAACGCCCATCGCAATACTAACAGCTCTGTGCTGGTGGCACTGAAAGAGATGGTGACCTAAGAGACTTTGTTACTATTCCTCCTCAACCCAGAGGAAAATTTACAAGCCTAAAACACTCCCCTTGAGTACAAATAATTACGGAAGCATTCTTTCCTTTTCCCACACCACCAGAGCTCACAAATGGGGTTTCATCCTGTCCCTCCGCAGCTGAGATCAGCCACTGGACATGGTGGGGAGCTGGAGTCCTCAGTCTCATTGGAACTGTGCAACCCAGGCCTGTCCCTGCTCCTACGGTAAAGGAACAGCACCGGCGTCAACCGCACACCTTGGATCCCAGCCCCAGGCACCTGGCTGCAAGCCCATCAACTTGTTAAAGTACCGAGAAACAGCCCAGGGTCCGGCATAGAACTGTCACTGCAGGCAGGGAAAAACACATCCTAAACTTATCCAGGCCACACAGACACATGACAGAGCAAGGTACAGATGAAGGATTTGCAAGGCTGAAAGTTTGGCAGACCCACAGGAATTGGGACAGATGCTACAGTACGGAAAAAAATCTGGTGTGTTGTAGTTAAAAAAGGAAAAAGCAAGCAGAACTGCTTTGGGATTGCTTTGGTGGTTGGTTTTCTTTTTCTTTTGGTTTTTCTTTTTAACTTTTTTCCCTCGTTCTTTCTCTTTCTCTTTGCTTTTGCCTTTTATTTTTTTCCTTTGTCTTTTCATTTGAGTTTTGGTTTTTGGGTTTTTTTTTTTTTTTTTTTTTTTTTTTTTTTTCCCCTTTCTTACTTTATGTCTAAAATTGAAAGTCGGAAGGTCCAACCTCCATTTCTCAGGGTATTTATCACGTGTCTAACCTCTCTACTAAAAAAAATCTTGTCCTTCAAAGACAGAGCTCCAACATGGTTGAAACAGCAAATTGGAAATGTCAGGCATGGCTGAAGGCCAAAACTGCAGGTTTCTGAACTGGTTACCCGCCACTTCGACTTCTGATGCAGATGCTGATGTGTTGCAGCGACATTTTCAGAAGGGGACCTTGGTGGAAGTGGCGCCAGCAGACGGCAATGGGATTTTGTCCGACAGCACGGAACAGGTGAGAAAGGCAGTGGGATCAGTCAGTATTTGCACCTTACCGAGACAGGAGTTTCAATCCAGTAGGGAACTTCTCCTTCCACCATTTCGATGCCCACAATTCCAAGAGACCATATGTCCGCTTTGGGGCCACATGGTTGACCTTTCACAGCTTCAGGCGCCATCCACCCAGAAGTGCCGGTCACTGAGCTCTGTCTACTCTGCTCAGGGGTGAGCTGAACAAAGAGGCCAAAGTCAGCTGTGAAGAAAACAACACACGATGAAAAGCCAGCTCAAATTAGGATACCAAGCAAAAGAATTTCCCACTCTCAGTCTAAGAAAGTGCCGTTGAATCTCCCGGAGAGCTATCCGCACGTGGTTTCCTTGGGGCTTAAACCAAGGAAGCATGGAATTGGCCACTTCCAAAACACCCCAGGTTTTTAAACGCTGCTCGCAGCACTGGCCTTTATTCCCCTGAAGGCTTACATTGTAGTGCTCACCCTCTGGAAGGGACACACATACACACAGACCAGTGCCCCCCTTGACTGCTTGCGGTTCCTTGTCACGCTTCTGTGCACATTGCGACTGTGCCGTCAGCTTGCAGCAGGCACCCCGGCACTCCCACCAGCACTATTTTTGGGGAGGTGGCCATCGCTCAAAAGCACCTCCACACCCTAGGCGCTCGGAATGCTGCACCTGACCAAGGATATACTGACCAAGCTTGACAGAGCCGTCGGTTCTGAGAAGGATGTTGCGGCTCTTCACAGCTCGGTGGATCACGTGGTTTGAGTGAAGAAAATCCAGTCCTTGCAGGCACTGAGTGAGAAAAGAGAAACAGGAGGGCAAAACTTAGTCATGTGCTTTGATCACACAAGAAAGGAAACAGCTCTAAAAATTCCCTCTCCAGGGAAATGGCGAAGAATGGCAGAACACAGTGCCATTGAGAGGACGAGCTTGCTGCTCCAACAGTAGCAGAGCAGCACCTCTCTAAGGAAAGAGCAACAGCAACCGCTGCTGTAGACTGTCCCTTGCAAACCAGCCAGAAGGACTGCTGCCGCAGTGGATGTGCTCACTTCATGCAGAGGACAAGCAAGGTCCTCAAAAGAAAATGTCCCTCCCTTTGTTGTCAAGTGGATCACTTTTGTGTGGGAGGCTGCATGACAAAGGTTTTCTTGCTGGCCTCAGCAGAGACTTGGAAGTATCACATCAGTCACCTTCCAGAAGCAACGAGCATTTTAGCTGCAACACTATCCTTTTCAGCTCCGGGCGGTGAGAAATGAGTCTCTCTTTTTTCTTTGCTGCTCGTTTCAAATCCTGCCTCCACCACCTTTGCTTTTACAGGCAAGGAATGCAGTGCAGTCAGGCTTGAGGTAAACATTAAAAAGAGGCAAGGTGGAGAACAGCAAATACAAGAGAGAGTGAGAATGCAACAGCAGGAGATCAGAGTACAGGAAAGGAATACAGGAAGTGAGTGCAGGGGCCCTGGCACGCAGTTCACCCGAGATGCTCTTATTTGCCTATAGCATGCCGGCCATGCAGAAACAAAGCCTGGCACATGCAGCCTGTCCAGTTCTGAGCCCCATTTTCCCAGACAATCCTGCCCAAGCCCTCAGAGGCACAGATGAGATCGCTGACCTCCCGGCTGATGACTGCCATCTCATCGTCAGACAGGTAGGTCTTGCTGATGACATCACTCAGAGTGCCTCCATCCATGTACTCCATAACCAGCCAGAATTGCTTGTCCACAAGGTAGCTGAAAGAAGGAAACAAGGGCATGGAGATAAACATGCAGGGTGACGTTTGTTTCTTGGTCGATTCTTGTTTCCGGGTGCCCTTGTGACGAGGACAGAATAAAAGGAATAGACACTCCCTCTTGGCTGTGCACTGTTTGCAATCGGTCTCAAGGAGAAAGGCACGGCTGTGAAAAACGAGAAGTTTAGATGGCCGGCAAGTGTAAAATGCTGTTTAGTAACAGCCCAGATAAAAGACAGGTCACGTTGCATGCTTCTGGATATAAGCGCCTCGTCTTCCTGGCATGCACAGCCAAAGAAAAGAGGGGACGCGATCCGAGGGGAAATCCTTGTTCACTTTTATCCGCTCCTAAGAAGAGACTTGAAAAAAATCAAGCCCCAAAACAGCATGGCGGCAGTGAACTCACAGGCTGTTGATTTACTTAGACACGACTGATCCAGGTTTTTGGACAGTCTTCAAACTACATGTGGCCACGGAAGGCTCGTGCAGACAGGATGCACTCTCTTCCCATCCACTGGACGTGAGCAGAGCAATAATAATTAACCGCTAAGTAACACCTCTATTTTCTGCCACTGACCAAAGTGGGTTTTTACCTTGCGTGCTTGCAGCGTGTAAACAAACATTCATGGGACAAAAGCACAACAACTCACCTGTCCACACAGTTGACCAGGTTGGGATTCCTACTCATCCTCATGACCATGAGTTCATTGAAGTTTAATTCCTTCTTCCTCAGTCCTCGGAGATTTATTTTCCTCATGGCCACCTAAAATGACATTGAAAAGCAGTAACTGCAGATGGTGGTGGCACGAGACCACAATGCACACGGAGCGAGCGACTCTGGAAGGACACAGCTGAGCTTTGACAAAGTGCCTTGTGATTAGACAAGGGAGTAGTTAGGAGCTGACATTCCAACAGCCCATTTCTCTGCTCCTTTCCAGTACAGATACAGGACACAAGGCCACCGGTGTTTTGTCATGTCCGCTTGGTAAACAAAGATGTCTCAGCTATCACCCACAAACCTCTGAGGACACTCTTTCTGCGCTGTCTGGGATTCAGACGTAATCCACCCGTTAGTACTCTATGGCTACATCCTGAGCTATGGGCAGGGCTTAGGGCTTCTAGGGATGCCTTGCAGATCTCTCTCTACGTGCAGCTCCCAAGTGCGGCACTGCAGGTGGCAGAGGAGCCACCAGTAACATTCAGATGTGTTTGCTGGCAGCCAGAAGGGAGAATTCAGGACTCTGAAGCCATAGCCCCAAAGAGCACTGAGATCACAGAATCAAAGAATCACAGAACGTGTAGGTTGGAAGAGACCGTCAAGATCATCGAGTCCAACCCACGCCCTAACACCTCAACTAGATCATGGCATCGAGTGCCACATCCAGTCTTTTTTCAAACACCTCTAGGGATGGTGACTCCACCACCTCCCCAGGCAGACTATTCCAGTACCTTAGCAATCTTTCCAACCTATATCCAACCTATATTTCCCTCGACACAGCCTGAGACTCTGTCCTCTCGTTCTGTCAGTTGCTGCCTAGGGAAAGAGACCAACCCCCAGCTATCTACAACCGCCCTCCCGGAAGCTGTGGAGAGTGATAATGTCACCTCTGAGTCTCCTTTTCTCCAGGCTAAACAACCCCAGCTCCCCTCAGTCGTTCTTCATATGGCTTGTTTTCCAAGTCCTTCAGCAGCCTCGTTGCCTCCTCTGGACACGCTGAAGCATCTCAACTAACATCCCTCCCAAACTGAGGGGCCCAGAACTGGACACAATACTCAAAGGTGAGGCCTGACCGGTGCCGAGTACAGGGGAAGAATGACCTCTCTGCTCCTGCTGGCCACACCATTCCTGATCCAGGCCAGGATGCCATTGGCCCTCTTGGCCACCTGGGCACACTGCGGGCTCATGTTCTGCCACTGGCACCCATACCCCCAGGTCCCTTTCCTCCTGGGCACTGTCCAGCCACACCTTCCCCAGCCTGTAACGCTTCAGGGGGTTACTGTGGCCAAAGTGCAGGACTCAGCACTTGGACTTACTAAACTTCAACTTGTTGGACTCTGCCCATCCATCCAACTGGTGCAGATCTCTCTGCAGAGCCATCTTACCTTCCAAGAGATCGACACACGCTCCCAGCTTAGTGTCATCCGCAGATTTACTAATCAAAGATTCAATACTCTCATCCATGCCATCAATAAAGTTATTGAACAGAACTGTGCCCAGCACAGACCCCTGAGGGACACCACTGGTGACTGGCTGCCAGCTGGATGCAGCACCGTTCACCGCCACTCTCTGGGCCCGGCCATCCAACCCGTTCCTAACCCAGCACAGAGAGCTCCTGTCCGAGCCACGGGCTGCCAGCTTATCCTGGAGTGTGCTGTGGGAGACAGTGTCAAAAGCCTTGCTGAAGTCCAAATAGACAACATCCACAGCCCTTCCTGCATCCACCAGGCACGTCACCTGGTCATAAAAGGAGACCAGGTTGCTGGAACATGACCTACCCCCCCCTCCTAAACTTGTGCTGGCTGGGCCTGACACCCTGGCCATCCTGTCAATTCTGTGTGATGACACTCAGTATAAACTGTTCCATTATCTTGCCAGGTACTGAGGTCAGGCTGTGCCTTCAAAATCTCTGTTTTGAAGCACGCCCAGCTTTCCTCAACTCCTTTGTTTTTAAGGGCTGCTTCCCAAGGGAGGCTTTGAATAAGTCTCCTAAACAGGCCCAAGTCTGCCCCCCGGAAATCCAGTGTGAGAGTCTTATTGGTGTTCCTCCTGATTTCACCAAACATTGGGAACTCTATAATTTCATGATCATTCTGCCCCAGTCGGCCTCCAACCACCACATCTCCCACCAGCCCATCTCTATTTGCAAACAACAGATCTAAGATAGTCCTTTCCCTGGTGGGCTCACCCACCAGCTGAGACACAAAGTTGTCCTCCATGCACTCTAAAAATTTCCTGGGCTGCCTCCTTTCTGCTGTATTAAGTTCCCAGCAGATATCTGGCAGGTTGAAGTCGCCTACAAGAACACGGGCTGACGATCCTGAAACATTCCTCAGCTGCTTATAGAATAAGCGTCCACCCCTTCCTCCTGGCTGGGTGGACGATAACAGACGCCCAGTAGGACGTCAGCCTTGTTGGCTTTCCCCTTAATTCTGACCCACAGGCGTTCAACTCCATCTTCATTAGTTTCAATACCTGTGGTGTCCAAAGCCCTCTTAATATAAAGGGCCACCCCTCCACCTCTTTGCCTTTTCCTGTCTCTTCTGAAGAGCTTGTAGCCATCACGTGCAGTGCTCCAGCCATGTGACTCATCCCACCATGTTTCCGTGATGGCAACTACATCACAGCTTTGCTGTTGCACCATGGCCTCCAGCTCTTCCTGTTTGTTACCCATGCTGCGTGCATTGGTATACGGGCACCTCAGCTGGGCTGCTGATTTCACCCCTCACTCAGGCTTACCCCCTTTGGGCCGCCTTGCAGGCAGCCCAGCTGCATGCCCTTCCCCTTCAAACCTAGTTTAAAGCCCTCTCAACCAGGTCTGCCAGCTCATGAGCTAAGAACCTTCAATCCTTAACAGAGAGATGTATCCCATCTGGTTCCAACAGAGCAGGTGCCGTAAAAGCTGCCCCATGATCAAAGAATCCGAGGTTTTGTCGATGACACCAACCCTTAAGCCACTTGTTAATGATGGGAGTTCTCCTATTTCTTTCATCACTTTTCTCCACCACAAAAGGGACTGAGCAGAACACGACCTGGGCCCCTGTCTTATGAGCCACTTGACCCAGTGCCCGAAAGTCTCTTTTAAGCGCCTTGACACTCCTCTCTTCCATCTCATCACTGCCAGCCTGGAGTATGAGCAGTGGGTAATAATCAGAGGGCTGAATCAGCCCAGGAAGTCTCTCAGTGATATTTCGCACCCAGGCCCCAGGGAGGCAGAAGACCTCCCAGTGGGATGGGTCCGGGTGACATATGGGGGGTCTTCTGTTCCTCTCAGAAGGCAGTCACCTACTATGCTTACCCTTCTTTTTCCTCTTGATGTTAGAGGTGGAGATTCGTCTTACAGATGAATCGTAACTGGGAGGCTCACTGGGCACGCAATTTCCCTCTAAATCATCTAAATCATTTGGCTGGCTCTCTAGATCCAGGGCCTCATACCTATTCTGAAGTGGCACCTGGCTGCCCAGGGGATGGGGGTCGGGAGGAGTTTTTATTATTACCTCCCCAAGCAGGGACCAACTTCCACTCCCCTTCATCTACCCGGTGCCCTTCTATTGCCTGGGAGTGGGAGGCATATGAGTCCTCTGAATCTTGCGGGGGCCTCCCTGAAGGATGGAAGGGCTGAACTCCACCAGTCTATTTCCCTTTCACTTTCCCTGATACTTCTTAATCTTTCAACTTCCTCCCTAAGCTCGGCCACCAGTGAAAGGAGACGGTTCACCTGTTCACACCGCAGGCACGCCTCCTCCGCAACACCCCTGAAACAACCGAGAAGCTCAAACACTCCGGGCAAGAATGAGTCTGTTACAGACGCATCCCTTTTGGAGGGCTCCACTTGGCCACATACGCTTGCAGCCACCACAGTTTTCGACCGTGTTGAAACCGTTGCTAACAGAAACCCCAAGACCAACCAGCCAGCAGAAGCACCTCAAACAACACGCAGCACCATCTTGCCAGCAAGAGAACTTGCAACCCCGCCTGCTTGCCCTGCCTGCGCAAACTGCAGCACAAACCGCCGTGGACACGCTCCAAAGACCACGTGCCACGCCCCCGTTTGCCCGCTCCCGTTTGCCACGCTCCGGGTGGTCACGCTCCCTAGAGGGCTCTTATAATCGGTCACTCAGCAACTCAGGAAGCCCCACCACCCCTCGTTCCTGAGCGACTCACAAATGCTCTATGAGGCACCTCCTTTGTTTGAGCAATTGAGCAAGTGAGCGCGTCCTTCTCAAAGGGAACCGCTGCCCTCCTTGCCTTCCTCCTGGCAGCGGAGAAGGACAAAGACTGTCCCAAATGCAATTGGCAGGCTGACACCAGTCTGTGCTTCTTGTGCCTTTTCAGCACAGCTCTACCCAAAGCTCCAGCTCACAGCAGAGGAAAGCCCTCAAGAGCAGCAGAATCTGTGGCGCTGTTGACATTTACCTCTCCTCCTGTGGCAGTGTCGAGTGCTCGACAAACCTCTCCAAAGGTCCTAGAAACAGAAGAGCAACAAAGAAAGGAGAAGCCGTTTAGATCTTGGAGTGAAAGCCAGCCCGGAGAGGAGATCTCTGCTATAAATGCCTAAATCCTGCAGGATGCAGGAGGAGTCTGCCTGAAGGATGCATTTTTCTCTCAACTGCATGGCCACTGGCCCTGGAGCATTGGGGTTTACTGCCTCAGCTCAAAAAGAGGGCTTATTCTTTCTTCTTGGGTTTCAGTTTCTAAACTGTGCAGTTCTTATCTTGACCGTGGGGTTATTTCCTTCAGCAAACTCTTGGAAAGAAATGCTCCTGAGAACTGGTATCTCACCGCTATGACAGGGGGGAGGTTTCTCTTGCAGACAAGCAAGATCCTTCTCCTTCTCTTAGTGTGTCCAGATGATTTAGAGATATACAAAAATGCTTAGGAAATTAACACAGAAGTGTCCCACACTTGTGAGACCAGGAGGTCTTCTACCAGGTGCCGTTCCTTGCTGCAGGCAAGACCTTGGCAGCATGGAGATGTCTTTGACAATGCCTTCTGGCCACACTTACAAATTCTAGCCAATACTGAGAGATGGGACAATCTCTCCTCAATGTCTGGACGTGTTTGCAGCATGCCTGACTTCAGACTTGATAGATATTCCACCAGTAAAACACCTGGCCCATGGTTTTGTAGACGTAGAAGTGCTTGGACTCACCCGCTGCCGATATGTTCCAGTTCAATGTATTTTGTCATGGGATTTTCCGTGGTCACAATACACCCTGACGGAAACAAAAGGCAAGATGCTCACTTTAGAGCAGAGGTCCCAGCTTGCAGGAGATACAGAAGGCAGCCCCAATGCCTGGGGCTCTGAACCCTTGGTAGTCAGCTGGGTAACAACAACCACCAGACAGACAGCTCTGAAACACAGATGGCCAGCAGAGACTGATTTTCTGCAGAAGTTCCTGTGCGCAGTACTAAATGTCCCTATGACAGCAAACTGAGGAGGAACACTTGGTACAGCTCTGCCGACACGTGCACACAATACACTGTCCCTCAGACAAGAAATACACGAGGCGTACTCAGTAGCTCCAGGGAGTCATCCTTGATCTCCTGCTGCTGAGCAGCAGCTGTGTCAGAGCTGGAGATGAACCAGCTGCCTGGGCTCCTCTTCTCAGGCTGAGGAGCAAAGGCTCCTGTAGATGACACTGCTGCTGCAGCAGCAGCTTTGGTGAAAGAGCCTTTGTACATCTGGGAGAAGAAATGAGTTTGTGTCAGAAAGGTGGCTGGCGGAGATTACCCTGAGATCCCTTTGCAAATGCAAGCCCTTAGGAAGATGCTGTCAGCCCCGTGCAGGACTCTTAAATGGTTTTCTTCTAATGTCCATTTCTCAAACTTCATGGGTCAAAGCCAAAGGCTGGTTTCACTTGATTTCATGGCCAGATTCATGTTCCATTTTCATGGAGTTTCTGAGGGATGACCGCCACAATGACCATTCCGCTTCCTCCCAAGGAATCCTTTCCCCCTCCAAGGGCTGCAGACACACTTGCAGCTCCTTGTTCTCAAATGCTCTACCACCTCCCACTGAGTCCTTTTCTCCTCCACCACCTTCAGGTCATGCTCAACCTGCAGCACTTCTGGGTGGGACAGTTCCTGTGCCTCACGCCGATCTTGGGGCTCTCTGTTGCCAGTCGTTTGCTCGAAGCCTTTGCAGGCTGCCAGGTGACATGTCAACACTTCCACCTCAAGTCAAAGAGAACAAAGCAGTCAGAGACTACACCGTGTCCCTGTTAGTCAAGAGTCATCAGCTGTGAGGAAAGGGAAAGAACAGGTTTACAAGGGATACAGACAGCTCGTTTCAATCCTCCATCTGGCTCACCATGTTCCACTGTAAAAACACCTCAAGAAACAAGGAAAGCAGGAAGAGGCCAGCTGGAATTCATTTGGATGACTGCTGGCCAAAAGGCCAAAGGACTAGTTCCAGCGTCCAGGGCAGCAGGTGAGACTCAAGATACCAGGAAATGTCCTCCAGAGCGGCTGTGATAGACACTCCAGCAGGACGGCACTCAGAAGCATCACCCCACCCTGCAGCTGCTCCACAGTGGAAAGGCAAGAAGGGCAGAAAGCACCGGTTTGGCGACTGTGGTGGCTATCGCTCTTTCACTCACTTGCTTTGGTAGAGCCTGAGAGAGGGAGCTAAGTGTCTCTCTGATGATTTTCATTTCTTCCTCCAGCCTCTTCTCCCTTGCATTGACCCTAGCCTCAACTTCCTGCAGCTCTGCCTGCAGGTGTTCCTTGATGTTCTGTAAAAAGCAAGAGAGCGGATGTTTCATGAGTGGAGTGGCTGCCACTCTTTCACCCACCTGCTTTTGTTGATTGCCCCTCGGCTCATGGAGAGTCATCTCTTCTTGGATGCTTCTCATGTCTTCCTTGTTCCTGCTCTTCACTGCCTTGATGTCACTCTGAGCTTCGGGCAGCTCTGCTTGTGGCTCTGCCTTCATCTTCTGTACACACAAATGCAAAGCATGTGACTGGGAAGCTGCCATCAGGCTCAGCTTCTTCCTCTTTCAGCCTCCATATCACATTCATTCGGCCGCCTCGTTCTGCTTCGCTGCCCACCTCTGCTTCCATTGTAACCCTCCTTTCCCGGTGCTGGTCTCTGGAGAGTACAAGGCTCTGTGCTTTCAGTGCCTGTGGGACTCCTGGCCTCCTCAGTCGCAAGAGCTCCGTTTTTATGCCCCTCTCCCTGCCCTGTGCTCTGTCACCTGGTGAGCCAGGCTTACCTGGCCATTCTCCTGTGGCTCTTCCACCTGCTGCCCCAGCTGCTTTTCCTGATGTTGGGCTGGGAACAGCTCTCCCTGGGTCTGCCATGGCGTCTCTGATAAAACACTCTGCTCATGCTCTATCTCTAGAAGGACCTGCAGACAAAGCGAGAGAAGATGGGTTTCAACTTCCCGCACAACATCTGTGGGCCAACACTCAATGCCTGATGGGCTCACGCATTCCCAAAGCACGGTGCTGCTGCTCTCCTGGGTCATTCTCTGCCCGTGGGGAGGCAAGGATTCCAAAGTGACACCGGCAGGACCATCAGGGTCCGTGTGGGAATGAAGCTCCTACAACCTCTCAGGCAGCTGACAGGGAAGGTGTGGGGTTTCTCTAGGGTCTGGTGAGGGCCTCCCTCCACGTCTACTGTGTCCTGTTTGTGTTTCTGTGTCACCGAGACACACAAAGCAGTCACACGCAGACAAGAGATTTTCGCAGAGGTTCTTCCGATCCGGCTCCCAGCTGAGAGAGCCGAGAGAAGAAGGCCCCTTTGTTTATTTTTACTTTTTACACATTTGTGGGTCTAGCAGAAGATTGGCTTTTTGGGGTTTCCACCCCTCAGCCTCAGTGGCCAGACCAATTGTCAGTTACAATTGTTTTCAGGTTAGAAATATGCAAACAAAGGACAGAGAATGAAAAACAAAGGATTTGTTTATGTTACATCTGTGGGAAAGGTAGAAAACTGCTTTAATATCCTACAGTAACTAAAAGATCTGACTCCATTTCAAAAGGCTTTAAAAACTCAGAAAAACCAGGGTAACATTTCTGTACTGAAAGCCCTGTCCCACAGCTATGCCCCGGCTTTGCAGGTGGCTTCCTCTGTGAGCTCACGCCTTGTGAGGGACACTTCTAGAGTTCATGTTCTCTTCAGGCCTGCACCGCCATTCCTGCCTTTCTCACATCTACACTCTTGTTAGAAATCCTGCTCCTTCAGGAGACAAGGATGCCTACAAAGATCCTCTGATGGAGGTCAGAGACCCTCTACAGCCACCTCAGGACCAAGGTGTTTATTCTCCCTCTTTTGTCAACTGAGAATTCTGACCAGCCGTAACAGAGGCCCTCATTAGGCCCCATCAACAAATTAACTTGCACACCCCTAGGGATGCCAGTGACAGAAACGATGATCCATGTAATGCATGTATGACAAGAGCCACAAAACACCACCTAAAACACAGAATTCTTCCACCTCGCTAGGACAGGCAGATATTTAAAGAATTAACTGCGGGCTTCAGGGCAGAAGAGGCTGCGGGAGGAAGAACACCCATGTCTACACTGGCAAACATCTCTGCCTGCTCAGAATCAGTTGATGGAACAGGTCTCTCCTCTCCTTCTGAAAGGGATGCCTTTAGGTGAGCTTTGCGGCTCCAGCTACTTTGGACCAGAGCCGAGAAGATTCAATAACGTCAATGTTACATAGATAGATAGATGGAGAGATAGCTGGATGGGTGGATAGACGGACAGCTAGATCTCACTATTATAATCTCTCCCTTACTATACTGTTTTGTTGGTACACACATCAGCACTTTGTAGCCAGTGCCCTGATCAGCAGCAATCATGAACATGCTCTCCTCTTGTTTCACTAAACAACACTCTTGAAGAATCTGGAGTGCCTAGGTCCTTATGGAATGTCATCAGAGCCAGAGCACTGCACTGGGAACTGCACTCTTTGTGCATCGGTGCTCAGGCAAGTTCTTCTCTTGGACTTGACCACACCAATGGAGCAAAAGTGGCCGTAATCAGAAAAGAAGGACCAGGCCCTCCCAGCTCATGTGATCTCTGAGGACCAGCTGGAATGCCAGGGCATTGATTTCCTGCTCAATTCCCAAACACAACACATACTGACCCACTGGGCTGCCAAAGGGGAAGGGCCCTGTTAACCGGAAAGTGATGTGAAAGCGTGACTGGAGGGCTCAGCAAAAGAATACTCCCATCTCAACCGAAGTCCCTGCCACAAATTACAAAGACTCAGGCACTAATACAGCACCTTGAAGATCTGCCACCGTGCAAACTAAAATTCTACCTGAATCATATCCAGGGCTGGAAAAGGGCAACGTATCATGACCAAAAGCTCATTTGGTTGTGGGAACAAGAGAAAAAAACCCAATGGTTTCAATACTTGGCAAAAGAAAAATCCAACAAAAAAAGGAGAAAAGGACACATACTGATTACATAAAGAACGGGAACCAATGAGGGAGTGAAGAAAATGAAAGCCAGTGATGAGACGCATACTCCAGGCTGAAGCACCCTCAGCACCTCCTCTCTGGACCCTTCCTCCACACCCTTCCCCAGCTCCCTGGTCCTTCTCTACACATGCTCCAGCCCCTCCATGACTCGCTGCTTCCCTGCTGCCCAGAACTGCCCACAGCTCTCCAGCTGTGACCGTGACGCTGCCCAGCACAGGAGCACGCTCACTGCCCTGCTCCTGCTGCCCCACTATTGCTGACACAGGCCACCATGCCCTTGGCCTTCTGGGCCACCTGGGCACAACGCTGCCTCACGCTCAGCTGCTGGTGACCGGTACCCCTGGCTCCTTTTCTCTCAGGCAGCTCCCCACACACTCACGCTGGACGTAAAATGCAGCATGCACAAGTTCAACATCTCCTTGCTCCACAAGACTACAGGCAACGACTTGCAGCTGCAGCCCCACCCGAGCCTCCAATGCAGTTTACAAGGCTGCTGACTTCACTTCAGCGTGGATCAACAGAAGCCTGCTGCTTCTGGGGTTTGCCTCAGAAGAAGGCGTCCCAGCTACGTACACAGTGTCTTTCTCGTGCCACACGCGACAACAATGGCTCCCCAACAGCTTCCTGGACAACACAATCCTCTCCTTGCAGCTTCTCCAAAGCCAAAAGACAGCTGGGCCAAAAGACCCAGCAGAAGCCAAGAATTGCAGAAGGAAACTGCAGAAGGCTTCCACAAGCTAAACACACATTTCCAAAAAGCCAAAACACACCAACAAAGCCTCGGCACCTCCAGAACCGGCCCGTGCGCCCTTGGCCATTGCACTGCTGAAGCCAAGAGATGGAGCTTCACTGAGCCAAGCAGCCAGATGCTAACATGGAGGCACCACAGCTTTGCTCCCTCCACATGACCCATCAACGCCCATTTTCCAGCTGTCCCTGCCGGCGAGGAATCGCTCGGTCCTGGCAGGACTGCAGCGCTCGGCATCCTCAGGCCCCAGCAGCAAGTGCTGCCTGCTCAGAAACTTGCACCTCTGCCTTGCACTAAAGACAGCAGCCTCCACAACTGGCACTTACTCTCATGGACTGCTCAAGCTCTGCTGTGACCACAGCTGGAATCATGTAGTCCTTTATGTCAATTTCTTCCTCTTTGGCCTCTTCTCCAGAAGCAGAGGAAGCCAGGGCAGAGACTGCTACTGGTTCTGCGCTCTGTGGAAACAGAGAAGCATAAGGCACAGGCCATTACCTATGCTTTAGAGCCTCCTTTCCTTTCACATCTACAACCATTTCTACTAAGGAGAAATCAAAAACTGTGATAGCAATGGGTTTCTAAGTCTCTCCATCTCCATTAAATTGGGCCAAGTCAAAAGCTCTGCATACGGTTCTCAATTCGGGATTCCTCCCTGGCTCCTATCAGCAAGCAACGTTCTCTCTGTAAAACGGAGCTTTCAGTTCTTTCAGGCATTGAAGTGAAAAAGCAGCAAAGAGCCAGCAATGACTTTGCTCTTGCTGCTGCAGCCGTGGAAAAGTAAAAGTCCCTCAGAATCTCATCCAGTGCTGGAAAAGGGCAGGAAAGGTGCAGAAGCATCTTTGCTTGCTGGCAAAAGAGAAACTCAACACGGCTTCTCCACCTAGCAAAGCAACAACCCACAGAGCCAAGAAATCAAAAGATGCAAGTGTCACCTAGCGCAGTGTCTAAGGCACTTGCATGCAGTCACGGGCTGTTTGGCAGGGAAACAGCCCTTGTGCTCAGCACAGGGGGGGATGTAGGCATTTCTGGAAGGCTGCCTAAAGGTCCCCCATGAGTCTCCCGTTCTCCAGGCTGAAGCTCCCTCAGCACCTCCTCTCTGGACCCTTCCTCCACACCCTTCCCCAGCTCCCTGGTCCTTCTCTACACATGCTCCAGCCCCTCCATGACTCGCTGCTTCCCTGCTGCCCAGAACTGCACACAGCTCTCCAGCTGTGGCCGTGGCGCTGCCCAGCACAGGAGCACGCTCACTGCCCTGCTCCTGCTGCCCCACTATTGCTGACACAGGCCACCATGCCCTTGGCCTTCTGGGCCACCTGGGCACAACGCTGCCTCACGCTCAGCTGCTGGTGACCGGCACCCCTGGCTCCTTTTCTCCCAGGCAGCTCCCCACACACTCACGCTGGACGTAAAATGCAGCATGCACAAGTTCAACATCTCCTTGCTCCACAAGACTACAGGCAACGACTTGCAGCTGCAGCCCCACCTGAGGCTCCAATGCAGTTTACAAGGCTGCTGACTTCACTTCAGCATGGATCAACAGAAGCCTGCTGCTTCTGGGGTTTGCCTCAGAAGAAGGCGTCCCAGCTACGTACACAGTGTCTTTCTCGTGCCACACGCGACAACAATGGCTCCCCAACAGCTTCCTGGACAACACAATCCTCTCCTTGCAGCTTCTCCAAAGCCAAAAGACAGCTGGGCCAAAAGACCCAGCAGAAGCCAAGAATTGCAGAAGGAAACTGCAGAAGGCTTCCACAAGCTAAACACACATTTCCAAAAAGCCAAAACACACCAACAAAGCCTCGGCACCTCCAGAACCGGCCCGTGCGCCCTTGGCCATTGCACTGCTGAAGCCAAGAGATGGAGCTTCACTGAGCCAAGCAGCCAGATGCTAACATGGAGGCACCACAGCTTTGCTCCCTCCACATGACCCATCAACGCCCATTTTCCAGCTGTCCCTGCCGGCGAGGAATCGCTCGGCCCTGGCAGGACTGCAGCGCTCGGCATCCTCAGGCCCCAGCAGCAAGTGCTGCCTGCTCAGAAACTTGCACCTCTGCCTTGCACTAAAGACAGCAGCCTCCACAACTGGCACTTACTCTCATGGACTGCTCAAGCTCTGCTGTGACCACAGCTGGAATCATGTAGTCCTTTATGTCAATTTCTTCCTCGTTGGCCTCTTCTTCAGAAGCAGAGGAAGCCAGGGCAGAGACTGCTACTGGTTCTGCGCTCTGTGGAAACAGAGAAGCATAAGGCACAGGCCATTACCTATCCTTTAGAGCCTCCTTTCCTTTCACATCTACAACCATTTCTACTAAGGAGAAATCAAAAACTGTGATAGCAATGGGTTTCTAAGTCTCTCCATCTCCATTAAATTGGGCCAAGTCAAAAGCTCTGCATACGGTTCTCAATTCGGGATTCCTCCCTGGCTCCTATCAGCAAGCAACGTTCTCTCTGTAAAACGGAGCTTTCAGTTCTTTCAGGCATTGAAGTGAAAAAGCAGCAAAGAGCCAGCAATGACTTTGCTCTTGCTGCTGCAGCCGTGGAAAAGTAAAAGTCCCTCAGAATCTCATCCAGTGCTGGAAAAGGGCAGGAAAGGTGCAGAAGCATCTTTGCTTGCTGGCAAAAGAGAAACTCAACACGGCTTCTCCACCTAGCAAAGCAACAACCCACAGAGCCAAGAAATCAAAAGATACGAGTGTCACCTAGCGCAGTGTCTAAGGCACTTGCATGCAGTCACGGGCTGTTTGGCAGGGAAACAGCCCTTGTGCTCAGCACAGGGGGGGATGTAGGCATTTCTGGAAGGCTGCCTAAAGGTCCCCCATGAGTCTCCCGTTCTCCAGGCTGAAGCTCCCTCAGCACCTCCTCTCTGGACCCTTCCTCCACACCCTTCCCCAGCTCCCTGGTCCTTCTCTACACACGCTCCAGCCCCTCCATGACTCGCTGCTTCCCTGCTGCCCAGAACTGCACACAGCTCTCCAGCTGTGGCCGTGGCGCTGCCCAGCACAGGAGCACGCTCACTGCCCTGCTCCTGCTGCCCCACTATTGCTGACACAGGCCACCATGCCCTTGGCCTTCTGGGCCACCTGGGCACAACGCTGCCTCACGCTCAGCTGCTGGTGACCGGCACCCCTGGCTCCTTTTCTCCCAGGCAGCTCCCCACACACTCACGCTGGACGTAAAATGCAGCATGCACAAGTTCAACATCTCCTTGCTCCACAAGACTACAGGCAACGACTTGCAGCTGCAGCCCCACCTGAGGCTCCAATGCAGTTTACAAGGCTGCTGACTTCACTTCAGCATGGATCAACAGAAGCCTGCTGCTTCTGGGGTTTGCCTCAGAAGAAGGCGTCCCAGCTACGTACACAGTGTCTTTCTCGTGCCACACGCGACAACAATGGCTCCCCAACAGCTTCCTGGACAACACAATCCTCTCCTTGCAGCTTCTCCAAAGCCAAAAGACAGCTGGGCCAAAAGACCCAGCAGAAGCCAAGAATTGCAGAAGGAAACTGCAGAAGGCTTCCACAAGCTAAACACACATTTCCAAAAAGCCAAAACACACCAACAAAGCCTCGGCACCTCCAGAACCGGCCCGTGCGCCCTTGGCCATTGCACTGCTGAAGCCAAGAGATGGAGCTTCACTGAGCCAAGCAGCCAGATGCTAACATGGAGGCACCACAGCTTTGCTCCCTCCACATGACCCATCAACGCCCATTTTCCAGCTGTCCCTGCCGGCGAGGAATCGCTCGGCCCTGGCAGGACTGCAGCGCTCGGCATCCTCAGGCCCCAGCAGCAAGTGCTGCCTGCTCAGAAACTTGCACCTCTGCCTTGCACTAAAGACAGCAGCCTCCACAACTGGCACTTACTCTCATGGACTGCTCAAGCTCTGCTGTGACCACAGCTGGAATCATGGAGTCCTTTATGTCAATTTCTTCCTCGTTGGCCTCTTCTTCAGAAGCAGAGGAAGCCAGGGCAGAGACTGCTACTGGTTCTGCGCTCTGTGGAAACAGAGAAGCATAAGGCACAGGCCATTACCTACCCTTTAGAGCCTCCTTTCCTTTCACATCTACAACCATTTCTACTAAGGAGAAATCAAAAGCTGTGATAGCAATGGGTTTCTAAGTCTCTCCATCTCCATTAAATTGGGCCAAGTCAAAAGCTCTGCATACGGTTCTCAATTCGGGATTCCTCCCTGGCTCCTATCAGCAAGCAACGTTCTCTCTGTAAAACGGAGCTTTCAGTTCTTTCAGGCATTGAAGTGAAAAAGCAGCAAAGAGCCAGCAATGACTTTGCTCTTGCTGCTGCAGCCGTGGAAAAGTAAAAGTCCCTCAGAATCTCATCCAGTGCTGGAAAAGGGCAGGAAAGGTGCAGAAGCATCTTTGCTTGCTGGCAAAAGAGAAACTCAACACGGCTTCTCCACCTAGCAAAGCAACAACCCACAGAGCCAAGAAATCAAAAGATAGCAAGTGTCACCTAGCGCAGTGTCTAAGGCACTTGCATGCAGTCACGGGCTGTTTGGCAGGGAAACAGCCCTTGTGCTCAGCACAGGGGGGGATGTAGGCATTTCTGGAAGGCTGCCTAAAGGTCCCCCATGAGTCTCCCGTTCTCCAGGCTGAAGCTCCCTCAGCACCTCCTCTCTGGACCCTTCCTCCACACCCTTCCCCAGCTCCCTGGTCCTTCTCTACACACGCTCCAGCCCCTCCATGACTCGCTGCTTCCCTGCTGCCCAGAACTGCACACAGCTCTCCAGCTGTGGCCGTGGCGCTGCCCAGCACAGGAGCACGCTCACTGCCCTGCTCCTGCTGCCCCACTATTGCTGACACAGGCCACCATGCCCTTGGCCTTCTGGGCCACCTGGGCACAACGCTGCCTCACGCTCAGCTGCTGGTGACCGGCACCCCTGGCTCCTTTTCTCCCAGGCAGCTCCCCACACACTCACGCTGGACGTAAAATGCAGCATGCACAAGTTCAACATCTCCTTGCTCCACAAGACTACAGGCAACGACTTGCAGCTGCAGCCCCACCTGAGGCTCCAATGCAGTTTACAAGGCTGCTGACTTCACTTCAGCGTGGATCAACAGAAGCCTGCTGCTTCTGGGGTTTGCCTCAGAAGAAGGCGTCCCAGCTACGTACACAGTGTCTTTCTCGTGCCACACGCGACAACAATGGCTCCCCAACAGCTTCCTGGACAACACAATCCTCTCCTTGCAGCTTCTCCAAAGCCAAAAGACAGCTGGGCCAAAAGACCCAGCAGAAGCCAAGAATTGCAGAAGGAAACTGCAGAAGGCTTCCACAAGCTAAACACACATTTCCAAAAAGCCAAAACACACCAACAAAGCCTCGGCACCTCCAGAACCGGCCCGTGCGCCCTTGGCCATTGCACTGCTGAAGCCAAGAGATGGAGCTTCACTGAGCCAAGCAGCCAGATGCTAACATGGAGGCACCACAGCTTTGCTCCCTCCACATGACCCATCAACGCCCATTTTCCAGCTGTCCCTGCCGGCGAGGAATAGCTCGGTCCCTGGCAGGACTGCAGCGCTCGGCATCCTCAGGCCCCAGCAGCAAGTGCTGCCTGCTCAGAAACTTGCACCTCTGCCTTGCACTAAAGACAGCAGCCTCCACAACTGGCACTTACTCTCATGGACTGCTCAAGCTCTGCTGTGACCACAGCTGGAATCATGGAGTCCTTTATGTCAATTTCTTCCTCGTTGGCCTCTTCTTCAGAAGCAGAGGAAGCCAGGGCAGAGACTGCTACTGGTTCTGCGCTCTGTGGAAACAGAGAAGCATAAGGCACAGGCCATTACCTACCCTTTAGAGCCTCCTTTCCTTTCACATCTACAACCATTTCTACTAAGGAGAAATCAAAAACTGTGATAGCAATGGGTTTCTAAGTCTCTCCATCTCCATTAAATTGGGCCAAGCCAAAAGCTCTGCATACGGTTCTCAATTCGGGATTCCTCCCTGGCTCCTATCAGCAAGCAACGTTCTCTCTGTAAAACGGAGCTTTCAGTTCTTTCAGGCATTGAAGTGAAAAAGCAGCAAAGAGCCAGCAATGACTTTGCTCTTGCTGCTGCAGCCGTGGAAAAGTAAAAGTCCCTCAGAATCTCATCCAGTGCTGGAAAAGGGCAGGAAAGGTGCAGAAGCATCTTTGCTTGCTGGCAAAAGAGAAACTCAACACGGCTTCTCCACCTAGCAAAGCAACAACCCACAGAGCCAAGAAATCAAAAGATACGAGTGTCACCTAGCGCAGTGTCTAAGGCACTTGCATGCAGTCACGGGCTGTTTGGCAGGGAAACAGCCCTTGTGCTCAGCACAGGGGGGGATGTAGGCATTTCTGGAAGGCTGCCTAAAGGTCCCCCATGAGTCTCCCGTTCTCCAGGCTGAAGCTCCCTCAGCACCTCCTCTCTGGACCCTTCCTCCACACCCTTCCCCAGCTCCCTGGTCCTTCTCTACACACTGCTCCAGCCCCTCCATGACTCGCTGCTTCCCTGCTGCCCAGAACTGCACACAGCTCTCCAGCTGTGGCCGTGGCGCTGCCCAGCACAGGAGCACGCTCACTGCCCTGCTCCTGCTGCCCCACTATTGCTGACACAGGCCACCATGCCCTTGGCCTTCTGGGCCACCTGGGCACAACGCTGCCTCACGCTCAGCTGCTGGTGACCGGCACCCCTGGCTCCTTTTCTCCCAGGCAGCTCCCCACACACTCACGCTGGACGTAAAATGCAGCATGCACAAGTTCAACATCTCCTTGCTCCACAAGACTACAGGCAACGACTTGCAGCTGCAGCCCCACCCTGAGGCCTCCAATGCAGTTTACAAGGCTGCTGACTTCACTTCAGCAGTGGATCAACAGAAGCCTGCTGCTTCTGGGGTTTGCCTCAGAAGAAGGCGTCCCAGCTACGTACACAGTGTCTTTCTCGTGCCACACGCGACAACAATGGCTCCCCAACAGCTTCCTGGACAACACAATCCTCTCCTTGCAGCTTCTCCAAAGCCAAAAGACAGCTGGGCCAAAAGACCCAGCAGAAGCCAAGAATTGCAGAAGGAAACTGCAGAAGGCTTCCACAAGCTAAACACACATTTCCAAAAAGCCAAAACACACCAACAAAGCCTCGGCACCTCCAGAACCGGCCCGTGTGCCCTTGGCCATTGCACTGCTGAAGCCAAGAGATGGAGCTTCACTGAGCCAAGCAGCCAGATGCTAACATGGAGGCACCACAGCTTTGCTCCCTCCACATGACCCATCAACGCCCATTTTCCAGCTGTCCCTGCCGGCGAGGAATCGCTCGGTCCTGGCAGGACTGCAGCGCTCGGCATCCTCAGGCCCCAGCAGCAAGTGCTGCCTGCTCAGAAACTTGCACCTCTGCCTTGCACTAAAGACAGCAGCCTCCACAACTGGCACTTACTCTCATGGACTGCTCAAGCTCTGCTGTGACCACAGCTGGAATCATGTAGTCCTTTATGTCAATTTCTTCCTCGTTGGCCTCTTCTTCAGAAGCAGAGGAAGCCAGGGCAGAGACTGCTACTGGTTCTGCGCTCTGTGGAAACAGAGAAGCATAAGACACAGGCCATTACCTATCCTTTAGAGCCTCCTTTCCTTTCACATCTACAACCATTTCTACTAAGGAGAAATCAAAAGCTGTGATAGCAATGGGTTTCTAAGTCTCTCCATCTCCATTAAATTGGGCCAAGTCAAAAGCTCTGCATATGGCTCTCCATTCGGGATTCCTCCCTGGCTCCTATCAGCAAGCAACGTTCTCTCTGTAAAACGGAGCTTTCAGTTCTTTCAGGCATTGAAGTGAAAAAGCAGCAAAGAGCCAGCAATGACTTTGCTCTTGCTGCTGCAGCCGTGGAAAAGTAAAAGTCCCTCAGAATCTCATCCAGTGCTGGAAAAGGGCAGGAAAGGTGCAGAAGCATCTTTGCTTGCTGGCAAAAGAGAAACTCAACACGGCTTCTCCACCTAGCAAAGCAACAACCCACAGAGCCAAGAAATCAAAAGATACGAGTGTCACCTAGCGCAGTGTCTAAGGCACTTGCATGCAGTCACGGGCTGTTTGGCAGGGAAACAGCCCTTGTGCTCAGCACAGGGGGGGATGTAGGCATTTCTGGAAGGCTGCCTAAAGGTCCCCCATGAGTCTCCCGTTCTCCAGGCTGAAGCTCCCTCAGCACCTCCTCTCTGGACCCTTCCTCCACACCCTTCCCCAGCTCCCTGGTCCTTCTCTACACACGCTCCAGCCCCTCCATGACTCGCTGCTTCCCTGCTGCCCAGAACTGCACACAGCTCTCCAGCTGTGGCCGTGGCGCTGCCCAGCACAGGAGCACGCTCACTGCCCTGCTCCTGCTGCCCCACTATTGCTGACACAGGCCACCATGCCCTTGGCCTTCTGGGCCACCTGGGCACAACGCTGCCTCACGCTCAGCTGCTGGTGACCGGCACCCCTGGCTCCTTTTCTCCCAGGCAGCTCCCCACACACTCACGCTGGACGTAAAATGCAGCATGCACAAGTTCAACATCTCCTTGCTCCACAAGACTACAGGCAACGACTTGCAGCTGCAGCCCCACCTGAGGCTCCAATGCAGTTTACAAGGCTGCTGACTTCACTTCAGCATGGATCAACAGAAGCCTGCTGCTTCTGGGGTTTGCCTCAGAAGAAGGCGTCCCAGCTACGTACACAGTGTCTTTCTCGTGCCACACGCGACAACAATGGCTCCCCAACAGCTTCCTGGACTACACAATCCTCTCCTTGCAGCTTCTCAATCGCCAAAAGACAGCTGGCCCAAAAGACCCAGCAGAAGCCAAGAATTGCAGAAGGAAACTGCAGAAGGCTTCCACAAGCTAAACACACATTTCCAAAAAGCCAAAACACACCAACAAAGCCTCGGCACCTCCAGAACCGGCCCGTGCGCCCTTGGCCATTGCACTGCTGAAGCCAAGAGATGGAGCTTCACTGAGCCAAGCAGCCAGATGCTAACATGGAGGCACCACAGCTTTGCTCCCTCCACATGACCCATCAACGCCCATTTTCCAGCTGTCCCTGCCGGTGAGGAATTGCTCGGTCCTGGCAGGACTGCAGCGCTCGGCATCCTCAGGCCCCAGCAGCAAGTGCTGCCTGCTCAGAAACTTGCACCTCTGCCTTGCACTAAAGACAGCAGCCTCCACAACTGGCACTTACTCTCATGGACTGCTCAAGCTCTGCTGTGACCACAGCTGGAATCATGTAGTCCTTTATGTCAATTTCTTCCTCGTTGGCCTCTTCTTCAGAAGCAGAGGAAGCCAGGGCAGAGACTGCTACTGGTTCTGCGCTCTGTGGAAACAGAGAAGCATAAACACAGGCCATTACCTATCCTTTAGAGCCTCCTTTCCTTTCACATCTACAACCATTTCTACTAAGGAGAAATCAAAAGCTGTGATAGCAATGGGTTTCTAAGTCTCTCCATCTCAATTAAATTGGGCCAAGTCAAAAGCTCTGCATACGGTTCTCAATTCGGGATTCCTCCCTGGCTCCTATCAGCAAGCAACGTTCTCTCTGTAAAACGGAGCTTTCAGTTCTTTCAGGCATTGAAGTGAAAAAGCAGCAAAGAGCCAGCAATGACTTTGCTCTTGCTGCTGCAGCCGTGGAAAAGTAAAAGTCCCTCAGAATCTCATCCAGTGCTGGAAAAGGGCAGGAAAGGTGCAGAAGCATCTTTGCTTGCTGGCAAAAGAGAAACTCAACACGGCTTCTCCACCTAGCAAAGCAACAACCCACAGAGCCAAGAAATCAAAAGATAGCAAGTGTCACCTAGCGCAGTGTCTAAGCACTGCATGCAGTCACGGGCTGTTTGGCAGGGAAACAGCCCTTGTGCTCAGCACAGGGGGGGATGTAGGCATTTCTGGAAGGCTGCCTAAAGGTCCCCCATGAGTCTCCCGTTCTCCAGGCTGAAGCTCCCTCAGCACCTCCTCTCTGGACCCTTCCTCCACACCCTTCCCCAGCTCCCTGGTCCTTCTCTACACATGCTCCAGCCCCTCCATGACTCGCTGCTTCCCTGCTGCCCAGAACTGCACACAGCTCTCCAGCTGTGGCCGTGGCGCTGCCCAGCACAGGAGCACGCTCACTGCCCTGCTCCTGCTGCCCCACTATTGCTGACACAGGCCACCATGCCCTTGGCCTTCTGGGCCACCTGGGCACAACGCTGCCTCACGCTCAGCTGCTGGTGACCGGCACCCCTGGCTCCTTTTCTCCCAGGCAGCTCCCCACACACTCACGCTGGACGTAAAATGCAGCATGCACAAGTTCAACATCTCCTTGCTCCACAAGACTACAGGCAACGACTTGCAGCTGCAGCCCCACCCGAGCCTCCAATGCAGTTTACAAGGCTGCTGACTTCACTTCAGCGTGGATCAA
The DNA here is from genome assembly GCA_022316685.1 of Progne subis subis. Lineage (NCBI taxonomy): Eukaryota > Metazoa > Chordata > Aves > Passeriformes > Hirundinidae > Progne > Progne subis. The sequence goes on along the minus strand of JAKJHU010000224.1, from coordinate 219,879 downwards.
CAGAAGCCTGCTGCTTCTGGGGTTTGCCTCAGAAGAAGGCGTCCCAGCTACGTACACAGTGTCTTTCTCGTGCCACACGCGACAACAATGGCTCCCCAACAGCTTCCTGGACAACACAATCCTCTCCTTGCAGCTTCTCCAAAGCCAAAAGACAGCTGGGCCAAAAGACCCAGCAGAAGCCAAGAATTGCAGAAGGAAACTGCAGAAGGCTTCCACAAGCTAAACACACATTTCCAAAAAGCCAAAACACACCAACAAAGCCTCGGCACCTCCAGAACCGGCCCGTGTGCCCTTGGCCATTGCACTGCTGAAGCCAAGAGATGGAGCTTCACTGAGCCAAGCAGCCAGATGCTAACATGGAGGCACCACAGCTTTGCTCCCTCCACATGACCCATCAACGCCCATTTTCCAGCTGTCCCTGCTGGCGAGGAATAGCTCGGCCCTGGCAGGACTGCAGCGCTCGGCATCCTCAGGCCCCAGCAGCAAGTGCTGCCTGCTCAGAAACTTGCACCTCTGCCTTGCACTAAAGACAGCAGCCTCCACAACTGGCACTTACTCTCATGGACTGCTCAAGCTCTGCTGTGACCACAGCTGGAATCATGTAGTCCTTTATGTCAATTTCTTCCTCGTTGGCCTCTTCTTCAGAAGCAGAGGAAGCCAGGGCAGAGACTGCTACTGGTTCTGCGCTCTGTGGACACAGAGAAGCATAAGGCACAGGCCATTACCTATCCTTTAGAGCCTCCTTTCCTTTCACATCTACAACCATTTCTACTAAGGAGAAATCAAAAACTGTGATAGCAATGGGTTTCTAAGTCTCTCCATCTCCATTAAATTGGGCCAAGCCAAAAGCTCTGCATACGGTTCTCAATTCGGGATTCCTCCCTGGCTCCTATCAGCAAGCAACGTTCTCTCTGTAAAACGGAGCTTTCAGTTCTTTCAGGCATTGAAGTGAAAAAGCAGCAAAGAGCCAGCAATGACTTTGCTCTTGCTGCTGCAGCCGTGGAAAAGTAAAAGTCCCTCAGAATCTCATCCAGTGCTGGAAAAGGGCAGGAAAGGTGCAGAAGCATCTTTGCTTGCTGGCAAAAGAGAAACTCAACACGGCTTCTCCACCTAGCAAAGCAACAACCCACAGAGCCAAGAAATCAAAAGATACGAGTGTCACCTAGCGCAGTGTCTAAGGCACTTGCATGCAGTCACGGGCTGTTTGGCAGGGAAACAGCCCTTGTGCTCAGCACAGGGGGGGATGTAGGCATTTCTGGAAGGCTGCCTAAAGGTCCCCCATGAGTCTCCCGTTCTCCAGGCTGAAGCTCCCTCAGCACCTCCTCTCTGGACCCTTCCTCCACACCCTTCCCCAGCTCCCTGGTCCTTCTCTACACATGCTCCAGCCCCTCCATGACTCGCTGCTTCCCTGCTGCCCAGAACTGCACACAGCTCTCCAGCTGTGGCCGTGGCGCTGCCCAGCACAGGAGCACGCTCACTGCCCTGCTCCTGCTGCCCCACTATTGCTGACACAGGCCACCATGCCCTTGGCCTTCTGGGCCACCTGGGCACAACGCTGCCTCACGCTCAGCTGCTGGTGACCGGCACCCCTGGCTCCTTTTCTCCCAGGCAGCTCCCCACACACTCACGCTGGACGTAAAATGCAGCATGCACAAGTTCAACATCTCCTTGCTCCACAAGACTACAGGCAACGACTTGCAGCTGCAGCCCCACCCTGAGGCCTCCAATGCAGTTTACAAGGCTGCTGACTTCACTTCAGCATGGATCAACAGAAGCCTGCTGCTTCTGGGGTTTGCCTCAGAAGAAGGCGTCCCAGCTACGTACACAGTGTCTTTCTCGTGCCACACGCGACAACAATGGCTCCCCAACAGCTTCCTGGACAACACAATCCTCTCCTTGCAGCTTCTCCAAAGCCAAAAGACAGCTGGGCCAAAAGACCCAGCAGAAGCCAAGAATTGCAGAAGGAAACTGCAGAAGGCTTCCACAAGCTAAACACACATTTCCAAAAAGCCAAAACACACCAACAAAACCTCGGCACCTCCAGAACCGGCCCGTGCGCCCTTGGCCATTGCACTGCTGAAGCCAAGAGATGGAGCTTCACTGAGCCAAGCAGCCAGATGCTAACATGGAGGCACCACAGCTTTGCTCCCTCCACGTGACCCATCAACGCCCATTTTCCAGCTGTCCCTGCCGGCGAGGAATAGCTCGGCCCTGGCAGGACTGCAGCGATCGGCATCCTCAGGCCCCAGCAGCAAGTGCTGCCTGCTCAGAAACTTGCACCTCTGCCTTGCACTAAAGACAGCAGCCTCCACAACTGGCACTTACTCTCATGGACTGCTCAAGCTCTGCTGTGACCACAGCTGGAATCATGTAGTCCTTTATGTCAATTTCTTCCTCGTTGGCCTCTTCTTCAGAAGCAGAGGAAGCCAGGGCAGAGACTGCTACTGGTTCTGCGCTCTGTGGACACAGAGAAGCATAAGGCACAGGCCATTACCTATCCTTTAGAGCCTCCTTTCCTTTCACATCTACAACCATTTCTACTAAGGAGAAATCAAAAACTGTGATAGCAATGGGTTTCTAAGTCTCTCCATCTCCATTAAATTGGGCCAAGTCAAAAGCTCTGCATACGGTTCTCAATTCGGGATTCCTCCCTGGCTCCTATCAGCAAGCAACGTTCTCTCTGTAAAACGGAGCTTTCAGTTCTTTCAGGCATTGAAGTGAAAAAGCAGCAAAGAGCCAGCAATGACTTTGCTCTTGCTGCTGCAGCCGTGGAAAAGTAAAAGTCCCTCAGAATCTCATCCAGTGCTGGAAAAGGGCAGGAAAGGTGCAGAAGCATCTTTGCTTGCTGGCAAAAGAGAAACTCAACACGGCTTCTCCACCTAGCAAAGCAACAACCCACAGAGCCAAGAAATCAAAAGATACGAGTGTCACCTAGCGCAGTGTCTAAGGCACTTGCATGCAGTCACGGGCTGTTTGGCAGGGAAACAGCCCTTGTGCTCAGCACAGGGGGGGATGTAGGCATTTCTGGAAGGCTGCCTAAAGGTCCCCCATGAGTCTCCCGTTCTCCAGGCTGAAGCTCCCTCAGCACCTCCTCTCTGGACCCTTCCTCCACACCCTTCCCCAGCTCCCTGGTCCTTCTCTACACACGCTCCAGCCCCTCCATGACTCGCTGCTTCCCTGCTGCCCAGAACTGCACACAGCTCTCCAGCTGTGGCCGTGGCGCTGCCCAGCACAGGAGCACGCTCACTGCCCTGCTCCTGCTGCCCCACTATTGCTGACACAGGCCACCATGCCCTTGGCCTTCTGGGCCACCTGGGCACAACGCTGCCTCACGCTCAGCTGCTGGTGACCGGCACCCCTGGCTCCTTTTCTCCCAGGCAGCTCCCCACACACTCACGCTGGACGTAAAATGCAGCATGCACAAGTTCAACATCTCCTTGCTCCACAAGACTACAGGCAACGACTTGCAGCTGCAGCCCCACCCGAGCCTCCAATGCAGTTTACAAGGCTGCTGACTTCACTTCAGCGTGGATCAACAGAAGCCTGCTGCTTCTGGGGTTTGCCTCAGAAGAAGGCGTCCCAGCTACGTACACAGTGTCTTTCTCGTGCCACACGCGACAACAATGGCTCCCCAACAGCTTCCTGGACAACACAATCCTCTCCTTGCAGCTTCTCCAAAGCCAAAAGACAGCTGGGCCAAAAGACCCAGCAGAAGCCAAGAATTGCAGAAGGAAACTGCAGAAGGCTTCCACAAGCTAAACACACATTTCCAAAAAGCCAAAACACACCAACAAAGCCTCGGCACCTCCAGAACCGGCCCGTGCGCCCTTGGCCATTGCACTGCTGAAGCCAAGAGATGGAGCTTCACTGAGCCAAGCAGCCAGATGCTAACATGGAGGCACCACAGCTTTGCTCCCTCCACATGACCCATCAACGCCCATTTTCCAGCTGTCCCTGCCGGCGAGGAATAGCTCGGTCCCTGGCAGGACTGCAGCGCTCGGCATCCTCAGGCCCCAGCAGCAAGTGCTGCCTGCTCAGAAACTTGCACCTCTGCCTTGCACTAAAGACAGCAGCCTCCACAACTGGCACTTACTCTCATGGACTGCTCAAGCTCTGCTGTGACCACAGCTGGAATCATGTAGTCCTTTATGTCAATTTCTTCCTCGTTGGCCTCTTCTTCAGAAGCAGAGGAAGCCAGGGCAGAGACTGCTACTGGTTCTGCGCTCTGTGGAAACAGAGAAGCATAAGGCACAGGCCATTACCTATCCTTTAGAGCCTCCTTTCCTTTCACATCTACAACCATTTCTACTAAGGAGAAATCAAAAACTGTGATAGCAATGGGTTTCTAAGTCTCTCCATCTCCATTAAATTGGGCCAAGCCAAAAGCTCTGCATACGGTTCTCAATTCGGGATTCCTCCCTGGCTCCTATCAGCAAGCAACGTTCTCTCTGTAAAACGGAGCTTTCAGTTCTTTCAGGCATTGAAGTGAAAAAGCAGCAAAGAGCCAGCAATGACTTTGCTCTTGCTGCTGCAGCCGTGGAAAAGTAAAAGTCCCTCAGAATCTCATCCAGTGCTGGAAAAGGGCAGGAAAGGTGCAGAAGCATCTTTGCTTGCTGGCAAAAGAGAAACTCAACACGGCTTCTCCACCTAGCAAAGCAACAACCCACAGAGCCAAGAAATCAAAAGATGCAAGTGTCACCTAGCGCAGTGTCTAAAGCATGCAGTCACGGGCTGTTTGGCAGGGAAACAGCCCTTGTGCTCAGCACAGGGGGGGATGTAGGCATTTCTGGAAGGCTGCCTAAAGGTCCCCCATGAGTCTCCCGTTCTCCAGGCTGAAGCTCCCTCAGCACCTCCTCTCTGGACCCTTCCTCCACACCCTTCCCCAGCTCCCTGGTCCTTCTCTACACATGCTCCAGCCCCTCCATGACTCGCTGCTTCCCTGCTGCCCAGAACTGCACACAGCTCTCCAGCTGTGGCCGTGGCGCTGCCCAGCACAGGAGCACGCTCACTGCCCTGCTCCTGCTGCCCCACTATTGCTGACACAGGCCACCATGCCCTTGGCCTTCTGGGCCACCTGGGCACAACGCTGCCTCACGCTCAGCTGCTGGTGACCTGCACCCCTGGCTCCTTTTCTCCCAGGCAGCTCCCCACACACTCACGCTGGACATAAAATGCAGCATGCACAAGTTCAACATCTCCTTGCTCCACAAGACTACAGGCAACGACTTGCAGCTGCAGCCCCACCCGAGCCTCCAATGCAGTTTACAAGGCTGCTGACTTCACTTCAGCGTGGATCAACAGAAGCCTGCTGCTTCTGGGGTTTGCCTCAGAAGAAGGCGTCCCAGCTACGTACACAGTGTCTTTCTCGTGCCACACGCGACAACAATGGCTCCCCAACAGCTTCCTGGACAACACAATCCTCTCCTTGCAGCTTCTCCAAAGCCAAAAGACAGCTGGGCCAAAAGACCCAGCAGAAGCCAAGAATTGCAGAAGGAAACTGCAGAAGGCTTCCACAAGCTAAACACACATTTCCAAAAAGCCAAAACACACCAACAAAGCCTCGGCACCTCCAGAACCGGCCCGTGCGCCCTTGGCCATTGCACTGCTGAAGCCAAGAGATGGAGCTTCACTGAGCCAAGCAGCCAGATGCTAACATGGAGGCACCACAGCTTTGCTCCCTCCACATGACCCATCAACGCCCATTTTCCAGCTGTCCCTGCTGGCGAGGAATAGCTCGGCCCTGGCAGGACTGCAGCGCTCGGCATCCTCAGGCCCCAGCAGCAAGTGCTGCCTGCTCAGAAACTTGCACCTCTGCCTTGCACTAAAGACAGCAGCCTCCACAACTGGCACTTACTCTCATGGACTGCTCAAGCTCTGCTGTGACCACAGCTGGAATCATGTAGTCCTTTATGTCAATTTCTTCCTCGTTGGCCTCTTCTTCAGAAGCAGAGGAAGCCAGGGCAGAGACTGCTACTGGTTCTGCGCTCTGTGGACACAGAGAAGCATAAGGCACAGGCCATTACCTATCCTTTAGAGCCTCCTTTCCTTTCACATCTACAACCATTTCTACTAAGGAGAAATCAAAAACTGTGATAGCAATGGGTTTCTAAGTCTCTCCATCTCCATTAAATTGGGCCAAGCCAAAAGCTCTGCATACGGTTCTCAATTCGGGATTCCTCCCTGGCTCCTATCAGCAAGCAACGTTCTCTCTGTAAAACGGAGCTTTCAGTTCTTTCAGGCATTGAAGTGAAAAAGCAGCAAAGAGCCAGCAATGACTTTGCTCTTGCTGCTGCAGCCGTGGAAAAGTAAAAGTCCCTCAGAATCTCATCCAGTGCTGGAAAAGGGCAGGAAAGGTGCAGAAGCATCTTTGCTTGCTGGCAAAAGAGAAACTCAACACGGCTTCTCCACCTAGCAAAGCAACAACCCACAGAGCCAAGAAATCAAAAGATACGAGTGTCACCTAGCGCAGTGTCTAAGGCACTTGCATGCAGTCACGGGCTGTTTGGCAGGGAAACAGCCCTTGTGCTCAGCACAGGGGGGGATGTAGGCATTTCTGGAAGGCTGCCTAAAGGTCCCCCATGAGTCTCCCGTTCTCCAGGCTGAAGCTCCCTCAGCACCTCCTCTCTGGACCCTTCCTCCACACCCTTCCCCAGCTCCCTGGTCCTTCTCTACACACGCTCCAGCCCCTCCATGACTCGCTGCTTCCCTGCTGCCCAGAACTGCACACAGCTCTCCAGCTGTGGCCGTGGCGCTGCCCAGCACAGGAGCACGCTCACTGCCCTGCTCCTGCTGCCCCACTATTGCTGACACAGGCCACCATGCCCTTGGCCTTCTGGGCCACCTGGGCACAACGCTGCCTCACGCTCAGCTGCTGGTGACGGGCACCCCTGGCTCCTTTTCTCCCAGGCAGCTCCCCACACACTCACGCTGGACATAAAATGCAGCATGCACAAGTTCAACATCTCCTTGCTCCACAAGACTACAGGCAACAACTTGCAGCTGCAGCCCCACCTGAGGCTCCAATGCAGTTTACAAGGCTGCTGACTTCACTTCAGCATGGATCAACAGAAGCCTGCTGCTTCTGGGGTTTGCCTCAGAAGAAGGCGTCCCAGCTACGTACACAGTGTCTTTCTCGTGCCACACGCGACAACAATGGCTCCCCAACAGCTTCCTGGACTACACAATCCTCTCCTTGCAGCTTCTCAATCGCCAAAAGACAGCTGGCCCAAAAGACCCAGCAGAAGCCAAGAATTGCAGAAGGAAACTGCAGAAGGCTTCCACAAGCTAAACACACATTTCCAAAAAGCCAAAACACACCAACAAAACCTCGGCACCTCCAGAACCGGCCTGTGCGCCCTTGGCCATTGCACTGCTGAAGCCAAGAGATGGAGCTTCACTGAGCCAAGCAGCCAGATGCTAACACGGAGGCACCACAGCTTTGCTCCCTCCACATGACCCATCAACGCCCATTTTCCAGCTGTCCCTGCCGGCGAGGAATCGCTCGGCCCTGGCAGGACTGCAGCGCTCGGCATCCTCAGGCCCCAGCAGCAAGTGCTGCCTGCTCAGAAACTTGCACCTCTGCCTTGCACTAAAGACAGCAGCCTCCACAACTGGCACTCACTCTCATGTATTGCTCAAGCTGTTCTGTGATCGAAGCTGGAATCATGTAGTCCTTCATGTCAATTTCTTCTTCTTTGGCCTCGTCTTCAGAAGCAGAGGAAGCCAGGGCAGAGAGTGCTGCTGTTTCTGCGCTCTGTGGAAACAGAGAAGCATAAGGCACAGGCCATTACCCATCCTTTAGAGCCTCCTTTCCTTTCTCGTCTACATCCACTTCTACTAAGGAGAAATCAAACCTGTGATAGCAAGACGATTCTCTGTCACCCCATCTAAATTCAAATTGGGCCAATTCTACAATTTCATATGGCTCTGAGTTCATTATTCCTGCGTATTATCAACAGCCTGTGTTCTGTCTACAGAACTGAGCTTTATGTTCTGTCTTGTTCCTATATTTTAATACTGGACCCAGTCATTGTTATCAGGTTACCTGGTTTCGTATAAAAGAAAATAACGACTGGAAACAGGGTCCTGAGATAAGCCCAAGGTCCCCAGCGACGAAGCAGGCATGATTGAAAATGAGACAGCACACACGCCGCGGCTCCTTCGGTCACAGGTACCTCCTCCAGGGGACCCTGTCCCACCCCGGGGGAGGTCCTTTTATAGCCTCCAGGGGGATCCAAATCATCTCTCTTCTAATTGGCTCCCATCTACGGGTCCTGATTGGTCCAACCCGATGGTGCATTTCTGTCCAATCATTTTGCAGCTGTGTTGAGTGATTGGCTGCCGCTGTGCACCAATCCAGGCCTCCATAACATCACTCCTGTGGCCAAAGCTCGCTCGTGCTACGTCCTCTCCGCTCGCCACCACTGGACACTCATCACTAAGTGAGAAGCCCAAACTCCAAACACAAACCCAGCCCGGACAAACCCATCGAACAACAACCCTCAGCTGTCCCATTCAACTTCATTCACCTACGACAAAATGCAATGTAACAAATACCCACCCATGACTCTGCTCTTGCTGCTGCAACCGTGGTAATGGATTTTTCTTGCATCCTGCCTAACTTCCCTCTACACTCTACTGCCGTTGGCCAAGGGCACAGCTTGCTCCACATTTCTCAAACACCACAAACATCAAAGATTCCTTTCTCACTCACCTCATTACGGGCACGTCTGAATGTACGGATCAGGTGACCTGTGGAGGGCAAGGATAATGAACCAGATTCTTTGAGAAAACTGCCTGGACTGGTGAAACTTACAGAGCAAGCCGACCCCAACAAAGAGTATTTTCCATTTCACGACCTCCCCCGGGGAGAAACAGTTCCTTCAGCCAGCCAGCAGGAGAACACGACTATATTCTCTGCAGTGCCTACACTTCGGCATGTTTAGTCAGTAAGTGAATACAAAGTTGATCAAGAAAATGCAAATTATTCTTTGACACTCAGTGCTCCTGTTCTACAAAATATATACGAAATATGCTGAAAACAGTTGCCCAGAAAAGCTTCCCTCAAAACCCTGTGAGCTGTGGCAATTCTACTGTGAAACAGCAGAGCAGCAGCTCCCGGGTTCAGGAGAAGACACTCACTGCTTTGGAGTTGGCACTTCATTGCAAAGGAAATCCCCATTTTAGCACTCAGTAAAGGGTCTGTTAGACAGACATATCCTTTCATGAAAAAATTTAGAAAAAAGAAGCATTTTCCGAATTCGGGGAACAGCTGCAGAGTTTTTAGAAGGCCTTCTGAGAAGGTCTCTCAGACGACATTTTCAAAGTCGTCCTGCTTGCCCAAGGAAATGTAAGACTCTGCTGCCACAGACTCTCCCATGGAGGGAAAGGAACCATTGCAGGTTCCCTTGTAAATGCTGCCCCTGTGGCTACAGATAACCCCTTTTTAAATGAATGTGTTAACAGGGGCTTTACCAAACCAGTGGCATCCTAATGGTCTTTCTGTTCAAAATCCACCCAGTCACTAAGAAAAAACAGGAAGACGGACAAAAGCCAGGATAGGTTACACCCAGGGAAAAACTTGACTTACTTGCCAGGTTAGTCAAGTAATAGCCAGAATAGGAAATGCCATAAACAGTGCAAACTGCAGCAGTGAGTTGCTTAATCATTGTGGCACTGCTGTGCAAGTTTGCAGACTGTGCAGTAACACCAAAGGAAAACAAGGCGCCTGTCAGCGGGCAGCTGCCCACTGACAAATGCCTCAACCAGGAGGACGCTCCTGCACTGAGCGAGCCCAAGAGCTGCTCTGACACCGAGCCCTTCCGTGCACCAAGGCAACCTTCTGATGTCACCACGACAATGCGGTGACCATGCCCTGACATCACAAAGCAAATGCTCTGCGTTGGTCTGTGAATTGATGCAAAGCAAGCCAACCTTCCCGACAGCCAACCAAAAAGAACCTGGGAAGTTCTCTTCTGTCACAAAGAAGCAGAAACCCCCGTGGGGGGCCAAACCCTGTTGTTCAAGGGATCTGAGAGTCAAAACCAAGAGTGCCCCAAGCACCTACAGCCTGTAGCCGTGCTGAGCGCTCAGATGGGAGCAAAGCAAAGGAAACCAGACCAAGAAAATGGCCCAAAGCATTGCACAGAGCCACGAGAGAAAGCACGCTTGGCATAGCAGCAGAAATAATTCCTAACAAATCTCCCCTTATATTTGCACATTTATTTGGTATGCGCCCAGGGCTCCTGCGTACCTGCATCTCTGCCATTATTCCCATTTGGAAGCAGTCAAAGTGGCAGGATTTACCTGCCACCAGCAGCTGCTCCAAGCTGGGAATGTGCCTGGCAGTGCTGATTTCCAGAGGCTTCTGTGTCCCAGGTGAAGCCAAGGCAGGAGTGGGTTGAAAGGTGCTGGCGCTGCTGCTGCTCTCTGCCAGAGAGCCCTGCCTGGGTAGGTCATGGTGCGCACTGCGCTGCGGGCTCTTTCTCCTGCCAGAGCTGGGCACACCCAGGAACAAATCCTGACGACTTGTGGGGAAACCAAGGGATTTGTGGAGGCTGCATTGCTCTGCACATTCATTGCTCTGCACCCAGGCCACCTGCAGCACAGAATTTCAGCCCTAAAGAGGTAAACCAGAGGGAAACAGACAGAAAAGGTTTAATTTTGACCTCTCTCGTCTGCTCAAGAGAAATGGCCAAAATGAAAGTTACCAAGCAGGGCCTGATCCCCGCTGCCAGCTCAGGCTTGGAAAGGAGGCAATACTTTACTTCAGCACTGGGTGTGTGGGGAATCACTTCCCTAACACGTGCACAGCCAGCGATCTCACCTACTAGTTTGTGTCCATGGAACTAAGTCATATTCAATACTCTGCTGAAACTCACAGGCTAAACATGCCCTCCAATTATTGGACATACTTAAATCACTGCTCAGAAGTTACCGAGAGGAGAGTAGAAGCGTCCTGAAGGTCCCTGGTGGTCGTTCTCACAGGTTCAGGAGGAGGACCGTGCACAAAAGAACCCTAATTCACAACAGGGGTTGCAAAGCAAATTTATTCAATTAGTTGCACTGCCAATAATACATACCAGCTGCTGGAGTCCCAAAAATCCGCTGAGTAGGAGAAGGAGACAAAGCGTGGTGCTCAGTGGGAGGGGCAGGTAGGCAATGCACTTTCAGGACATCCTCTGGATCAAAACGGTGTGCATCTCGTCCTTCCCACCCCTCCACGCCAGAACCAGGCCTTATACCTCCTGCTCAGAAGTGGAATTTTCCCAGTCACAGCACCAGCTCACGTATGGCCGGCACGTGAGATGAGGCCACGATTGGCTCAACGATACCCACTCCCTGCCGACAATGGCTGCGTTGTGCATCGCTCCTCTTTCAAAGGAGGAGCACTGCCCACTGACTGACTGACTAGTACATTGTTTCTCTTTCAAGGGTCAGATTCCCATCCATTAAACAATACGGTTTTCTTCATTGTCTTGTCAACCTGCCCAAACATGGATCAAAAATGGCAGGGTCTCGGACATGACTCCGGACCCTGCCACAGTCCTTTGGAGGACATCCCATTCCTCAAATTCTCCTCATCAAATTTGGTGGTCAAGAGCCCCCTCCAACCCCTTTCTTCCCTTGAATGCATTCTAGCTGCCTTCTCAACAGGACCACTCCCCTTATTTTCCAGGCTAAGATAGACACTTGCGCACATTAATCACTGCAATGGCAGAAAGACGGGGTTCAGCACTGCCTGATAAAGCTAAAGGAATTCACAAGATTAGGCTCTTCCTTTTCTGGGAATCAAACCATAAGCGTTTTGTCTGTGACTCCTGCCAGTGTCCTTGCGGAGTGAAGCCACATTGCGCCTTTCTTTCAGAAATTAATGAAGACAACACAGATTGCCTACTGAAATTATTCTGCTCTCTCCCAAATCACTTCCCTACTCAAGCAAAACCCTCAGGCACACCCCTGACTCCCTCTCACCCAGCAGCTCAGACCTGCGCTGCGCAGTGCATGCTCTGTGCCAGAGAGAACAAAGCAGGCTGGCCTGGTGCCCCTGGATATTTCTGCAAGACACTCTGCATTTCACGCCTTGGCTCCGGCTGGGTGCAGAACTCCAGGATTGCAGGCGCTTCCTCCCAGAGCTGTGTGAAGCACGGGCGCCTGCAGATCTGAGCTGACAAGCTGTCCCTGCCTCCCGCTGGCCTCGGTTCCCCTGGCAGAAGTGCCGTGCCTGAGGGACGCTGCCCTGTGTTCGAGCCTGCAGAGCAGCCCGGCTCCCAGACGCTGCTAACCTTTCCCAGCAGTTTCAGGGCAGCTGTCAGAAGAGTGGGAATCCTCAGCCAGGGCTCCAGCCCTCGGCTGCCGTTTGCCTTTCTCTCCTCCTCTGTGGACTCCAGTCGGCCCATGCCACCAGTCTGTGCTGCGCCCAGCTCGGCTACGCTTCCCCTCGGGAGCAGCCAGCTGCCAGTTTGGCTCTGAGAGCGGAGGATTTGCCCGGCCCCAGCAAGAGGCAGCCAGGCCCAGGCTGCTGCCTCTGGCAGCTCCAAGGGCCTCCTTTCCAGCCTGCCTCTGCCTGGGCTCAGGCTGCTCCGAGCTCTGCCAGGGCTCCGTCCCGGGCAAGGCTGGGCCTGCTCTCACCTCACAGTCGCTGACAGCTCTGCACCAGAGGAGACCCTTCAGAGCACCCGCACTGATCTTTCTGCTTTCTCCGTTGAGCAAGGCTCTCCTCCAGCCAAAGAGGTAGCACTTGGGGACACAAATCCGAGTGGCAGGAGCCCAAATGCTCTTGGGTCACAGCTGAAGGCCTGCATCTGTGCAGGGTCTTTTGGCTGCCCCACTCCTCCTTTGGTTCTGCCTGCAAATGCCGCTGCCCTTTCTGCCTCAAACGGAAGTAGCACAGCTGGGCAAAATCTGGCCAGTGGGCCATATTCCAAAGGCAGCGTGGTCTGGAGAGGATGACTGAAGACAAGCATTCCACACTTTCAAGGCACACCAAGGAAGCCGTAAATGTCACTTTGCACCTTCAAGAGGCAGCTGAAAACTCAGAAGGAAATGCTGAGCTTATTCACAGGCCGAGAAAGAAAGGACTCTTGCAGGTGACTTGAAGTTTCAGAAATTGCTTTATTTACAATCCTACTCTACAATCCTACTCTACAATTCTACTCTACGATTCTACTCTAAGCATTTGCAGAGACATCTTGATGTGCTTTTCACATTGCTGTCTCTTCCTTCTTCTTCCTGCCTGCAACGATGCGTGGTGCCAGGATGGATGCTGGCTTGGCTGATGTTACAAATGGATGCTGTCCACAGGAAAAGAAAAAACAAAAACAACAAAAATCAATGAACCATGACTTTCCAAGCCGAGTGTTTCACAGGCTCAATCAGGATTCCTCTGGTTCCTGGAAAGATGCAGGGAGAGGACCAACGGGACCACCCGCTCCTCCATCTTCACATGGAGGACCTTTCCACCACAGGCCACAAACCTGGCCCAGAACCCCACTCATCCATATATTCTGGTGATTTCATCTTGATGGGACTTCTGCCTTGCCAGGTCTCTAAGAATGTTGCTTTCTGTCCCTGGGGTTTCTTCCTTTCAGGAAACTCCAATGACTCACGTAGGTCCCTCTCTTTGAAAGACAGGCACTGTGCTGATTTCCAGAGGATCACAGAGCAGTGTCCACCTTTCCATGCCCTGCCCCTCCTGTGCTGGATGGCACCTTCCTTCTCAGCAGGGAGAGCCGACTGGCACTGGGTCCTGCAGTGCCCTCTCTGCCACACAACCTGGCAGTAACCCTGGGGCAGTTCCCGTCTGCTTGACTGTGCCAGGCAGCAGATGGGGCTGGGACAAATCACCCTCAGCTGTCCCTGTTTGTGTGACACAAGCCTCTAGAAGTGGGGCAGGGGGCACAAACCAGGGCCCCTCAGAGGCTCACAGTGAGCCCTCCACAGCCCCTCCTACCCACAGCTGAACCTCTGACTGCTTGGCTGGGACTGGTTTCCTTGCGTTCCTCCACCACCATTTCATGCCCCTGTACTCTGCATTGCTCTACTTCAATTCTTTTGCCGTTAGATATAACTGAACACCCACCAAATCACAAAACAGAGCGACAGAAACAGTCAGAGGACAGAGCACCTCTCCTCTGAGGACAGACTGAGAGACCTGGAGATATTCAGCCTGGAGAGGAATAGGACCCAGGGAGACTTTACTGCCACTTTCCAAAACTAAAAAGTGGCTTCTGAGCGAGTGCAGGACATCTTTTTTAACAGCTCCAGTTCCAAGAGGATGTGGGCTAGTATTTTTAAACACAACTGGGATTGAGTCAGAGTAGGTCTAACAGAGAACCTGTGAACTCGGAGCATGGTGCCACACTGGCACAGGTTGGCCCGAGAGCTGGTAGGTACCCTGGCCCTGGAAGCATTCCAGGTCAGATAGGACAGGGCTCTGAGCAACCTCATCTCTTTAAAGGTGTTCCAGCTCACTGCAGGGCACTTGGACCAGATGAACTTTACAGGTCCCTGCCAGCCCTGCCCAGTCTAGGATCCCTCACTGTTCTCATATCAACAGCACCAAGAGTGGAGGTGAGGAAGAGGGGGGATCATCCGACGCCTTGGATTTCAGTGGAGGAAGAGCCCATCCCTCGGACGCTGTTTCACCTGCCGCCCCTTGTCGTTTTACCTGCAGGAGCTCCTTGGCAGACCAGCGCCGCGCACTGTTTGTCTGCAGGCAGCAGCGCAGGAAGTCCCGCAGCCAAGGAGACAGTGGTTCAGGCTGCTGCAGCTTTCGTCTCCCTCCCGTGGCTATCAGGAGTTGATGCTGGAGAAAAAGGAAACAAGAGGCTCCACCTACTTCTTCCACATCTGTTAACTGCTCTCCCAGATCCCATTGTTAAAGCTCCACTCTGCAGTGGCACTTTCTGCCCTGGCAGAGAGGCACACATGACTGGCCGGTACCAACAAAACCCCACATCCCGATGCAGCCACAGCTTTTCCAACACCCAGCGGATCTTGCCTCGGCAGCTGATTTCACTGACTGACCTAGTTAGTGCGAACTATATCAGCAAAAGCATGTTTCCTTCTCTGACGAGTCACACCAGCTGGACAGGCTTTTTGGAAGAGGGACTTTGCTATTCTAACTAACCCTACTGTTTCCAAGGATTTTTACACGGAAGGCATCTCTGCACTGCTTGTTGGTCCCTCAAGCACAGCTGCCGTAAAACAAAACTCATCAGGCCTTTTGTCCTGTTCTAGAAAACAATGGTCATTGGAAGAAAAGAAAGGAAATCCAGCAGGCATTCCTCCGGTAAGGAAACCAACCTTTGGAATCTCATATTCCACACAGACACGTGAAGAAG
This sequence comes from Progne subis subis, assembly GCA_022316685.1. Classification (NCBI taxonomy): domain Eukaryota; kingdom Metazoa; phylum Chordata; class Aves; order Passeriformes; family Hirundinidae; genus Progne; species Progne subis. The sequence continues at coordinate 204,535 of JAKJHU010000224.1, read as the reverse complement.
CCTGCACAAATGTACTGGGATGAAGATGCCTGTTTGGGCACACAGGAGCCACCTGCAGCTCTGTCTCTCAGCAGTCTGCAAGTTTCAGCTTCATTATGTGGCAACAGGAAAGCTTCTCACGGTCAAATCAGAAGAAGGAGAAGTGCCATCCCGATGATAACCCTCTGCTCATTTGGATACTCGAGTCAATGCACTAAGGGTGTGCCCACCGCAGAAAGTGCCTGGCCAAAAATCAGGCTCCAGCCCGGTCTCTGTAAAAACGCCCATCGCAATACTAACAGCTCTGTGCTGGTGGCACTGAAAGAGATGGTGACCTAAGAGACTTTGTTACTATTCCTCCTCAACCCAGAGGAAAATTTACAAGCCTAAAACAGCAGACACACTCCCCTTGAGTACAAATAATTACGGAAGCATTCTTTCCTTTTCCCACACCACCAGAGCTCACAAATGGGGTTTCATCCTGTCCCTCCGCAGCTGAGATCAGCCACTGGACATGGTGGGGAGCTGGAATCCTCAATGTCATTAGAACTGTGCAACCCAGGCCTGTCCCTGCTCCTACGGTAAAGGAACAGCACTGGCGTCAACCGCACACCTTGGATCCCAGCCCCAGGCACCTGGCTGCAAGCCCATCAACTTGTTAAAGTACCGAGAAACAGCCCAGGGTCCGGCATAGAACTGTCACTGCAGGCAGGGAAAAACACATCCTACACTTATCCAGGCCACCCAGACACGTGACAGAGCAAGGTACAGATGAAGGATTTGCAAGGCTGAAAGTTTGGCAGACCCACAGGAATTGGGAAAGATGCTACAGTATGGAAAAAATCTGGTGTGTTGTAGTTAAAAAAGGAAAAAGCAAGCAGAACTGCTTTGGGATTGCTTTGGTGGTTTGTTTTCTTCCTTTTTTGGTTTTTCTTTTGTTTTTTATTTTTAACTTTTTTTCCTCATTCTTTCTCATTCTCTTTGCTTTTGCTTTTTATATTTTTCATTACCTTTTCATTTTTGTTTTGTTGTTTTTTTTTTTTTCCCTTTCTTACTTTTTCTATGAAATTGAAAGTCAGAAAGCCCAACTCTACTTCTCAAGATATTTATTACACGTCTAACCTCTCTACTGAAAAATTCTTGTCCTTCAAAGACAGAGCTCCAACATGGTTGAAACAGCAAATTGGAAATGTCAGGCATGGCTGAAGGCCGAAATGGCAGGTTTCTGAACTGGTTGGTTACCCGCCACTTCGACTTCTGATGCAGATGCTGATGTGCTGCAGCGACATTTTCAGAAGGGGACCTTGGCGGAAGTGGCGCCAGCAGACGGCAATGGGATTTTGTCCGACAGCACGGAACAGGTGAGAAAGGCAGTGGGATCAGTCAGTATTTGCACCTTACCGAGACAGGAGTTTCAATCCAGTAGGGAGCTTCTCCTTCCACCATTTCAATGCCCACAATTCCAAGAGACCATATGTCCGCTTTGGGGCCACATGGTTGACCTTTCACAGCTTCAGGCGCCATCCACCCAGAAGTGCCGGTCACTGAGCTCTGTCTACTCTGCTCAGCGGGGAGCTGAACAAAGAGGCCAAAGTCAGCTGTGAAGAAAACAACACACGATGAAAAGCCAGCTCAAATTAGGGTACCAAGCAAAAGAATTTCCCACTCTCAGTCTAAGAAAGTGCCGTTGAATCTCCCGGAGAGCTATCCGCACGTGGTTTCCTTGGGGCTTAAACCAAGGAAGCATGGAATTGGCCACTTCCAAAACACCCCAGGTTTTTAAACGCTGCTCGCAGCACTGGCCTTTATTCCCCTGAAGGCTTACATTCTAGTGCTTACCCCCTGGAAGGGACACACATACACACAGACCAGTGCCCCCCTTGACTGCTTGCGGTTCCTTGTCACGCTTCTGTGCACATTGCGACTGTGCCGTCAGCTTGCAGCAGGCACCCCGGCACTCCCACCAGCACTATTTTTGGGGAGGTGGCCATCGCTCAAAAGCACCTCCACACCCTAGGCGCTCGGAATGCTGCACCTGACCAAGGATATACTGACCAAGCTTGACAGAGCCGTCGGTTCTGAGAAGGATGTTGCGGCTCTTCACAGCTCGGTGGATCACGTGGTTTGAGTGAAGAAAATCCAGTCCTTGAAGGCACTGAGTGAGAAAAGAGAAACAGGAGGGCAAAACTTAGTCATGTGCTTTGATCACACAAGAAAGGAAACAGCTCTAAAAATTCCCTCTCCAGGGAAATGGCGAAGAATGGCAGAACACAGTGCCATTGAGAGGACGAGCTTGCTGCTCCAAAAGTGCAGAGCAGCACCTCTTTAAGGAAAGGTGTGTCAGCTTTGGAAAGAGCAACAGCAGCTGCTGTTGTAGACTGTCCCTTGCCAGAATGATTGCTGCTACAGTGGATATACTCGCTTCATGCAGAGGACAAGCGAGGTCCTTGAAAGAAAATGTCTCTCCCTTTGTGTCAAGTGGATCACTTTTGTGTGGGAGGCTGCATGACAAAGGTTTTCTTGCTGGCCTCAGCATTTCCCTGAGTGTTAAACGTCATTCCTAAGTCAGTTTTCAATTTTGGCACTGACTCAGACCCTGAGGGATGTGATCTTGTTTTGAGATGAGTCTCACTTTGAGAAGAAGGCTGGACTACATAACCTTTCAAGATCTTTTCTATCCAAAATTAATCCTATGATTTTATATGCATATCTTTAGCATCTTCTCATCTTTCCTTTGTTACTGACACCAAAAGTCCATTTAATTAAAAATCACCAGCTTGGAAGAAAACATTCACTTCTTTCATTCCAAATATAAATTGGAAATATCTGCTGAGTCTAAATGCCCCTAAAAAGCCAACCAATGAAATAAATAAATAAGTAAACAAGCCAGACTTTTGTAATTTTACTATCTGCCTCTAACAACTATCCATATCTATCTTGGTCTTTTGCTGTAATAGTTCTAAGGAAATAAAGCAACTCTATCACTTTTAGGAACACTGAAGAAGTTTCTGGCTATTTGAGATGTCACCCACATTGAAATCAAATGTAATGGAAGCAGTTCTTATATATTACAAATATATATGTAGAGAGTAAGTTGTTCTCAGATGAATGAAATGATACATAAGAGCTGTCAATGCACATTTCATTCTTTATTGCATGTAATATTATCTTTGACGTAGGCAGCAACACTCTCTTTTTTGTTTGCTCTTACTAATTCAACATAGTTTTAACTAATGCTTTTAAATTTCCATCAAGAAGAGACAACATACCACCTTTCAGTAAAGGCAACCATGATTTTCTTAAAAAACAATATTTTTATTTTTACTTTACTCATTATACAGTTCTCTTTATATTTCTTATATAAACACATCTGCAAAACTTTTTCGATTATTACACTATGATACCATAGCTGCCAGTTATCCTCCTTGACTTTTAGGGTTTGTTCAAAAACCACTTTGGTCATTCAGTGACTGAATTCCTTGCTCTTATTGTGGGGGTTCTTAATTCTTTGTATGTCACAGAGGTGAGGTTATTACTTCTGATAGTTTCAAAGTCTTGGTTATGTTGAGTAGTTATTTGTGAGTATAGAAAGCAAGTAGGTAGGATGAGCTTTGGTGTATACACAATAATAATGACTATTCAGCCTAAGTAGAAGAGAAGGTGATGAGAAGGCTAGGATTTTTCAAATTTGTTTTTATTTTAGTTCTGTTTGTCTCCCTAGGGTTGAAGGGCTGATGGCTATAGGCATTGGTCCTATTAAATGAGTGAGATGTTAGGAAGAGAATAGTGATTGGGGGAAATTTCATGAACCTGTGGTAGGGATGAGCCTTGAAGAACTTCTGGGAATTGTAAGTGCAATGGTACTAGTCCTAGCTTTATCGTGATTGCTATTGTCATGAGGAAGCATGATGGGGCAAGTCTATGGATAATGTCTCCTTGTCCAGTAGATCATACATTAGTAATGGTCAAGAAGAGGACTAGTGCCCTATTAATATGGCTTACTGGACACCAAGCAATGTCATCCACCCTAATAACTCTACTCATATTAGTATTCTCTGCCTGGAAAGTAGACACAGGCCTAGCAATACTAACTGCCTCTACATGAACCCATGGTTCTAATTACTTACATAACCTAGAACTCCTATAATGTTAAAAACCAATGATTACATTCCTTCCCATAGTCTTCTTATCCTCCAGCCCAAAATTCCTTTAAACTAAGACCACCACACATAAGCTCCTAATCACCAACCTCAGCCTACAATGACTGCTTCTAGCATACTATCCCCCCCCAAACACTAACACTGACTAAATACTATCTCCTCTATTAGTACTATCCAGCCAACTATTATCTCACATAGTCATAGCAAGACAAAAACACCTGCAATACCAACCACCAACACAAAAACCAATATTCATCACAACCTTAATCAGAGTCCAACCATTCACTAACTTAGCTTTCTTGGCCACAAAACTAAACTTACTCTTGAACCAGCAGAGCCAGACCAAAGAGTATCCCCATGAGATAGAACAGCATAAGCAAAGACATAAGAAAACAGGATCTATTTATCCATTCTACAGTTTTTCTTTGAAAACTCCACCTTCCTACATTGACTACACTCTCATTCTTTGGATAAACAGTACCCAATCCCTGCATGCCCAGCCTGAAGACCTGTAATGGGAGATGCAGAGAGCTGGGGCCAGAGGTGACATCTTCCCACCATGAACAGGAAAGATGAGATTAGGTTATGAAGTAAGGGGAGAGATCCTGACACTAGCAACTTCTGCTGCCATCAATGGGACGGAAATGGGAACTGTGATGTCTTAGGTCACGCAGGTATTCACCACCATATTCCTTGACATGCAAGGTACAAAACCAGCAGCAATTAACTGTCATAGGCAGCACAGGTTGCTCTTCCTCTGTTCTTCCAGCATAGATCAAGCAGACATTAGGGCCATGCCTGGCCCAGGTAACCAACAGGCATAGGCAGCTGCCTCTCTTAATTTTAGCGAAACCCAGTCCTGTACAATGGCCAAATTTAGAAACTTTCTCTCAACATTCATAATAAAATATAAACAAATATATTAGAAGTGTGGAAAACCTCCAGATATAGGAGCTTAAGTTCACATATAAAAACCAAATTAGAAGACAAGCTAGGAAAAAAACTGCTTCAATTGACCTTCATTTATTATACTGCTGGGTTTTTTCTACTCAGTAGATACTCTGCTACAGACTATGTGAGACTGTTTAGCACATTAATGAATTGCCGCTTTACAAACAAGGAAGCAAATTAGTTTCAATAGGCTAAACAATTAACCTTGAAGAACATTTCATGCTTCTAAGCCGAGAAAAATTATTGTCTGCTCTTGGTTTTGATGAAAAAATATATAAAATGTTATTTTTCTGACACAAATCTTGCCTCAAATCAAAGATTGACTCTTGCTATTGAACTTTTCTGTATCTGAAAGCAGAAATTAAATATATATAAATACAGGAAATTATATGCATATTAAGTCTTCTAATTTTAAGAAATTTAGTCTGAATGAGATTCTAGTCCCAAAGGAAAGTTGTTACAGCTGACACCGGCTGGGTCTTCCTAGTCTTTATGGTGTTATTTTATTCATAGCCGAATTCTGGCCTCTGTTTTGGAAACTTTGTTTAGAGAAATCTGAACTTCTCATTCTGTGTGGAAGTGAATGGTAAACATATATTTTTGTTTTGATCTGAATTTCCTCTTTAACAGAAATGGATCCATGTGGTGATATTTCAATAGGATTGCACACAATTTCAAATTTCCCTAAAGTTTAATTTTATTAATATAGATACAAGAAGTCCATGTCATACCATCATAACCATGGCATAGGGAACAAGAGACAGGATGTTGTACAGATTTTACTTTTTATCAGAAGCATAACCTCATATGCACTAAAATATTTTATTTCTAAATTTACCTTCCAGCTTGCAGACATTAGAATTTCCACACCTTTTTATCTTCTTCTGACCTGTTGAAAATTGCTGTCTGCCATTCTAAGATCATCAATCTTGCAGACACCATGACTGTTTCATGACAGCAGTTTTTAATACATATTACATTATTCTCACAGTAATAAATTTTGTAAAAATAATTAATTCTTTTCATTTAGGTTGTCTTCCATTACACATAGATGTCCATTTTCAGTGAGCTATTTAGGGCAAGAATTAAAAACAACCTTATTACACCTATGTTATGAATTCAGAATGCAAGACCACTTAAAATAAATAATCCAGAGGCACTTTACACATGGGGCCATGGCTATAAAAGCTTGAGTTTACAGGATTGGAAACAAGTTCTCTCTCCTACAATTGCTTATTTTCTCTTTATTCAGTGTTTTCTCCTATTTCATGAGCCTCCTATTCCATCACAGCAGAGACAAATGCAGGCCTCCTGGTGCTGACTTAACATGTTGTTGTCATTTTCTCTTTGGGAAGAAATCTATTATCTAAAATAAAAATTCATGAAAGTTTTAAAATAAAACACATGGCTGATTCTTGTCTTTCTCCTCCATAGATTGTGCAATGAATCTTCAATCTATGCTTGCTTTTAAACTCCATTAACTGAAATCTTTTACAATTAAGCACATCCCCTCATTTATTATCTTAAGTGAAGCTCCATATCAACTATAAGCAGGTATGAAGATTTAGGCCTGAGAAATTCCTTATGTATCCCTAAACTTTGGACTTTTTGCTTTGAACTGTTAAGTCAGCTTGCAGACCCAACAACAATTTCTAATTATTTGTAAATATGGCAAACATACAAAAATACAAAGTTAACTCATGTCATCCTAGGCCAGAATAGAAGATAAATATCCTCTCCTCATAGGGAGCAGTTTGAAAATCACATTTTAAAGAAATTTCATGTGAAAATATAATGAACTTTGGAGTGATTCCTAGAGAGAGACCCTCTATCCCTATTGACTCCAGTAAGAGTCTGAGGAAACTAATATCTTGTGGATTTCCAGAGTACAGAGAAGAACATTCAGGACGTGAAGGAATACAGTTAGCAAATTCCTCTCAAGCTAGTAAACAGAACTTGTTACACAGCAGGTAACAAGTACTAGCTAGAGCTAGTGCACAAAAGCCCATCTGCCTCTCTCAATCTGTGCCTGCTGTTTCTGATGTCCTCCAAGAATCTACAGACCAGTTTATATCTATGGGCTTGACAAGGATGTAGATAGGGTGAGAATACTGAGATGGGGTTTGCTTTGAGTAGAGGAAGTTTATAAACCAGGTTTAACGTGTTTCACAGACTGTTTCCTTGTACGTAGCTCAAAGAGGAATCTGCTGCGACCCTGCAGCAACAGCAAGAGCAATGCATGTGAGCTTTGAACGTTTTCCAGTGCACTCCCCAGTGCATAAATCAGGATAGTGGCTGTCATAGCTGCAGCATCTCCTATTTCAACCCACATTACTGTCGGGTTTAATTCCCCGGCATTCAGGTGGTTTTAGAGTCCTGGCCCTCTGCAAAGCTCTGTGCCAAACGCAGAAAAAGACGGAGTCTTCAAGGTTGCATGCTTCGTGTTTATTGTTTCTTATCTTACAATTTTCCCAGCGTCCAAAAGATGTTTGCCGCGGCTTGGACATCTGGCGACTCCCCCCGAGCTCAGGGCTGTCCTTATCTTTTATACTAATTGCTACGTACTTTATGTTTACTATTTCTTACCAATGTGTATTACTATTACTAAAAAGGTCATCTCTACTCTGACCCAATCCTCACTAACTACTTTGTGCCAACGTCACTGCAGAAATGGAGTGAGGGAAAGAGAAGGAAGAAGAAGGAGACAACGCCCCAAATTCTCCATCTTGCCCCCATTCATTTCAATGCTAGAAACCTAAATATACTGTTTTTTCACCCTGTGATATACTAAACTGCTATTTTTCACACTCTTGTGGCCTGTAAACCCTCTCGCAGTGCAAGAAGCCTTTCCCATGGACTGAGATCAAAGCCAGTGTCTCTCTGAGCTCTGGGCTGGGATCCCAGTCCCCCCTGCCCAGGTCTCTGACCCTCCAGGGCAACCAAAGGAATGCCCTGGACTCCAACATCTCTGTTCTGGAAAAAAATATAATAGAGAGTCAGAGACTTGCTGGTTTTGTATGTTTCTTTATTATCAAGCTTGGCCTTGGGGGAGAGCTTGCTTGCTCCCTTGGCAACGTGGAGGAGGAGGTACACACAGCTTCACTTCACAGCAAAGCTGGGGACTCCCACCCCCCCTCATGGGCTTTTTCCCTTGCCGGGGAGTCCGTTTCGCTTCGCTGATCGGGGTCATCCAGCGATGGGGGACTCCTTCTCAGGTCACAGCGACTAAATGAAGCTGCTTCGGCGGACCCCCGTACTTCTTGCACTAGTCTAAAATGCAACTACAGTCCTGGATTTTACTTTTGGTTCCCTGCTTTTCAGAGTCTCTTGTTCTTGAGTTGTTCCCAGAATTCTAGCGTTCTTTTTATTTGCATATTCAGACACTATCTGGCGAATGGGAGCAGAGATACAGGTAATAAGGTGAATTCTTAATTAACAAACAAGTAAATAAGGTAATAAATCAGTATTAAAACAGGAATAAGGCAAATTCTTTATACAGAAATAGCATTAACAATCTTAATGGAATTACTTAACAATTAAGTAACTAAAACATAGATTTCTTGAATAGAATTTATTTATAACAACTCCCCCCTCTATTTCTTTGATCGAGCTTTAGCTCGCATCAATTTGTCGAAGCATAACCCAGTATCTCCTATAGGACATTCCCCAAACAGGCGCTGTGCATAACTAGCTGTGTTTTTGTGGTCCAATAAACTTTTCCATCCTCTTGGCAAGTATTCAACTGGGAGTGGTCAAAGCAGTTTGGGTTCACGTTAGTATGGACCCTGAGTAAGGATCTGAGATCCTCTCCATCGTACACTGGATGGTAGCAGTTAGCACAGGCTTTTTTGTTTCGTAGGTGTGCTTTATGAACATCATCAGTACGATCCCTCCCAAGAGTCCGGTATGGGCCATCCTTCCTGGATCTCTTGCTCCACCCAGCCTTGCCTCTTGGAGTGGAGAGGTCTCCTACAGAACCCACTTACATGCTTCCACTTACCCTCCCTATTAATTTAGTTGCCCTTAGAGAATGTTCTGTAGGAGATTTACTCTTTTTTTCTTAAAAAAAACCTTTACACTCTTAATTTTTCTATTACTTAAATTTGTTCAAACTGCTACTTATAGAGCTTAACAACTTTTAAAATTAACAAAGAAAAAAATCTTAAACTTATTTAAATCACTATTTATAAAACCTAAACAATATTTAAACTTAATAACAAAACCCTGATTCTTTTTTTCTATTACTTAAACTTATTTAAATTGCTATTCATAAAACTTACAATTTAAAAATTATTATTAAAAAAAACCCTTTAAACTTACTTAAATTCTTACTTATAAAAAAACCCTTAAACTATATGTAAAATTAATACAAATAAGAACTTATACCCCTTTTTAATATAACTATTACTTAAACATATCTAAAATGGCTATTTACAAAAACTGACTTAAGTTTACAGAAATTAACCCTTATTGTGCCCCCCCCCCCCTTTTTTTTTTGAGTTCGTTGAATATGGGAGAGGCAACTGAAACAAAAGGTTTTCACAGTCTCTGTTATCTCTTATTTCTTTTTAAAGGTTAATTTCAAGTCTTTCGGGTGTGGTGTTACTGTCCACTCGGTTTCATCCGGTGAGGGTGCTGAACTCGGGTTCTCTCCAGGAGGGGGTACTGGCCCTTTAACTCTGGTGATGTGGGTCCATCCTTTTCCTCAGTGCGCACTGCTGTGTGAGTTGTTAACAGTACTTGGTAGGGACCTTCAAACTTCGGGGTCAGCGGGGTATTAGTCCACGTTTTGATCAATACCCAGTCTCCAGGATTGATATTATGCACATTTGCATCCAAAGGGGAAGTTTGAGGAAGATAGCCTTTCTTCTGAGATTTTCTAAGGTTTGTCCAATGGTTTTTAGATATTTTCTAGTGATTTCCTCTCCTTCCAGGTAGTCTTTAGAACTATAAGGAGATAACAAAAAGGGAAGCCCAAATAACACTTCATATGGTGACACTCCTAGATCTGCTCGTGGCTGTGTTCTGATTCGTAATAATGCTAGGGGTAAGCATTTAAGCCAATTTAGTTGAGTTTCTGCTATTAGTTTAGTCAGTACATTTTTAATGGTTTTGTTCATCCTTTCTACTCTGCCTGAGCTTTGGGGATGCCATGGGGTGTGTAACCTCCATTTTATCCCTAAGGCTTGTGTTACCTCTTGTAGAATTTGTGCTGTGAAATGTGGCCCTCTGTCTGAATCAATATTATTTATCAGCCCATACCGAGGGAGGATATCTTCTAATATGATTTTTGTTACTACTTCTGCTGTTTCTCTTTTTGTAGGAAATGCCTCTACCCAATGGGTAAGGTGATCTATGATCACCAACAAGTGTTTGTACCCTTGAACAGGGGGCATCTCAGTAAAATCAATTTGCACGTTCTGGAAGGGCCTTAAGGCTAACTCCCTCCCTCCAGGCTCAGTTTTTCTCATAACTTTTTGATTTATTTTTTGACATATAATACATCCCTGAGTAACTGCTTTTGCTAATTCGTGTACTCCAATACATAGGTTTTCCCTTAGAAAATGGTCACATAATCCCTTGGTTCCCCAGTGGGTTAAATTATGTATTTCTGTAAGTATTTTTCTGGCTAGGGCTTTATTTAAAAATTTCCGTCCGTCAGCTGTTAACCACACTCCGTGTTCCCCCTGGTGTAATCCTAATTCTTTTATTGCTTTCTGCTCTTTTTTACTGAATACCTGCTCTATCCTTTCTTCTTCTTTTTTTGGCATTTTCTCTAATTTGAGGATTTTTACTGGTTCTCCTGGTTCTAAAGCTGCTTCTCTGGCTGTTTTATCAGCTAACTGGTTTCCCCTTATCTCGGGCATATCTCCCTTTTGATGCCCTTTTATGTGAACTACTGCAATTTCTACTGGTTTTTGTAAAGATTTTAACACTGACTTTATTAATTCTGTGTGTATTAAGTTTTTCCCTTTTGAATTTAAATATCCCCGTCCTTCCCAAATTTTCCCAAATGTGTGCACGATACCAAAGGCATATCTAGAGTCTGTGTAAATGGTCCCTCGGTCATCTTTAAGTAAGTCTAGCCCTCTCTTTAGTGCATATATTTCACAGCACTGTGCTGACCAATTACTTGGTAACTTTCCCTTTTCTAAAACTTTCATTTTCTCTCCCTCAATCACAGAGTATCCTGATATTCTTTTCCCTTCCACCACTCGGGATGACCCATCTGTGAACAACACTCTCCCATATGGAAGGGGTGTATCCTCTAAATCTTCCCTTACTTTTGTCTGCATATCAATGAGTTCTAGGCAATGGTGTTCTATTTCTTCAGTGGGCTCACCAGAGAGAAATTGAGCTGGATTTAAGCTTTTGGATGTTGTTAGTTCTAGGTTATTTGAATTTATCAGTAACTCTGATGGCAGGGGTATCTTTTTGCATTTCTATCTTAATGGGAGGGATATCTAAACACCTATATTTTCCCTCTGTAGCCCACACTTCTGGATTTATCTCTTGTATATCCCCTTGGGTCAGTTTCATGATATGCATAACCATTTTTCCATCTTTTGGGATAACTCCTACCCCGAGCTGCACTTGTAAGTCTCTGCCTAGTAAATTGGTTTTTGTATGTGGTAAATAAAGAAAATCAGCTACACAGTGCTTTGAGTTCCCTTTAATCTCTACTCCTTCAACTATTAATGCTCGAAAGGGCCTCCCTTCAGCCCCTAACACTTCACAAGTTTTTGTCCCGATTGTTACCCCTGTTGGTAATTTCCTTAAACTTGACCTATCAGCTCCTGTGTCTACTAAGAATACATATTCTTCACTTTGGGGACCCACATCAAAGTTTACTAGAGGCTCATCTTGTTGTTCCATTGGGTCCCCTATTTTATAGAGCCTCTGGCACCCCTAATCCTCCCCTTTCAGCACCCTCTCCAGGGCATCTTGCTCCCTTGCAATAGCCTCATCAAGTGATAATTTCTTACAATCCCTTTTTAAATGCCCTATTTCACCACAGTAATAACAAGTTCTATTCTCTCCTGGGTTACTTCTTTTTAAATTTACCCACGGTGGTACTATGGGTGACTTTGGTTCTTTAAATGAGGGTCTTGGTCCTCCCTCACTAGATTTCCAGGGGGAGTTTCTCTGGTTTTCTGCTACTCCAGTACTTTCTCTTGCTACAGCTACCATAATGCGAGCCTTGGCTTTAGCTTTTTCTTCTTCTCTCCTCAGGTAAACTCTTAAGGCTTCTTTTAATAATTCATTAATACTTTTCTCCTGCCAATCTTCAATTTTTTCTAATTTTCTCCGTATATCTGGCCATGACTTTGTTACAAACTGCACTTTTAGAATTACTTGTCCCTCAGGACTATCAGGGTCTATGCTTGAATATAATTGAAAATTTCTTTTTAATCGATTTAGCCAAGTGGCAGGAGTCTCATCTTTTTCTTGGGACCCATCAAAAGCTAATTTAGTATTATTTCCTCTGGGGACAGATTCTCTTATACCTCTTACTATCAAGGACCTATAGTCTCTCATATTTTGTCTTTCCTCTTCTCGATTTGGGTCCCACCCTGGGTCAGTTATCGGTAATTTATGATCTCCAGGTGGCCCCAACCTATTTTCCCTTTCCCAGATTCTGATACTTGCTGTTCTAATCAGTCGTATTTCCTCAGGGGAGAACAAGATGTTTAATATAGAATTTAACTCTCCCCATGTATAAACATTGGGTCCAAGGAATTGGTCTACCTGTGTGGCAATACCTATGGGATCTTCAACTAAATTTCCTAGCTCTTTTTTAAGTCCTCTTACTTCAGAGGCTGTTAATGGGGCATTTACAAATCCCACTCCTCCAATTACTCCTCCCATAGGCACTTCCCTGAGGGGAAAAAGTTTTTCTGGCTTTAAGGCTTTTGACCTTGTGTTACAATAGGGTCCTTCACTTACATTATTAACTGATAACACTGGCTGAGTTACAAATTCCTGGGGAATTCCAGGAGAACGGGATGACTCACAGGAGTCTGTAGGGGTTTTGGTTAACTCCCAATTAGGAGGTGGCAGGGGAATTACTGTAGGTGAGGGGGAGGTAGTAAAATCTGTAGGGGGAGAAACAGAGGATAGTACTGTGGGAGAAAGGGGGGCTAGGGAAGAGGTCGTGTTTTGGGAAACTGCAGGGGTTATAACTGGGGCTAAAGAATTTTGACTATTGGAAGGAGGTGGCAAAGGGGCTGTTGGGAGAGAAGGGGGAGAGGGTACTAAGGACTGGGGAGGAGAGGTGTTAAGGGGGGGTAATGATGGAACCACTGGGGGAAGAGGAGGAGAGGGTTCTGAAGGAGTTTGAGTTTGACTCGGGGAAGTTAGTAGGGGAACTGGGACAGGATTTTGAGGGACTTGGGTCACCTCTGGGTAAATTGGAGGGGGTAAATGGTCTAAAGGGTCCCATCTTTGATTAGTTTCTGTTCTTTCCTCTTTCTGTTCTTTTCTTTCACACTTTTCTTTTTCTTTTAATTTGCAGACTTTTATATTCTCTTTACTCGTGGCTCTCTTTTGCCAACAAGCAGCATAAGCTAACTGGTTTACGTCTGGATCTTCCTGAGTTCTTAGATAGTGATTTAACTGATAGCACATCCACTCATCATGTGTTCCAAACCATGGCCACTCTCCTGGTAATTTTAATTTTGGCCAGACTTCTGTGCAATAAAACACCATTTTAACCTGATCTAGTCCTTTTGTGGCCTCTAAAGAATCCCATTTAGTTAAAAGTTGTTCTAAGGGACTACCGGGTGGAATACTCTTTACTTTGTTATTCTCCTTTTGGGATTTCTTTTTCTTACTAGTACATTGTCCCATTTTCTTTAAACTGAAAAAAAAATTTCAAAGGTGCCCTTTACTGACTGGCAACACAGGGTTGGTTTTTTTTTTGTTTTTTTTTTTTTTTAAGCAAAAAAAATTCTTCAGCTTTTCTCCCTTTACTTCAAATCTCCTGACTTAATTCTTGAACACTTCAACATAAAACTCCTAAACTTTATGCTTTTCTACTCTTTCCTACACTTTTGCTTTCATTAGGGAACAAATTCTCCCTCTTTCTACTCACTTTCCCCAACCTTCTTCACTTTCTTGGACGCTCACACTTCACTCACACTAGGGGCTCAGACTCTCTTCTGACTCCTTTGAGGTGAGTCCTAATGACCTCACCCCCTATGTACCCCCGCGCCTTGCCTCCCCCCTGAGACTCTGGACACGCTTTGCGGCGCACGACAGGGTCCCTAGTACTGGCATCCCCTTCCGGGCCTCAGGATCTTCCCGCTCCTTAACCCCCGCCAGGCCGGACACCTTCAGTCCGAGCCCCGGACTAGACTGCCCTGTCACTAGTACTGTTCCCCTCTTCACTTTTTGAAACGGAGGTAAGAGGTCAAGACTCCGCACGGGTTACCTGGGGGGGTATCCCTTCCTTGTTTCCAAAGATCAACCCCAGCAGGGCCCAACCCCTTTGCCTTCCACCAGGACTGGCTTGACTACTTCTCCCCAACGAAGCAGCCTCGGCAAGAGGGATGAGTGTGTGTGTGCAGGATGCCCGCCTTGCCTCTACATTGACTCCCCACCCCGGTGTCCTCGGGCTATGGGTTTACGGCCTCCTCCCTGAGACCGCGGCAGCACACGCTCTCCGGTGCCTCTGGCTCAGTCCTGGGAAGCAGGGACTCTCATGAGCTCTCGGCACCCGCAGTGTTTGGGGACACCCTGTCAACCCTGGTACGGTTTTCCCGCCCCTCCAGGGACTCTAAACCCTCCTAGGCTACTCTAGCCTTTAAGGGGGGGGACCTGCCCCCAATGCGTGCCACTCACACTTTGTTTTCCCCTGCATGCCCAGGGGGGGGTCTTTCTGCCCCTAATGCGTGCCACTCACACTCTGTTTTCCCCTGCACGCCCAGGGGGGGTCTTTCTGCCCCTAATGCGTGCCACTCACACTCTGTTTTCCCCTGCACGCCCAGGGGGGGGTCTTTCTGCCCCTAAGGAGACGCCTCACTCATTATTCTCTCGCTTCCCCCTTTTCCTGGCCGGCCCCCTCGCGGGGGTCCGAAACTGCAGTACCGAGGGGTCCACACTCATTTCCGGGGGTCCGAGCTGCCGGCCCCCGACTCTTTCACACTCGCACTCACACGTCTCCTTTACCCGTCGCCAGAATGCTCACCCTCCGGCGCTCCTCCTCGTTGCCGGTCCCAGGCTGCTCCCGCTTGTCCAGCCGTCCCGGAGGTCCGAAGGGCGAGCGGCCGTCCTGTCCTCGGTCCCTCTTCAGGCGTGGCCAAATCCCGGACGAGCCCCCAAAAATTGTTCTGGAAAAAAATATAATAGAGAGTCAGAGACTTGCTGGTTTTGTATGTTTCCTTATTATCAAGCTTGGCCTTGGGGGAGAGCTTGCTTGCTCCCTTGGCAACGTGGAGGAGGAGGTACACACAGCTTCGCTTCACAGCAAAGCTGGGGACTCCCACACCCCTCACGGGCTTTTTCCCTTGCCGGGGAGTCCGTTTCGCGTCGCTGATCAGGGGTCGTCCAGCGATGGGGGACTCCTTCTCAGGTCACAGCGACTAAATGAAGCTGCTTCGGCGGACCCCCGTACTTCTTGCACTAGTCTAAAATGCAACTACAGTCCTGGATTTTACTTTGGTTCCCTGCTTTTCAGAGTCTCTTGTTCTTGAGTTGTTCCCAGAATTCTAGCGTTCTTTTTATTTGCATATTCAGACACTATCTGGCGAATGGGAGCAGAGATACAGGTAATAAGGTGAATTCTTAATTAACAAACAAGTAAATAAGGTAATAAATCAGTATTAAAACAGGAATAAGGCAAATTCTTTATACAGAAATAGCATTAACAATCTTAATGGAATTACTTAACAATTAAGTAACTAAAACATAGATTTCTTGAATAGAATTTATTTATAACAATCTCCCCCTCCTGTTTGAACCAAGAACACCTCCTTGGCCATTCTGTCCATGGTTTGCCGTATACATGGAAACAAACATGGCAAAATCATGAGAAGGATTACAAGCCCTACTACAATATATATAACTATCTTCAAAATTTCCTTCCACAATGGTGAAAGGTCAAACAAATTGAACAAACCATCCATCCATGACCCAGTTACCTCTCCAAGTTTGTTCACACTCTCCTGCAATTGCCTGATGTTCTCATGAATGGATTTAGAATGATCCAACAAATTCATGCGGCCCATTCCCTCAAATTCCTCACACCCATGCCCGTGGGTCAGCAAAAGATAATCAGTCGCTGCCCTGTTTTGGAGACTTGCTCGTCTTACACTGTCAATGTCTAACAACATGTCACTCAGTGCAAGAGAGATGGCTCAGGCATTTTTGTTCAGCCAACAACCCAAATGATCCAGTTGTGTCAAGGCTCGAACACCATATGAATCCCTTTGCCAAGAGAGCCTTCTTGATGTGTCCTCTCCATTAATTGAGACCCTGAAATTTTCCTGGAGAAAGCACCACCTAACAATGAGTCGTTGAAAACCGATATAATCACGGGCAAAGACCCTCTAACTAATTAAAGTTAGAAAGTGGTGCGTTTATTCACTGGTGGGCAGCACGGGAGTAATCTCTGAAAGGTGTGGCCACCCTGAACAAGGTTCTGTGCCCTCTATTTATTTTCCAAGATCTTACATACAATACTTATGTATAACCTCAGCACCTCCCATCCCCGCTCTGTATTAAAATGAGGCTATTAGTCCTTACCTCATGCGCAGTTCTTCTCTTGAATTGGGTTGGTGGTCTCAGATTGGGTCAGTGGTCTCAGAGGATGAAGTCAAGAGAGTCTTCATCAGATCTCTGTGACCCTCTGGCACAATCCAAGGTCCCCTGCTTCATGATTGATTGGTATGAAGTCCAGGTGCTGGCCATTGTTTTTACTGGTTTCAATCTGTTCTTATAATGGTTCACTTACTCCACTTTCTTCTATAAACATACTCAAAATATAACAATTAGCTCTAGATTAGACATCTAATAATCATTATCCTACCATTTACTCATAAATTGCTTCTAGCCCTTAGCTAAAATTTTAACTCTTTAAAATCATGATTCAACAACCTTTCTTCTTCTAACCCAGCTGTAATACTTCAGACCCTTTTGCAGAAGCTGCATTGCAGCAGCACTGCCTCATAAGCTTGCCATATACCATGGATGACTGTGTTGAAAGAGGATTGTGATTTTTCATTGACATGCCATGCTTGCGATGCTGAGAACCCAAAAAGGCAGTTTCCCCACCCACTACTGCTCTCACACCCCTTATTTCTTCTGACCTGAAATTCCAACTTTCTATTCACTGAAATGTTTTATACAAATGCAACACCTACCCACCAGCCTCTTCCAGATCTTGTGCTCTGGAGACAAAATGCCACTTTTAGTATAACAAGGAGTAGGGAAAAGTCATCAAGGACTCTGTCCTGCATGCTGGATCTACCATGAGAAGGCCAATATATTATTGAGAATTATCACAATCAATTAGCAGTAAATAACCAAACAAAAAATATCAGCAGAAGAAATCTGCTATCACCAAAACAACCAACAAACCAACCAACCAACCAACCAATCAAACAAAAAAACAAAACCCCAAACAAACAAACAAAAAAAACCCCAACAGTTTTTCAATGCACTGACAAAGAATTAATCGTAATTACAAAAATATTAATTCCAAAAAAATCACTGATGGAAAATAGAGTGTCCTATCTAGGAAACCTTTATAGTCCCATATCATGTGGGTAAAGCACGTGTTTGTAGAGGTCCTGACTGATGTCACCTTTCAAGTACATCAAAACTCAAAACCACTAACTAGCTGGGATCCTATCCAGAAAGGGTGAGGTATGTGACTATGCAAAATACCATGTTCAACAGCAGCATCTTTCAGCCACTGCTTTAACAAAAAAAAACAACCCAAAACACAAAAAACCAAAAAACAAACAAACAAACAAACAAACAACAACAACAACAAAATTTAAAAAAAAAATCTGTGACTAACCTTCTCTACTTTCGTATTTCACTGTACCATGAAAACAAACTTTAATATTCATACAGTCCCTACAGTCTTTGGATTGTAGAGCACTCAGCTATAAACAATTATTTCCAAAAAAAACCCCTGCAAAATTTGAAAGAGCAAGAATACTTTGCCCTTGAAGAGGAGTAAAAAGTCTTCAGCAGCACTAAGCTTTTTTTTTTTTTTTTTTTTCCTCTTTTTTCTTTTTTTTTCCTTTTTTAAATATATATATATATATATATATATATATATAAAAAAAGATTACATGGCTCAGGAGTAATTATAAAATTAAATTTTCATACCAAAGTTTAATGCTTTAAATTAAATGTGTTACCATAAGTTTCCACCCAGGAGTTCCTGCCCTGTAATCAAGGGCATCAATAACATGTAACAGTAATGCTGCAACTTGGAGGGGTGAGAAAGAACACTTGATTCACTTCATAGATACAACTTCACTCCATCAGAATTTCTACATCTTCAAATCCTGTAGGGCATATAAATACCACACACTCTTCCCATTCCCAAGGCACAAGTAGAAGGAGTTTCATAATTTTCTGCATAAACAAGGGAAAACTATCTTAACAAATAGCAATTTGGAAAGCTGTTGGGCTAAGGAATATTTGCAGATGTGACAAGCAATGCAATCAACTCATGCAGTCAGGCAACAGCACAGGAGTGTGCCCAGTGAAAGTTGCACAGCACCTCAGTACACCCTCAGACTTTCTCCATTCTACCTACTCCACACTATCCAGTAAGGGAAAGGTGGAGGAGTGGGGGACATGGCTGCTCAAGGGCGTTGAGCTGTTGGAGTGAGACTTCCATGAAGAGCAGCTACAATAATGGCAGGAGAGAGCAGGGAGTTGGTGCTGGAAGGACCCATTCCATTCCCAGCCAGTGACCAGGAGAAGACATAAGGGATAATGCTGGAACCCTGGAAGCTGAGTCTCTTGGGCTTTCTGCGCTGACAGACACTGCATTTGACATGGGGCCTTGGAGTGGACTTCAGGGATTGAGCGGTGGCGCTGCAGCAGGAGGCTGAACTTCCTGTTGATCACAAAACGGCGTTGGCAGAAGTACGTGAGCATAGTTTATGGAAGTGCATAGAGTCCCTCCATTTTGTTGTACGGAAGAAGCATGTCTGGCGCTGCCATTTTGTTGTTCAGCAGAAACACGCAGCTGCCGATTGCTGTGCACAGAGAGGTCCGCCGAGTCCTGGGCTGGGTCCTCGTAACTCAGGAGGTCCCCTGCCTTTACAGAGCACCTCCGTAGAGTGAGGGTGTCCCCTGTTAACTGGGATTGTCCCCACCTTTTGCTGTGTTACAGTCAGTGATCTTTTAACAGCTGCTGACGCTGCCAGGACAAGGGGAGAGGGAGATACTGCTCCTTCATCCACTTTTCCTACTTTCCTCTTCACAAACTGAATGTCACTGGAATGGTTTTGTGCATCACATCTGTTGGCAACAACTTCGTAGACCACCCTACACACAGGGAGAAGTTTTGCTGCTGTTATAAATGAAAAACGCTCTGATTTATTAATTGAGGGAAATCTATTAAAAAAAGGTCCAAATAGAATTTTAGAGAGTAACAACAAAAAACCACTATCAAAAAAAAAAGGTCAGTGCCGAGCCCAGGTGTCAGCGCTGAGTGAGACACAGGTTTGCCTGCTGCAGCAGAGGGTCCCCTGTGCGCCACACTGAATGTCCTGTCTGAGCAATTTTTATATGTTTTTTTCCCCCCGAGGCTGAGTCCCCTTTCTTCTGTTTTGGACTACACGTATTCACGAGGAGTTCTTTCTCTGTGGCAAGTTGAACAAAACATGTCCTGAAAGTGATGAACACCTGTGATTGTGTTCCTGGAGTCTGGCATTGAGATGTATCCATCTGATGGCCCTGGTTAACTCAATCTCTGGATATTTATCACATATTCATTGCCCGGCATTCCTTGGATCACCTTGATGGATGGTCCATCTCCAAGCTGGCCACACTTATTTTATTGTAAATGAAGTCCTTCCTCCTTTGTCCAGGTGGTTTTGACATTATGTTGCAGTCTCTGGCTTGTGAGTTTTAAAACTTATAAGAATATATTTTAACAGTACATAAAAATATATATGACAATTTTATTTGCACAAATTATCATATACACATATAACAGCCGCTGTTGTATTTTTGAGAGTAGCTTCGTTATAGAGCCTTGGACTGATAGAATCCCATAAAAAAGGGATTAAAAAGAACTCCTGCGTCTGCATTCAGGAACTGTTCATGGACCCAGCATGAGAGATCTTTTAACTGGTTCCTTGGGACAGTCATAGGATGATTTTTGACCATGGACTATTAAGAGATCCACTGTGTCCCTCTGTGATCTGGACATTACATTTCCCATTATTATATCAGATTAGCCCTGAAGAATTCAACATGTATCTGACTTCAGCTGTCAGTTTCTCTCCTTGATTCCCCTGTTCCGTGGCTGACCAGCAGTCACAATTTCAGGTTCGACCTTTCACCAGCCTCTAGGGACTCCAAGCTCCTTCTTGTTTTTTCTTTTCCCCAGGGATACTATTCTTCCAGCTTCCAGCAGCTTTCTTTGTTTCTGATTTTCTTCAGGGAGGTCCTGGCTCTAACAATCTAACAGGTGTTCCTCCTCACACGGAGGTACCATTAAAGTATGAGTTTCTTATCATCTTTTCTTCTTGTTAGAGCTGGGATGAAATCATGGGAGTCACAGTTTCATGTTTGGACTCAGTTGTTTATTAATTCTTACCTATAGCACAATCTCACAAGTTGTGAGCTCTAACTAACAAGGTAGAAAAGGGATGTCTCTAAGCATAAATTATCCAATAACGAGATTACAGCTATATTATTTATACTTTCAACGCAATAACTAACTACCCAGGGTCCACAATGTGGACCCTTTCACCCAATTAGAAGAAATCACCCAAAAAACCATGAAAAAGAAGGTGAAAGAAGAACTTAGCCAGCACCTCAAATGGTCCATATTGCTCTACATATATTACATATACAAAAACCTTAAATTCTAAGTTTTCCAACCTGTGACATCACACAGCTCCATTCAAACTACATACCCACAACCCCAGTGCCACCACTCAACCCCATAAGCCTGCTCCATTGCCCCAAGTCAAACGCAGTGCTTGCCTGAGGGTCAGTGCTTGTCAGCACAGAAAGCCCAAGACTCTCAGCTTCCAGGGTTCCAACAGGAGAAAAATGGCAACCACGTGCACCGCAGCTGTGACCTGAACATCTTTGTTCTTCTTGGACAGAAAAGGTTTCAAAGAGTTCCCTCATTGGAGCCACAGTGGCATCTGAAGGGATGTAGTCTGCCACGCTCCTAATGCACACACAAACCATATGTGCCATGGATATTTTCAGAGCCTGATGCCAAGAGCCTTTGATTGTTCTTGCCTGTCATGGGCTGGCACAGTTTAGTTTTTAGTCATGGAGAAATGTGGAATGTATTTCCTGGTCAGGACCTGGGAATTGCTGTAGAAAGGACAGGGACCTACGGTTAGTTGGGATATTGGCATCTGTTTTGACCACTGAGAATGTCAATTGCGACTTTGGGAAGTATCCATACAAAAACCCTGATTCCCTGCAGGTCACTCTCTTGTTTCCGGGTCAGTCACCAGGTAACATCGTGGGCAGCAGAGGAGGGCCTGACTCAGGCCCCACTGTCCTTGGGCAGCTGGGCTGGGCCTGGCCGGGCCTCTGGAAGACACTGCCTACAGAGGAAGCGGCCCGGGCTGAGCCCCCTTTTCCCTGTCTGAGCCCCCTTTCCCCTGGCTGAACCCCTTTTTCCCTGGCTGAGCCCCCCTTTTCCCTGTCCAAGCCCCCTTTTCCCTGTCTGAGCCCCCTTTCCCAGTCTGAGCCCCCTTTCCCCCAGTTGAGCCCCTTTTCCCCCTGTCTGAGCCCCCTTTTCCCTGTCCAAGCCCCCTTTTCCCCCTGTCTGAGCCCCCTTTCCCCCAGCTGAGCCCCCTTTCCCTTGGCTGCTGGCAGGGGAGAGGGGCGGCTGCAGCTCGGCAGCGCCGGCCACGTGCCCGGGGCTGCGGCAGAGGGGGCCAGGCCATGGCCCGGCGTAATAGCCGCTGGCAGCAGAGAAAGAAAACCTGCAGCTTTATAACAACTTCGAGCCGAGCCACCCTAAATGAAGCCGAGGGGTGGAAGGGAGTGTGATAAATGCCAATCACTTGTTTTAAAATTTTAAAAGTTTAATAGTAAATAAGATGGTTATAAAAATAGAATTAGAGTAAAAAATTGAACAGTTTTAGAGTTAGGACAATACGAGACAATAAAAACAAAGTTTCAGACATCTGGGTGCCTCCCCGAGCAAAAAGCTTTGGAGAAGGACCCCTGTTAACAAAGGATTATCTCTTAAAAACAATAGCTTGTTGAATATTCATACATTTCATACAAAATGCATACATTCCATTCAAACAAAGAATTGTCTCTGGTTAATATCACTTTTTTCTTTTAATCTCTATGGCGTCCACAAGGCTGAGAGAGTCAGGAGGAGTCGGTCTCTTCTGATAAGGAAGTAGTAAATTCTTCTTTCTCTGAAAGATTTACGTTTTCCTGTGGTTGGTACATAAAAACTACATTTTAACTACAAAACTACATTTACCATACTATCAAACTATTAATACAATATTAACAATTAATACAACATAATACATATAGTAAGTATCTTGCATAGAGCCATATAATATGCACTTTTCACAGGAGGACACCCACCAGCCTCCCCATCAGCACGGCTTTGCTTTGCGTCTCTGCAGCCCGGCAGTCCGGGGCAGAGAGCACGTGGCTGCTGCAGGCCGGGGCAGATTTAACCCTTTCCTGACAACATGAAACTTCTAAGGCCTAACCCTTCCCTTAGAAAGAGAAGAAAGAGACAGAGTGGAGGTAAAAAAGACACCCCATGAAGTTGGTGGACCAAGAGTGAAAGAACTGATAATATTATTGGACAATGGGATTGAAGAAGTGGATATTTTTAACTGGACTTCTCTGGGGTAAACTACGGAGAAATGGACTATAACACCTTAATGTTGTTTGGGGGAATGCTGGTTCTAATCAAAATTGGGGACTGATATTGAGAGGAATAAAAACTTCAAGGTGCAGTGTTTATAGTTATTAATTATCAATGTTACCTATTGTTAGTGATCAGTTATCTGTATTATCTGTTATCTGTATAAGTTACCAGTTCTATGTATTAATGTTACCTGTTTTCTGTACCCCGAACCCCAGTTCTCTACCAAATGTTGTATATCCCCATCCCCAAAACTCCACAGTCCCTTCCCAGTTTCCCCAGACCGCAAAACCCTCACTTTGTTCCAAATTAAGCCTCCGCTGCTCCCTTGTTAGCCTATCAACCCATCAAAGCTACCTGCCCCTCGCCTGCTGCTCCCCACCTGTCAGTCACAGCATCAACACCGCCTGCTTTTACCAGCTCCTCCCTGCCTGCCTGTCAACCCGGAGGCCCTGCCCACTCCTCGTCTATTCCTCCTTGCCTGAAACCACCTATTATGGAAATCAGATGACTCCCAGAGTGCCTTGCTCAGACGGAAGCGTGGTAGAGACTAACAGCCCCTAATAACGATGAGCCAACATAAACTTCAAAAGAATGAAAGGCAGCATCAGGTGAGGAAAGCACCCAGGCGTTCACACACTACATCTAGCCATTCTCCAGAATCTCACCCAGATCTAAAAAGCGCTCGCAGGGAGACACCCCACAGACCAAGAGAGCCTAGACTGAGTTCCTGGGAACTTCCGCTAGGCAAGGCTCCCAACTCTGCAGCACATGCGGCAAAGTCAACAAAGACCTCCCCCTCAGCGGTGCCCATTAAGAGCAGCGGTGGCATAGGCATCCCCCAAGCCATCCCTGAAAAAGAGCAGATAAAAAAGGCATTTAAAGATGTTAAAACGATCTCCTACCCGATTTATTTCCAACAATATGATTAAGATTTAAGCAGAATCTCAAAGCCCTTGCTCCTGGCTTAAAAGGAGGTCTCAGCCTTTGAGACAGAGATGATTTTAGAGAGAAAGTGATTTGAAGCCCTCAGCTCCTGGGGTAAAAGGAGGTCTTTATTTCTTTTGAGATAGAGATGATTTTAGAGATAGAAGAAGAGAATCCTTGTTTTGTACTAGAAGAAACATTCCTAAACAGTACTCCAGATACACTGAGAGGCTCATGAGTAGCCAGGGGAGCAGCACAATCTGCAAAAATTCTAGGCAGTTGCAGTTTTGTAACATTGGGAGCCACGAGACTGCTGTAGTTTTGTGGTGAGTGTCTCCATAGTACTCTAGAGACACTCCTCTCCCAAAGTGATGAAGGATTATGTTTAAATGGTGAAACTGACTGAAAATCACAGGTTGTGTCTTTTTATGTTGTTTTGTAAGAAATCTAACACTTTGCCGGGGGAGGGAAGAGTGTTTTGGAGTTTCATTCTGTTTTGTTTTAGTTTTTTTTCCCAACTTTCTTTTTTTCCATCCTTCTAGTGTGTCTTAATAAATCAATTTGTTTATTTTTTAGCTTGGGCCTGCTTTGCTTTTTCTCCTTATTTTTCTCACACAAAAGGAGAATAAACTCTAAGACCACTACACTAAATTTGGCAACCAAAATTTAGTGAACATGAAACCACTACAGTGCCACATTTGTCCATCTCTATATATGTGGGTTTGGTAGCTGTCTCCCTCCAAAGCAAGACTGCCCTCCCCATGTGCCTTGTTCAAGTAATATGAATTGGAAAGTTTCAGTTTTTGCAGAGTGTTTTTAACTGCAAGTAACCATCACACATGGATGTTTTGAGACTTAAGCCTCCAAATTAATTTCTGTATGAATACACTGTTCTTTTATTCAGTTGGGTATGCAACGCAGAATAGAACAGCAAGTGTTCTTAATCGTAAGCAAGCCAGAGCTAATGAGAAGGTATTTTTCTTGACAAAATTTGACCTGTTGGGGGTACATTCTGTGAAAAGCGATGGTTCCACACTTGCAGCTATTCTGCTTAAACCATCCAAGAACCACAAAACTACAGTTGGTGTAGCAACGAGCCCAACTTGAGAGCCCTCTTGAGAGGCAGGATATGTTTATTTATGTTCAAGAAACTATGATTTTTTGATCACCTCATTTTGCTGGCTGAGCAGTTTAATGTCTGCGCAGGCTGAAGTGTATGGGAACTTTCTTCAAGAGACACCTTTATCAACTAATAGAACAAGTGAACTTAAGAACAGGTCACTGAAAAATAACAGAGGGGTTTGTTTTCATGTGTAAAGATTGGTAGTTCCTGCAAAAATAGACTGAAGGATCCCAAAATTATTATAATTACAATTTCTTGCTGCTGCAGTAGATTTTACCTCATCCTCAGAAAATCTTTAATAATTTAGCAAAACACTACAAATAAGTTAGAGAACTCTAAACAACTACCTGCTACTGAAGCACGTGTGCCCTGTTTCCCTTTGAAACCTCAGGCTTCTCTTATTTCAATCCTTGAGCTATGCAGATATATAAGATAATGTAAAGTAAATAGAGTTAATGTCCACTATATTCATGAAGACCTTGCTGTTATTTTTGTTACCTTTTTGGAAAGTCCTGGGATCTTTTTCAAATTGTATTTTTTAAGATTTGGGGGAGTAACCTCAGAAGATATTTTTTCAAGTTTCTATAATGAATCACATGTACTGCCCTGGAGCATGAGGCTATTGAGAACACTGAGGATTTTGGGCTACGTTTACTAGAGCTTTGGTTCAGCCTTGTATCACCATCTTCTAGGCATGATGCCATCTAAGCATCTGCCAGTTCAGTTTTTTGGTAGAGGTGGTGGGAAAAAGAAAACTTTTCATTACATGTATTGAGATCAGTTTTTAAAAATCACAGAGTTCAAAGACTCACCAGAGCTCAAATGTGTCTTCATGCAGTTTACAGTGGAAAACTGGAATAAATACACAGTCTGCAAAGCTTTATGTAAAGGACATTGTTTTCTGTTTGACAGAAACTGAATGTAGATCAAAGTCAATGGCTGAACAACATAGCCTCCTTTTCAGCTCTTGATACAATTGAAATTACTTTCATTTCTAGGGACAACTTCATTTGTGTACTTTATTTTTTTTTTTCACATTTTCAAATAAGAATTTTAATAATTCAGTAGCATTTATGCAGAGTGTAACTCATCACTTTCACAGAATCACAGGATACACCGAGTTGGAGAGGACACACAGGGATCATCAGAATCCAACTCCTGACCCTGCAAAGCACCAGCCCCAAGAGCCATACCACGTGCCCAAGAGCAATGCCCAAATATTTCTTGAAGTCTGTCAGGCTGGTGCTGTGACTACTTTCCTGGGGGCCTGTTCCAATGCCCAACCAACATCTGGTTGGAGAGCCTTCTTCTAATATCCAACCTAAACCTCCCTTGACAAAACTTCAGGCCACTCCCTTTTGTCCTGTCACTGTCACCACAGAGAAGAGATCAGTGTCTGTTACTTCTCTTCCCCTCACGGGGAAGTTGTACCTGTAGTGAGGCCTCACCTCAGTCTCCTCTTCCCCAGGCTGAACAGACCCAGTGACCTCAGCCACTCCTCACATGGCTTCCCCTCAAGGCTCTTCATCATCCTCATGGCCCTACCTTGGACACTCTCTAACAGCTCAATGTCTTCTTTGTATTGTGGCACCCAAAACTGCCCCCAGCACTCGATGTGAGGCTGCCCCAGGTCAGAGCAGAGCGAGACAATCCCCTCCCTTGCCTAGATGACCATGTTGTGCCTGATGCCTCCCAGGACAGCCTCCCTCCCAGGGAGCCCCCTCTGGCTGGCAGGGCACTGAAGGCTCATTTTCACCTGTTTCCTGCACTCAAATCTGTTTTCCAGCCTCTCCCTTCCCCATCTGTCTGTACATCCAGGGTTACCCCATCCCTGGTACAGAATCCAGCACTTGCCCTTGCAGAACTTCATATGGTTGGTGTTTCTCATTTGTCAAGGTCTCTGCAGATCCTCCCCACCTCAAGAGTGTGGACAGTTCCTCCCAGTTTTGTATCATTTGTATCATCACGAATTGCTTAGTATCCTGGCCAGTCCTCTGTCCAAACCATTTATGAAGATGTTGAAGAGCCGAGGGCTCAGCATGGAGCCCTGTGGAACCCCCTAGGAGTCACCAGTCTGATGTCACCTCATTCACTGTAGTCCTTTGTGCCCAACCTCTGAGCCAGTTGTTCATCCATCACATGATGTGTTTATCCAGCTGTGGGCTAGACATTTTGTCCATAATTATATCCTGGGGTGACTTGTGATGATTGTATCCCCAGCTCTCTGTTCTATTTATGCTGGATATTAAGTTCTGCACCTTTAGGACTGGTTCCAAGAGCAAAGGTGGGGAGAAGAAGTGCACAGTTTGTTTTCAGAAACTGCACTTGCTCCTGTACATCCTTCTCATGGACTGTGTTGTCTACAGCACTGACAGCATAAGAGCACTCCTTTGCTTTTAATTAGTCTTTTTTAGCTAGCTGAGGCAGAGAAGTTCCCCAGACTGTGGTTTTTCTCTTTCTTGGAACTGATCAGCCTGCTCTGGACTGCAAACCCAGAAGAACACCGGTAGCTCACACCTGTGTGCCACCAGGGACATGGTGCAGGACGGGCTGGTAAGAGATTGAGGGAGCTGAGCTACACCTCACAACAGGGACTTTCTGAATTTGCCATCTCTTCAGAACAGTGTCAAGTTCCATTGTTTAATATTAATTTTCCCATGTTTGTGAATACTTAGCTGTCAAATAAGCAGTTTTCCCCACTTTTCTAGAAGGAGATTTATGTCTCTGAAACTCGGGGGTGGGAGGGGAGGAGGGCCCTCTTGAATTTGTTTTCTAGAGGGACCCTTTCAGAGGGTTCCTCCCAAATTTGCCCTTAACCAGGAGAGATGCTCAAAGGGACAGTATTGAAAGCTTTACTGAAATCCAGAAATATTACAACCACTGTCTTCCCTTGATTAGCTAGGTGGATTATCTTGTTGTAAAAGGGACTCAAGTTTGACAAGCAGGGCTTTCCCCTCATGTGACCAATGATTGTATGCACCAGGTTCCCATTGGTTCAATCACTCTGGATTCCCAGACAGCTCAAAAATCCTCCAAGAAAGATTTTGCAATGACATTAGCTAGCCCTTTAGGAATTCTTGGATGAATCCCATGAGGCCCCATAGATTTGTAAGTGAAACTGAAGTAGCTTCATGAAAAGATGAAGCATTATCATGATAATTTCCTCTGAAAATATACCTGGGTCTTCAAGGCAGCATGCCAAGTTTCCATGATTTGGATGCCCTAGATCCAGCCTCAGCAATTTCAAACCCAAATTTTCAGGCCTGCAGCAGAATCCTGGAAGCCCACAGCTTTCACAGCTGCTCCTGTCTCCCAGCAGGAACGCTAGGAACCAAATGGGGTCAGGATATCACTCTTGCAGCCTCCAAATCTCACCTGCATAGAAAGCCAGAAAATTTTGGTTTGGCTGACTGTCCCAAAGCCAGATGCCTCCCTCTTCAGATCCAGAGTAAAACTACAAGATGGATTTTTACCAGGCTGGGAAAAGAAGAAACATCTGTCATGCATTTAGACATATTCTTTCAGAAACTCCTTTTAGATTTTGGAGAAAATTGCTCAACAGAGCTTATTTCAAAAGAGACATTTTGTTGCATGAAATAATTTGAACTTTCTGATCAGATTAATTATAGAGGAATAAAAGGTGTGGGAACATATAAACTGAAACAAATCTGATTGTGAAATGAGCTTTCAGCATATGATCTATTCTATTTCAAATATTAGTAACAATAAAGCAAACTTCTAGCACAACACAGAGTAAAGGGCAGAAAGGAATTTTAGAAGTGTTTTTCAAATTTAACTTACACAAGCAGGATATACGTTTTGTCAAATACAGCATTGCACTAACCTGAAACTCACATTCTGTATATATTTTCATCTTGAAGACCTGTTAATGGGAAGAAATGGTAGAAGTCAAGAGCTGAAGTGCTAGAAGGCAGTTACCTTAAAGCCAGCTATGAATATTTCACAGCTGAGATTTAGCTATGTGCCATTTTCTTTCCAAGTTTGATAAGATTTGTACTTTATCATGTTTTGCAGAGTTTCTTATTTGAGTTTTAGACTGCAGCCTGGAAATTATTACTTAGAACCTGGAACCTTCTTAGAGACACATAGTATTTCTCAGACCAAAATGACAGAAAAATATGTTAAAAAAAAAAAAAAAAAGGCTGTATCTTGAAAGTCTTATTTACTTTTGTAGTCTTTATTTGCTTTAAACTTAAATCCTTTCCAAGCTTCTCCCAGGGAAAGGATTTTTCATAACTAAGAAATCTGGGAATTTGAC
Organism: Progne subis subis; assembly: GCA_022316685.1. Lineage (NCBI taxonomy): Eukaryota > Metazoa > Chordata > Aves > Passeriformes > Hirundinidae > Progne > Progne subis. The sequence continues at coordinate 175,043 of JAKJHU010000224.1, read as the reverse complement.
CTAACACAGAGCAGCTGGAAAGATAAGAGAAAAAGTAGCAATAAAATTAAATTAAACTAAATGGGTATTTCTCAACAAAGGAAAGAGAAAAAACACTTGAAGAGAAACAAATCAGAACATTTATTAAATAATCTCTATATATGATGAACATTTTTCTAACATTTTGTTATTTCCATGAATCCAGAAAAGGTACAATCATCATGGGGACACAACATAAAGAAGTGATAACATTTATTTGTTCGCTCGTGTCTCTTTCTAGAAAGTCATCCTGCAGAGCGAGTTGAGCTGCCACAAGTTTTCCTATAACATTTGTGTCTGTGAATGGCTGCAGAAACAAGAATGGTCTAGATGAATCTAAAACACACTAGGGGAGTTAACAGCCAAAATAATCAGTGACAGGGAGAGCATACTTTCATGAGAATTCGTGAGAGAGAAAAAGGACCAAGAGATATGCACGCTGTGTGGAGGGAAACATCCCCACAGCACTGAGCAGAGTGGGAGTTGGTGGTGGGAGATTTACTTTCTGCAGATACTGAGGTCAGTAGTTTATGGCTGGGACACTCTCTGTGTAGAAGCAAGACCTAGAAAATTCTGAAAAATTCTTGGAAAAAGTAAGAAATGGGAGAGAGAGATTTAAGAATTGAATTTATGCCAGTTTGTGTTTATGTGACTGCCACACCTCTTCTGCACTGACTGAGGCTACAGCATGTCAGGATCTGGGACTGGAACCAGATCATGTTTGCTCGGTGGTGTACTGAGGGAGGACTCTTATGCTTGCGCTGTTGTGCCCATCCACGCTTCAAGGAGGTGTCTACAGGTTTGCTACCAATCTTTGGAATGCAAAACAGAAGATTACTGCTAGTGCATGGCTTTGGTGACTGAATGGTTAAACTGTGAATTAATATGTTTGCTCCCTCAACACTGCAAAGTAACACTCCAATATAATTATATCCCTCAAAAAGACATTTCATGGCAGATATTGACAGGCTTTTACTACTGCCAAAGGACAAGCTATTGAAAGAATCTCCATCATAATATCATAAATACCCATCTAGAGGAAGACCTGGTCTCAATATGCCAAATATAGCATGTATTTCACTGTCTTCAACTGTGTGTTAGTAGATAAGGAAAATACAAATATCTACAGGAGAGGTGGATTAGAAAATACAAACAAAACAAAACAGAACCAAACAAATAACAGCTAAACAAAACAAAACAAAGCAAAGCAAAGCAAAACAAAACAAAACAAAACAAAACAAAACAAAACAAAACAAAACAAAACAAAACAAAACAAAACAAAATCAACTATTTAGAAGGAGCAAAGAATAAAAACTGCCAAAAATCATATAAGCTGGATGTTTTGCACTCCAACTTCTCCTTATCTCACTATATTTGCTGATTTCTATACATACTGTCTGCTGTTTTCATTTTACTGTTCTTCACATGCTGCTGTCACATGCTGACAGACTGAGACTGTCAGGCCATGGTTCACAGAACACTTCTCCCAGTGCATTTATTCTCCAGTTGCTTTGGGAAATGACAGTGCTCTTGTTCACAGGCAGCCAGCTGTGACCCATTCTGCCCTAGAGCTTTCCTCCAGCCTTCTCAAGGATATTTTCTCACCCTATACAAAGACTTTTATAATGCTCTGGACCCATAGTGCTTAATTTGGGCAGGTCTTAATCAGACATCATTAGGATGATGTGGAAAAAAGAGCTCAAATCTGCCTTTGAATCTTAAAGAAGTCTCCCTCTCTCTCTCTCTTTCTCTCTTTTTCTCTCTCTCTTTCTTTCTATCTCTCTTTCACTCTGCCAATTTTATTCTTCTTGTTTTCTTGCTTAGGATACCATTAGCAGGGCTGTAAAGATTCACTGTGTTGCTGCCAGGAAAAGATGCTTGTGCCAACACCTGTGTTCAGAAAGTGAACATTAGAGGACTGTCAACATTGATGCTGATTCCTGATGCCATGCCAGTGATTTACCTCACTGTAAGTCAAATACAAAACTCTCAAATAGCAATATTTTAGTCAACTTTTCATTATGTTTGCACTCATTTCAGTTACAAAATATTTGACATGGAAAGGAGAAGCTTGTCTTTTTCATGGGAAGTTTGTAATGTATCAAATTGTTTTGTGAAATCTTCATGTTAACCATTATGATCCTGTCTGGAATTCTGTCTGAATTTCCTGTCTGAAATGTATTAGTAACAAAACTTGACATTACTTTAAGAAAATGACAGTAGCAAAGTGCATAATTGTAAATTTTAAATAAGAAAGCACTATAATTCAAAATATTTTAGATTTATGTGATATTTTGACCTTGATATGTTCCGGGGGGGGGGGGGGGGGGGGGGGGTGGGGGGGGAAGTGGCATTTAGATCGTTATCAGCCTTTAAAATTATATTCGTTTTGCACAAGATCCCTATATCTCTGTATGTTAGAGATGCACATTCCAGGCAAAGCGTATATTGCATCTTTTCTAATCCAAGTACACAGGAAGACTACACAGTCAGTCATTTTGCAGACTACTATTACTGCAATTTATTTTTCCTATACTACTGCAAGAAATGTCACACAACCTGTAATACGCAAAGGCAGAGGAAAAACCACTGTCCCTGCACTAAAGATCTACTGCAGAAGAGAGAAAGGATCTTGTGAAAATTACTTTATTCTTTTGAATATTGCAGTCAGTATAGACCAATACAGCATTTCTATATTCCTACCATAAGTTCATTAATCATGCTCTCCCTAAGACAAACACCCCACATACTGTGTCACCTTTCATCACATTTAAAATTATTCATTTATCTCTCTAACAATGGATAGGCAAGAAGGCAGTGTGCCTTGCCTACAAATGGATTCTAAATGTGCCAAGAGTATATTCCTAAGTTTCCAGGAAAATGTTCTTGTTTGGATATGAGAATATTTGAAAAAACAAGAACTCTTAAGTGTCTTTCCTAGAGCATGAAATCTGAGGTTGTGATGTACTTTATTTTATGACATTAGAACATTATCACAGTATTCCATAGACATCATAATGGACAACTTCAGAAGTTATCAGGTTCTTAAAGATGAAGAAAGTTTCCATGTAAGACTTCCAAAGTAGCAAAAAGCTGTAAATTAGCATATTGATTTTGTTGAAAGAAAGACTCCAAAGCATCTGCCTACTACTTTAAACACCAGAATTTTTACAGTTTGCCTGAGAGTTCATCTGAATATGCCTTCCTAAAGAAAATAGGCAAAACTCCCCCATAAGGCACTATATTTAGTTAGGGTTTTCCTCAAACAATATGTCAATGGTGACACCCTGGCAGGTTGCATATACTGCCTTTATTCTCAGTTATGACAGTATAAATCAGAAATATCTCCACTGACCTCATTGGAATTCCAGGAGTAATGAACTGGTGAACTGACTTCTTGGCATCTCCTTACAATAGCCTTTATTAAAACCTCAGTGCACTTAAAAGTGACCAAGTTGTTCACAAGGTTAGGAGAACAGGTATAATTAAACAAATATGGCAGAAGTATTCCAGGTCACACACAAAAAGTCATTCCCCATTTTTCAAATAATTGTCACAGAGTGAGTGGGATAAATTGCAAAAAGACCCTTATTTTCTTAAACTGAAATATCAAACTATTGAAAGAATAAAAAAGGTAAGGTAACTAGAAGACATATAGATGTAATAAATCATGATAAAGCCAATGTCAAATTACTGGCATACATTTAAAGAATACTGGATACTAAAAGCAGAATTGAAGAGATCAAGCTGATACCAGATTATTGTTAATTTAGCAATATGCATGGATGTATTGGATTATGTAACCTAAAAATGTGTATTCTATTTCATCTGTTGAAAGTGGGTTTTTGGGAGATGTTTTGTCCTTCTCTTTTGACTCCAGGGGGAGGGGGTGGATGCCTGCTGGTAACAGGCCAGCCATTAAAACCAGGTGTGTCAGTGTTTCTTATCTCTTTCACCACCCCTGCATCCTCCAGGGGGACATCCTCTGATAATGGGCCATTAGGGCCCACCAATGACATGACACATTCCATCACCCCATGGTGAGATGCTCCACACAGTGGGGGAGGAGCCAACTGTTCCCAGCTAGATAAAAACTGGGACTGAAGGACACAAGGTACCCTGTTTCTCCACTGGATTCCTGGAGGAAGACTGGACCCATCTCATCACCGCTGGACTTTCTCCAGGACCATCTCTATTCCACAGAACCACATCTCTTACTCCAAGAGGACTTACTTGGACTACTACCAACACCCTGACCACCAGCGTGTCAGGTTGTATCCCAGATTCTGTCAGGGCTTTTCCAGGATTTGTCTTTGCTTCCTTGCTTGTGGGGTTTTTTTTGTTTTTTTTGGGTTGTTGTTGTTTTTGGTTGGGTTTTTTTTTTGGGGGTTTTTTTTTTTTGGTTTGTTTGTTTGGTTTTTTTTTGTTTTGTTTTGGTTTTTTTTGTTTGTTTTTTTGTTTTTTGTTTTTTGTTTTTTGTGGTTTTTTTCTCCTTTTTATTCCTAGTAAAGAACTTCTACTCCTATTCCTGTATCTTTGCCTGAAAACCCTTAATTGCAAAATTATAATAATTTGGAGGGAAGAGGGTTTACATTCTCCATTCCAAGGAAGGCTCTAACTTTCCCTGGCAGACAACTGTCTTTCAAAACTGAGACAATGGACTAGCTGCTGTAATTAAACAATTTGATATCAACAGCCAAAACAGACGGTACAGAAATAGCAGCCTACTTGTCTGAGGTGAAGCAGGGTGGCCAGAAAGGATTTCCTTTCGCATATTTAGAGTGACACGTCTTCATCATTCATAAGCAGACAGCCAGAGCAAGTGAAACCTCTGCAAGTTTGCGCCAAGGTGAGTAGTGCAGCTGACACACCTGAGAGATAGGATGTCATCCGGAAGAACGTGGATGAGGTTCAGGAGTGAGCCTATCAAAACTTCCTGAGGTACATCAAGGCCACATGCAAGGTGTGGCAGCTCATTTGGAGCAATCCCCGATATCAGCGAAGGCTTGGGGATGAGCAGATTGAGAGCAGCCTCACCACAAAGGTCTTGGGGGTCCTGGTGGATGAAAAACTGAAGGTGTCTTGGCGACACACACTCACGGCTCAGAAAGTCACCCAGACTACTTCAAAAGCATTGAGGCCAGCAGGTCGCAGGAAATGACTTTATCTCTCTGCTTTGCTCTAGTGAGACACTGCCTCGGAGTGCTACATTCAGCTCTGGGGCCTGCAGCACAGAAAAGCCATGGACCTGTTGGATTGAGTCCAAAGGAGGGACATGAAGATGATCAAACAGCTGGATCACCTTTTCTGTGAGGAAAGACTGGAGAAGACTCCAGGAGGGCCTTATTGCCACAATTCAGTACTTACAGGGGGCTTTTGAGAAAGGTGGGAGCAGACTTTTTAGTAGGACCTGATGCAACAGGACAAGGATAGATTGAGTCCAGATAAATGAAACACTGGAATAGTTTTCCCAGACACACTGCGGATGTCCCATCTCTGAAGAGTTCAAGGTCAGGTTGGATGGACCTTTGAGGAACCTGATCTGGTTGAAGACATCCCTGCTCATTGCAGGAAGGTAGGACCAGATGACTTTCAAAGGTCCTTTCTATCCCAAACTATTCTATTGTTCAATGTCAAGGGGAAAGTAATGAAGAGGATGATCATTCTGACCACAATGATGATGATTACTACTTCTCTTATTATTAATTATTGTAAAAATAATGAATAACTATTCAAAATTATTAATAAAACCATGTCACTCTGTAAATGACAGTCAAAAAATACAGGGCTACTTTTGGCCTACATTATCTTCTGTCCTGCTTCGTTTTCAAATAAACCCATATTTTCTATTGTCCTCTATCATGTAAAGGAGAGACAATTCTTTCATTGTAACAAAGTATTTTTCAGAATAATATTTATTCTCAGGACTCTGCAAACATGATTGCCAGTGCAATTGTAACACTTATGAAAAATGTTTTTCTCTTTTTTTACAGAAATTATTTGTAAAGCTTTCAGTGAATGCAACTATCCTATTAATTCTGTTGGTGATGCATAGGAAGAGATATTACACTTATCTCTCTCTCTATTTCTGTGACTAACAAGAGTAAAGTAGGAAATCAAGCCAATTTCTAAAATCATCAAAAGAAAAAAATAAAAAATTGATAACAGCTTCAGGAAAGTAAATTCTGGAGCAGAAATGCCAGATTTTCATGAACTTTTCAAAGTAGACCAACCCATCCTTTCAGATGTTGGACAAGTCTACTTTTTAAACAGAATTTCAGAATTGTGGTCTATAGATTTGCCTCAAGATTCCAGTTTCTGCAACAGGTAAAATCTTCATGTTGGAAACTACATGCCTCACACATATGTCCAACACTTGTTGAACTTGAAAAGAGCATATTAACCCTCATAAAATTTTAGTTCCACTGGAGAGTGTATTTGGAAATCATGAAAAGAAAAAATATCACCTTTGAAACTATAACCTCTTTTAAACATTACTTGAGAAGCTAAATTTAGCCCTGCCATCAAGAATTTAATTAGGACATTTCTTTTCACAGGTAATGACTTTTTATTTTCCAGTTCAACCATCCATAAAATGGAATCCTCTCTGTGATTACTGAAGCATTTGTAATTGGACTTTTCTTTACAATTAAGCAGAAGATACACAGTTAGAAATATGTTTTCAAATTTTTGTGTCCTTCAAAGAGAAAACATTGTCATGAGGTAAGCATGGAATTGCCCCTGTTTTCCAGAAAGTGACTCTTCAGACCATGAAATTTGTGAGTAGTGAACAGAGAAGCACTGCTTGTACTAAAGAACCTTTTTCTGTGTTGCTGGATGGCACACAAGCCACTGTAATGTCTACCTTGCTGGACAAAGTGCCGTGAGGCAGTGTGCCTCACCTTCAATGAGAAAAAAAAAGATGAGAAGCCTCAACAGACAGAGCAACTCCGTGAACATATGTTTATTCTAAAACCTATCAGAAACCCTCATAGATGACAGCTTTTCTGATAGGTGAGAATGAGTGGTTTAAGCTGCTACTATTTCTTGGTTAACTGATAATTACTCAAGGTCTGACTGGGAATATGATTTGAAATACTTTTACCTCTCAGAATATCTGCGGTCTTCAGGAAGTTCTTACTGTTTCCCTTCATTTAAGAGTCATACCACTGTTTACTAAAGGTTCCCATAGTGACAAATATATCCTTTATAAATAGACACTGAAAAAGAAGCAAAGAGGAAGAAGAAGCACTAAAATTTGCCAATGCATCCATTCAGCAACAGTAGATGCCTGTGAAAAACAGAAACATCCAAATTCATGAGTCCACACCCAGAACATAATGTACAGTAGGTTGTCTGACCCTCATATCTGCCTCTGACACTCATCCTGACCTGCACTTTCCCCATCCCCATCCCCATCCCCATCCCACCTCCTTTTTAGTGAAATCCCTGCTCCATCTGCCTGGTTACTCTGCCTGATGTACTGCTCATCTTCCTGTATGGAGCAGTGGGCCCTTGCTGCCCTCCAGTCGAATTAAGGTAGGTGAAACTGAGGAGATAATTACCTAGAAAATTAGAGAAACTAAAAGAGGGACACACAAAAACAGTGGCCAATGAGGAGGCAATCTGATATCTTATTTTGCACTCACAAATATCCTCAAAAGACAGATACAGGAACCTTCTTCCCTTAATGCATGAAAGGAAGTTGATTGAGGTACTTTTTCTGGTCTTAAAACTTCTTAGGTTGCACCTCACAACCCTCTTCTGGACAAATTATCCCACTGTGGGGTGAGTAGAGTCAAGGTGCACTGGGTGTAGAACTGTCTGAAGGACAGAGCTCAAAGGATTGCAGTGAATGGGGCTCCCAGTGGCTGGAGACAGGTCACAAGATGTGTTGCTGTGCTCCTCAGGATTCCAGTCTAGGGAGCACAGTGCTGTTCAGTATGTTTGTCAATGACCTGGATGCAGGAGTTGAATGCACCCTTAGAGAGCCTGATGATGAGTCCAAACAGGGAGGGGCTGTTGGCTCTCTCACAGGACAAGAGGCCTTCCGGAAGAATCTACGCAGATTGGTGCACTGAGCAATCATCAAGGGCATGAAATTTAGCAAGAACAGACACTGGACACTGCCCTGGCATTGAGTAATACCTGGCACAAATACGAATTGGGAGAAGAACAGGCTGGGAAGCAGCCTTGCAGAAAGGGACCTCTGGGTGCTGGTTGGCAGCAGGCTCAGTGGGAGTGAGCAGTGTGCCAGGACAAACTCCACCAAGAGCTGCATCAAACATAGCTCACCAAAGCAGTAATTTTTTTCATCTCTTTATCGTTGATACACTATTCCATGGTACCTAGGTAATTTTTGTGATTGTGTTGTACTTTGGTTTCTCTTAAGCTCACACTGTACTTCTAACCTAACACTTACTTATCTGATGCACTTTTCACTTCCCATACTTTTCCTTCCTATCCTGAAGTCAATGAAACTTTGTCTATAAAATATGCATTATCTTTCTTCTGCAATGGGGCATTTTTCACTTGTTCATTTCTGAATGGAAGTAGCTATGACCACTGAATTCAGCATTTTGTCTTTGTCTAAGTCGTATTCTAAGCATAGTCACTAGACAGTAATGCTCAGAAAATCTAAGAACTATTCATCCTTTAACTGGACCTCTGTAGGGTTCATGTAAGAGGTAGACACAAATGTGCTTGGGCATATGTGCTGGAAAAAATGCATCACAGAGTAACAGATGCTATAGGAACTTCTGTATCACAGAAGATACTGTATTGTGCTTGTTCCGTTCCAGTAGTGGATGGGTACTAATCAGAAGTCTTGTGATTCTTTTATCCTCTATAGATGACTCAAGTCTTCTTTTCCATCCGTCACGTGATCTCAAGAATCGTAAATGCTTGTTACTTTTTCCTGTTTTGAAGCACAAAGTTTTTACACTGATGGACAGACAGGGTCAAATACTTGAAAGAATTCAATATTTCATAGTTATTCTTAATTGTAAAAGTTATTTTCCTTCCACACAAAAAATAGAAAAAATTGACCCACATCATACACAATAACTACTGTCATGCTATTTCCTAAAAAAAAGGTTAAAGTACTCAGGAAAACTGTCTTACTGGTATTATACTTCTACTCTAGAAAGGAAACTAAGTAGAGTCTTAGACTGTCTGGGATGAGCCATCCTTAAATTAGCTCTGCATGGCAGGAAAAGCCATTAACCCTGCAGAACAAAAATGACTGCAACATCTATCATAGATCAAGCCTTGTAGTTTTCAAAGTTTCCATACTAAAAATACAACAATTTAATTAGTATTATAAACTGTGCAACTCTATCTAATATAAAAGTGTCCAGATTTTGGTATGATAAATATCCACTCATTGTCTAATATACAAAGGTATACACAGCTGCTCATCTGTCTCTGTACAAAGTGTGAAATAATTTATAATATAAACCATTATTATAGAGGTGATTAAGTACAAGGAGTTGAATCCTGCTCTCTGTGCAGCAGTGGGGTGTAAATGCAGAGCAACACCATTAGTTCATATGTCATTGCCCTACAATTTAATAGGAAGGCATCATCATATTTTCAGTTATAGACATGTTAGTAACAGAGATAAAGGATGTTGCATATGCCTGTAACCTAATGATTTACAGACACACTTACCCTAGGTCTTTCTTCTCTCCAAATGGCATATACATTAAATATAGCATGATCAAATCACAGAATGTTTTGGGTTGGAAAGGACCTTTAAAGCTCATATAGTCCCAATGCCCTGCAATGAACAGAATCAACTTTCATTAGACCTGATCGTTCAGACACCCAATCCAACCTGACTTTGAACATTTCCATGGGTGGGGTATCCACAGCTCTTCCAGGCAACCTGTTTCAATGCCTCACCACCCTCATGACAACTGTCGGGTGCAACTGTCAGTCAGTTCCATCTCCACAAATCCTTATGTCTGCAATTTAGAGGTAAGAATGTTGTGGGGGAGCATATCAAGGGCCTTACAGAAATTCATGCAGGTGACATCCATAATTCTTACCTGATCCAAAAATGCTGTTGATCAGCATTTGTTTCTTTGTTTCATACAGCAGCATGAGAGTATAGGTGGCTGAAATTTTTTGGCCATAATTATGAATTCTGAGGTACAGATCAAGAACTTCCAGGACATCACTGCAGAGCACAACCTATCCAAAAGATAGGTTAATGCAGGCACTTCCAAAACTTTCCAATTTGTCCTTGTGAAACCATTACCAGAATGAAACCAAAAGGATTCTGTAAAAACTTGTTTTAGAAAATCCATAGAATTACTAAATTAAATTCTGGGGTTTTTTGGTAAGTAAGTCTGCAATAAAATTTTATTAAATTCTGTGGAAGTCATTGTTTATCAGAGAGGAATCAGTGGAGAAAATAACCATTATAAATATTTATGCTGGTTATCTAACAGGTTCAAGAAAGTTTGTTTGGTTTTTTTGGTATCAATTAGAAGGCTTGGTAATAAATTTTTGCTTTTTTTAATTAACAATTGGAATGTTCTGTTTTCTTTTAAGGAAAACCACGTACATACAGAGTTGGTTGGGGAATCTCAGAATGACTGAAAATTTAAGCAAAATACAGTCTGAGTGAAGTAATAATTCATTTTAAGGGGACAATCCATTTTCATCATTATAGTCATATAGTTAAACAAAAAGCAGAGCAGAATGTCTGCACTGCAATTACTGGAATTTTGCCAGTATTAATATTAATAAAACAAATCCAAAGACGGCTTCAAAAAGATGCAGCTGAAGCTAAAATTATGCGGGCAGTATTTTCATTCATAAATCTATGTTCTTCCATCTCTAGACATGAAGACAATTTCCATTCTTTCATTCTATCTCTCATCTGCAGAAGATAGGCTTCAGATCTGCACCACATAACATTTTAATCTTTAATAGGTCTGTAGGTCTACTGTATGCAGAGAGAAGAGCATAATTCATAGTATCCCAAAGAACTTAAAAAAACCCAGAACTTTTTATTCCTGTAAGTAAGAAGTGTAAAGAAATCTGTAACCTTTAGGTTTTCAGAAAAATTGAGTAGTACAGTACAAATGAGTAGTTGGATATAATATTTTCTGCGATATATGACCTAAATGTAATTCGTGTTAGGAAATGTGATATGTAATTAATTCACAGTGAAATGTAGTGATATGCAATATATAATTGATCAGCGTTTAGTCTGATTTAAGATCTGTAAACCTAAAGTGTGTTTAGGGTTAACTGAGACTAAAACTGCACGAAAGGGACACGGGGGTTGGGGAAAGAAAGAATTTCTGCCGGGAACAGCCTCGGGCCCACCAACACCTGGAGATGGGTGTGCTAACGATTGAACGATTTAGAAAAGATTAGATTAGAATTTTTCTAATTTTAGAATCTTCTAATTTTAGAAAAGATCTGTTCTGGCCCAATTTAACATTTCCAAACCTTCTCTGACCCGGCAATCATAGCATTGTTCCACTCCGAGAATCTGTTCAACTGACCCCAGACCTGAACATGAATACCTAATGAAGCTACCACGAAGCAAGAGCTCTATGGCCGCTGTCCACTCTCAGCGAAAAGCTGTATAAAAAACCAGTGGTGCTGGGCACAATGGGTGAACAGAGGGAGTTACGGAGCAATAGGGTCCGTTACCACGTTCACCCAGTGCCAAAACCCCAGGGTTTGACACTGTTCCTTTTAATTGTGGCTGTGGGAGACTGTGTTTAAGCTGCGAAATAAAATTCTAAATTCTGATTTACTGAATTTGGCTTGTTGATTTATTACATTTTCTATACAAATAATACTAATATTCAGTCACACAATATGTTTCACACACAGATGAATTAAAGGAAAATTATTGCATGTTGAACACATTTTACTTATTTACTTACAGCTAAAAATTTAATCACTCTACAGATGAACAGAAACATGGAAGGTTTTGTGATGTTGCCTTGCAAAAGGTAAGAAATAAGCAACACATCAGTGTCTCAGAAATGGAGCTTTACAATCTTTATTGTTTCTTGAGGAACATGGTGTTGAAGGCTACTTTATCTCAATTGTAATGCAGGTTAGTCACTCTTGGTGTGGATCCCAGACTGGTCCTCTGTGTTCAGCCAACACCTGATGGAGAAAATAGTGTAAAGTGAGGGGATGGCATTGCTTGTTTTAATTAGGAAGTGTTCACACATAGATGTCTGAAAACAAGAGGAAGAACTAAGATTGCTGAAAATAATGTCCAGAAAAAGATTAAAAAATGGGCAAATTATTGGCAGCACAATAACTATTTTGAATAACAAAAGAAAGCTGTTTCTTGTGGCTGCTATGGCAAAGGGAAGGCATTACAACTAACTTGACAACTAACAAGGACTTTGGAGTGATGCCTTTGCTGTCTTCCCTTGACAAAAGCAGATGTTCTGGCTTTGTTTTTTTAAAGCAGGCTAGGCTCTGCACACAGGAGTAATGCATGCCAATATTTTTTTCAGAATCACTGGGGTGGAGGTATGAAGATAAAAAATAAATTAATTACTATAGAGTGTTTCATATCCTAATTAAAAACAGCTATAGCACCAGGTCTTATTCCCTAATAGACCTGAAGCATCAGAAGGACACTTACAGGCTTTGCTGGCATTCTGAAAGGAAACAAAACTCATTTGGGTCCAGATGGATTTCATGATTATCAAACAAAATTTCTGATACAGGACACTGCCTACAGAGTTCACCACTTTGAAAATAGATGTAAATATGAACTATTCCTTCTGGATGTTATTTCTCAGTCCTATAAAATATAATTCCTACTTGTCCTCTGGGTTCTCCAGGTCAGTTGTGCCAGGGTATCCAGCTATCAGGTTGGTAGACCCAGCCTGAACATTACTACCAGGACACTATCACCTCTTCTGTATCTCATGCTTTACTAATGAATCTTTCCACCTCTTATTAAGACTCTTGACTGCTTTGAAACCATTAGTTCCCTTTAGCAAGAGAAGTGTGATGAGGCTAGACAGGGAAGTTTTCACTCCAAAAAACGTATTTTAGGCATCTTCTGCATCAGGGAGGAGAATCTGGAGTATCTTCACAGCTTTTAAACATAAAAACATACTGAAGTTTCAAGTATTCATCAGTGCAGAAAACGCAGTCTCCGGTTATCAGCATTTTCAATTGCGCAGTTTTATACCAAATGGACCAAATGGACTTATTTACCACCCTTCTTCCCAGGCAAAGAGAGATATTTGAAGAAATAGCTCATTAACCTACTTGTAAAAAGTCTGCCAAGCTGGAAAGAAGCAAAATAGATTTTCATTAAGTATTTTTATTTTTATAGGATTCTAATATTTGCCAGTTTTCCATTTTGTTGCTTTTTTATAACTCTTGAATTCTTACATGGCTTCAGAGCTTTTAAAATTACCAATAACATATGCTTTTAAATCATTGATGGTTCTGAACTGGACTCTTTCACAAAAAGGTAATTTTACAGAGTTAGATTTAAATTATATGATAACAATTTCATACAGAATTGAAATCTTTATTCTCCTAAATTTTGTTCTCATAAGTCAACAAGAGGTGCTTATAAGAGGTAGGTGGGAGGTTAGTAATAAGGATTTTTTACTTAAAGACCCATAAAGTGTAAGCAATGCAGAAATTATTGCTGTACTCTGCTACTAGAACTAAAATGTTCTTGCTACACCTGAGGTTAAAAAATACAATTTCCAGTCAAACTATGAACCCTGAATAGGAACTGAATGAAACAGATCCATAATCCAAACTGATATTTACCATGGGTCAGGAATTCCTATGGCTTTCAGGTAGAAAAGGAAAGTGTATGGACTTTGGAAGCAAGATCAGGCTACACAGGATGATTATAGAAGTACTGTTTGACACAGTAGGGAGAAAATTCATATGGCCAAAACTTAGTTTCAATAATTTTCTCTTTAGTTCATGATAATATTTTGTAGGTTATCTGGGAGCTCTTGTAAAACACTTGAAAGACAATGCTGTCATCAATCAAAGTCAAGATGTGTTCCTGAAGGGCATGCCTTCCTAAGATTACTGTCTAGTGGACAAAGGGAAGGCAGTGGATGTGGGGTTTTTTTATTAATTTTAGCAGAGCTTTTGATACAGTCTCTGACATTACCTTTCTGGACAAAATGTCCAGGGTACAAGTGGACACATACACAATATAATGGGTGAAAATTTGGATGAAGGATTGTGTTTAAAGGGTTGTAGTAAAGGGAATAACATTTGGCCATGGCCAGTCACTAGTGGTGTTTACAGTGCTCTCAGCATAGTGTTTTAATGTTTTTTTTGTTAGATACCTGGACACAGAAGTGGAGTGCACTCTAAGTAAGTTTGCAGGCAATACTAAACTAGGAGGAGAAACTCGTTGGCTTAAGGGTAGAGAGATGAAAGAGAGATATTTAGAAGGTTAGAGTGCTGTACGATCATCTGCTCTATCAAATTTAACAAGAACATGCCTCACTTTGTATCTGGGATAATCCAAAATGCATGTGTAGACTGGGGAACCAGATTCTGGAGTGCAGCCCTGTAGAAAGAGATAGAGGAGTTTTCCCATGATTATTTCAATGGGAATCAACAATGTGCTCTAGCAGCCAAAAGGGCTAAAAATATCCTGGGGTACATCAAATGCAGTATAACCAACTGGCCAAAAGGAGTGATTGTCCCAATATACTCAGTGCTGCTGCAGCCTCACCTTGAGTACTGTGGGCTCCCCAAAATTAAAAAAAATATAATGTATCCTAAGGAGGGCAACATACATGGTGAAAAGGCTAGTGAGCAGCTGAAGATGTTAGGTTTTTCCAGCTTATTGAAGTGTAGACTGAAGCATTATCTCATTGTTGTCTACACCTTTGTCATGAAGGAAAGCAGAGACTGAGTTGGTGAATTCTTGTGTGTGCTAAAAAGACTTGAGGGAATGGCTTTAAGCATCAGGAAAATTTCAGACTGGATATGGATGCATATCTTCCTCACAGAGAAGGTGGTAAGAACTGGAAGTTGGCAAGGATCCAAACGTGTTGGTTTCCATGAAGTGGTCAGACATAACTCTTTGATATATGAGCCTGTGATCTGTCCACAGAGAAGGTGACCACAGGATTTTTTTATGCTGCTGCTCAGCAGTAGCCAATCATTTTATTTAGAGTATGTATTGCTGAGGTCCTTTCACACCTAAACATCTCTTCTGTAGAGTCCAGCCTTATACTTTCCTTAAAGCTTGGCAACACTATATGTTTCCGGTCTCTGAGTTATAATGCCTCTATGAAGGTTCTTCATCCTGCAGAATCTGATAAGTACACAGCACAGCCAAGGCGTTTTGATCTTTTTCTCATGTTTTCAAATTGATTGTGCAGACATAAAAAGTGTGTCCTGGCCATTTGGATAGGTGGAAACCAGTGAGAGATTCTTGACCTTTCTAGTATGTACTAAGTTTTGCCATATAATGGCTGTTTGTTGATAAATACCTAGTAAATAAATTCTCTTGTACCTTACATTCATCACCTATAGTGTAAGGTTCAATCTCCTACAGCTCTCAGCAGTGCTGGGAGATAATTGCTATCTGCAAACTTCTCTGATATTCTTGAACATAAGATGCAATGGAACAGAGACGTAGAGGAGGGAAGTCATCTGGATAAAATTTTTACTTCACTTTATAATATTAGAGTGATAATTAATTTATCTGCCTTGCAGAAAAAAAGTTAATAATTTCCATAGGAGAATGTATTGACCTGTGTGAACGCTCAAAGGAGGAATTCCTTTTAAACTACATATTTCTGCATATAAGTTACCAATCCTTTCTTGCTGGTAGTTGTTTGAAGAACAAGTGCCTACAGAAAGATGGCATAGTTTGAAAAGATGAGTCAAGAGACCCACTGATTTCTGAAGACAAGTGAACTCAAGCAGGAGAAGAGGAGCAAGGGAAGATTTTGATTTAGGACACACATATCAAATATGGTAGCTCATCATTCTAAATATGTTAGTAGGACTAATGTGCTTCAGCTTGTCAGTTGTATTTAAAACTAGCAAAACACATTGTTCGTTCTCAAAACACGTACATCCTTTCCCTCCAAGCTGCAGGATGCTAGGGCTCCAAAAGCAGCACTTGTACAAAAAGCAACAGACAACAGAAACGGAAATGAGGAACACCTGGATAAGATATAATTGCAAAGTTAAGTAGCTTTCAGTCTATTGTTGTCATGCAGTAAGCAAGAAACTTTTGTATTAGTGGTAGGAAGCTGGCCTCTTTCCTGTTTGGCCTGGTATCATAGCTTAACCTCAGCTAACAACTAAAGATCACACATTTGATTTCTCTCCTCTACCCCTTCCAGTGGAAAGGGCAACCAAAGGGAAAAAAGTAATCTTCATGAGTTGATATAAGAGCTATTTAATTACTGAAACAAAATAAAATTTAATAATAGTCCTAACAATACTAATGACAAAATTGGCAATAATTACAATAATAATAATGATAATGATAGCAAAAATAATAATTGTAATGAAGAGAAGAGAGTAAAACTCAAGAGAAAGAAGTGATGTACAATACAATTGTTCACCACCCACAGACTGATGCCCAGTCCAGAAGGCAATTGGCCCCCTTCCACATAACTCTCCCTCACTTACATATACAGGACATGAAGTTCTATGATACGGAATAACCTTTTAGCCAGTTCAGGTCACGTGTCCTGTCCATGGTCCCTTCCAGCTTCCTGGGCATCTGCTCAGTGGCAGAGAATGAGACACTGAAAGGTCCTTGACTCTGAGTAAACACTGCTCAGCAACAACCAAAAACATTGTTGTGTTATCAATATTATTCTCATACTGAACCCAAAACATAGCTTGGTACCAATTACTAAGGTGAAAATGAAGTCCATCAAAGCCAAAACCAGGATAGTATCCACCCCTGATTCCATACAATATGTTTCATACCAGGTCTAACACTTCCTAATAACACATCACCTTTCCTGTCTCTTGGTAATTATACCCTCAGATATAATTTCCTTAGTCTATGAATCATCCCTGTAGAAGTCCAATTAGTTAATTTAGACCATGACCATTTGACTCAATCAATCCAAAGCTGTCTGGATCAGTACACAGAAGATTTTAGGGCTGTATTTCCACCCTTGGAACAGGTGATTTCAGCTGTGCTAGACACCCTTATTGGAGTTTTTGGTCTAAATTTCCCACACCCTAAGTGAAGGCAAACTATGGTCTTCATTGTGGTGCCAAAGGGATTGAGAAAGAGGCATCATCAATATCAGTTGTAGCACCACTGGGTTGCCTTTAACTCCAGTTCCTATGTTCCAGTTTCAGCATGTCTGGTATGGCAGTAGTCAGTGATGGCGTGAATCACAGAATCGCATGAATCACAGATGCACGGAATCACGGAACGGGTAGTGATGGAAAGAACCCCAGTGGGTCATCTGGTCCAACTGCCCTACTCAGGGAGGACCACTCTAGAGCACATGGCACAGGATTGCATCCAGATGCTTCTTGAATATCTCCAGTGAGGGGAAACTCCACATCTTTGGACAAAGCATTCCATTATGGGTCACCCACACTGTAAAGAAGTTTTTCCTCATATTCAGGTGGAACTCCCTGTACAACAGTTTCTGCCTGTTGCCTCTTGTTCTATTGCTTGGCAACACCAAGAAGAGGATAGGTCCATCCTCTTGATGCCCTCCCTTCAGATACTGACAGACATTGATGTGGTCCCCTCTCATTCATCTCCTCTCAACACAGAACAGGCCCAGCTTCCTCAGCCTTTCCTCATAAGAAAAATGCTCCAGTCCCTTGATCATCTTCAGAGTTCTTTGCTGGACACACTCCAGGAATTCCATGTCTCTTTTGTACTGAAGTGCTCAGAACTGGACAGACCACTCCAGATGTGCCTCACTAAGGCCAAGATGAGGGGCAGGATCACCTCCCTTGACCTGCTAGAAATGCTCTTCCTAAAACACTCCAGTCTATCACCAGCCTTGGCCACAAGGGCACTGCTGGCTCGTGGGGAGCTGTTGTCCACAAAAACCCCTATCTCCTTCTCCACAGAGCTGCTTCCCAGCGGGTCACCCCCAGCCTGTGCTGGTGCCTGGGGTTGCTCCTCCCCACGTGCAGGATCCTGCATTAGCCTTTGCTGGATTTCAGAAGGTTCCTCTCTGCCCATCTCTCCAGCCTGTTGAGGTCCTTCTGAAGGGCTGCACAGCCCTCTGGGCTATCGGCCACTCCTCCCAGCTTTGTGTTGTCAGTGACATTGCTGGGGAGGCCTCTGCCCTTCACCCCAGTCATTGATGGAAAAGTTAAACAAGACTGGGCCCACTACTGAACCTTGGGTGTCACCACCAGGAACAGGCCTCCAACTGGGCCCTGTGCCAGTGATTATGACTCTGGGATCTGCAGTTCAGCCAGTTCTCAACCCACCTCTTTGTCCACTTGTCCAGTCCACTCTTTCTGAGTTTACCTGTGAGGACATAGTTAGGGGCAGTGTTGAAAGCCTTAAAGTCGAGGTAGACAAGATCTGCTGCTCTCCCCTCATCCATCCGGATAGTGTTTTATTGTGAGACACAATCAGGTTTGTCAGGCATTTCACTTTTTTAAAGTGAATCCATAATGACTTCTCCTGATCACCTTCTTGTCTACCCTATGGATAGAGGTGGCCTCCAGAATGAGGAGCTCAATCACCTTCCCAGGGACTGAAGTGAGGCTGACTGGCTGGCAGTTCCCTGCATCCTCCTTCTTGCCCTGTTTGAAGACTGGCATGACACTTACTTTCTTCAGTCCTCAGGCACTAGTCCTGATCTCTGTGACATTTCAAAGATGATTTTAAGGATCATAGTCCATCAGCAGTCCTCTGTGCATCCTGCCAGGGCCCATGGACATGTAGATGTTAAGTTTAATTAGGTGTTCTCCAACCAAAGCCTTCTTGACCAAGAAAAACTCTTCCAGCAGTCCTTCACCCTGATCTCCTGGCTCAGAGATCCCTAAAGGCTGGTCTTGCCAGTGAAGACCAAAACAAATGTGTCTTTCAGTAACTCTGCTTTCTCTGCACCTTGTTACCATGGTCCCCTGGGACTACATTATCCTTCATTTTCCTTCTGTTGTTGATGTATTTGAAAGAGTCTTTCCTGTTGTTCTTGGCATCCTTGGGCAGATTTAAATCTATATGGGCCTTGACCTTCTTTGTCTCATTTCTACCTAGTCTGATAATTCTTAATATTAATTCTAAGTGGCATAACCCTGCTTCAATCTCCTGTCTGTTTTGTGCTTAAATTTGAATAAGGACAGGAGATCTTTATTCATCTGTGCAGGTGTCCCGCCCCTTTCTTGCTCATCAGGATGTATAATTTTTGAACTTGAGGGAGGTATTCTTGAATAACAAATTGTCTTGGACCTTCCTTCCCTCCAAGGCCACAGTAATCTTCTTTTAGTCTCCATTCTCTGTTAAATTTTCAAAGTTGTCATATGGGGCTGTTAAGGGGTAAGCAGGCCCAGCTGATCACCCCTTGGTTCTCCAGTCAGCAAACCCTCCTATGGGGAGGAATCATGGAGTCTCAATTGGAGCAATCATCTGACTGGTGCACCTTTGTGGTAGCAACTGGCACCTGCTGGTTTTCAGCCTTCAGCAATCCCACAACAGAAGGGTCCTCAAAGAGACTCATCAAGGTAGACAGCTCCCTAACTTCCTTCATCTCCAGGGTAGCTATACCAACGACCAACTGTTATCCTTTTGGGTCCTTGAAATACCCTCTTCTGAGGTAGTTTACACCAAAGATGCCTCTCAACCAATCATAACAAGGTGCTTTTTCCACTCAGTTCCAGTCAGGTTGACTTCAGCCTCTAATACAGAAGCGGTTGGGGTTCCCCTGTCATTACAGAAACATAAATGGATTCTGTCCCTACATAGTTTGATGACATTATGGGTGCACTGTGCACTGGTATCTACTAGATATCCTGTGGGGCTGATGGGCCAGGCCATCAGGTCCACAAAGTCCAGTAAACTGTGTCCCACTCCTCCACCTGGCAGGGGACAGACCCCTCTAGTCCTGGTCATAGGATTCCTCACTTACTTCTTGTAAAAACAGATTAAAATTCCTTTCCATGTGATCTTGAGGAAGATCAATCCTTCCACTCTGCTGGGGGAATTAGAAACTGGAGACCGGACAGCAAGTTTTCTGAAAGAGCCCTTGTTTGTGATTGTTCTCCCTTGAAGTCCAGGTACCCACGCCTCTAAAGTTGTGAATTTTCCATCCCACTTAATCATGTCTTTTCCATATACAAGAGTATCCCATAGTGTGTAATTTCTATAACCTCTCTCTTGATCAAAAGAAGGCTTCTTATTAATAGCTGAGATACTGGTCCACACATGGCTCATGTGCATTGGACTTGGTCTGGATCTGTGGGTAATTTTGGGGGTTTTGTGTGCAAATGTTAATCTCTACCACGGCTTATCCCCTGAGGTAGGGGTTACCTCTTTCAGTTGTGGTACACTTGCTAGGGTGTCACATAACATCTTCCTTTGTTGGGATACCTTTACTTCACATTTTACAGGAGTCACCTTCAGAGAGTCTGAGGACTTTTCCAATCACTTTGTTGATGCCCCTTTCCCTAGAAGATTATCCAGCTGCTTGACTTCCCTAACCTTTTATTCCCGGCTACTGGCCTCACAGTGCCAGCATCCAAGCAGCCAGGTAATAGTGCGCTCATACTGGACAATAGTTGAAACCTTTTCACACGCCACACAGCTCACTTGGAGACTTGGATCAAGTGGTTACCTCTTGTTCTGTCTCTTCTCTCTGCCCTAATGGTGTCCCTGCTTTGTCCTCCTGTAGTAAATAACCTAGCTTTTGTGTCCATTTCTTTGTCTGCATAGGCGCAACAGATACAGGCATGAGTTGGTTCTCTAGTTCAGCTGCATCATCTATCACTGGGGTATAAGTAGTTGTAGTACCTGTTGCTGGGGTTTGAGGAGATAGTGCTTGTAAACAGGTGTGTGTTTGAGTAGAAGTAGTGCCTGTTGCTAGAATTCAACTAGCAGCATTGTTTGTCCCACAGTTTGGAGCAGATGCAAATAGTTGCTCACCCTACATAAGATTTGAGCCACAGTTGTGGCTCCTAGCAATAGCACCATGCTGGTTTGAACACTCCAAGGATATACAAAAATTTCAAAATTCTCAAATGCTACAATATTTTACTTGGAGAAGAAGAAAATGTGCGAAGATGCCCTCTCCATAGGTTGGTTCTTGGAGAAAAGGTAAGATGTGCAGTCATTAAGATTCCAAAAGCTGGCTCCTGTGGTACAGGTAGGACAGCAATGCTGAGTACCATACCAGGTTAGTTTCAAGACCATTGATTCCATAATATCATGAGCCAGTATTACAGAGTACAACAAGATGCTAACTTTAGCATGGAGGTTATAAACCCTTGGAGGTTATAAACAGTATGACAGGGAACACATACTGCAAGTAAGCTGTTACGTAAAACAACCCTGGGAGCAAATGCAACAACTCTGAGAGCAGAAGCGGTCAATATTGTGATCGGATATTAAGCTAATACAATGAATGCTTGTAATAAATTTGTTCTAGTGTGTTCTGGTCAGATCTGCCATTATCTCAGTGCTTTGTGTCCCTCATTGGGCACAAAAAAGGACTGTGTTTGTTTAACCCCAGCCAACAACTAAATACCTTGAAGTCAGTCAGTCAGTCAGTCAGTCAGTCAGTCAATCAGTCACTCACTCACTCACTCACTCACTCACTCACTCACTCACTCACTCACTCATTCACTCCCTGTGCCTCCCCTCTGGTGGGTTAGGGAGAATTAGTAAAAGGGAAAATATTTGGTTTGAAATAAGAACAGTTTAGTAATTGAAAAGAAGTAAAATATAGTAATACTGGTACTACTACTACTACTACTAATAATAATAATGACAATGAAAAGAAAAAAGAGAGAGAGAGGGATAAAATCCTAGAGGAAAAAGCAATGTGCAATACAAATCTTCACCAGTCACTGACTGATGCCCAGCCTCTCCTTAAGCAGCAATCACTTCCTTACAGCCAACTCCCTCTGGTTCATAATACTGAACATGGCATTCTATGTTTGGTCAGCTCAGGTCAGCTGTCCTGGCTGTTCTCCCTCCCAGTCTCTCATGCACCTACTTGCTGGCAGAGCATGGGCAGACTGAGCAGTCCTTGATTTAGGGTAAGCAGTACTTAGCAACAGCCAAAACATCAGTGTGTTACCAACATTATTCTCATACTGAATCCAAGTCACAGCACTGTACCAGCTACTAGGAAAAAAAAAAAAAGAAGCAAGGCTGTGTGATGGAGTCTACTGATAACAGATTTTTTTCTCATGAATCAGAGAAGAAAGTAACTGAGATGAGTTAAAGATGGGTATCACTGTCTCCAGTGCATTTACTAGGAATAAAACAATGGGTGAAATTCTGCATCAATCAATGCAAAGTACCATGTATGGGAAAACAGGAAACTTTTAATGGTATACATATACAATTACAGGTTTTAATTTAGCCATTATCTCTCAGGGAGCAGCTTAGAGCATTTGGTGCAGTTCTATGTAAACATAATATCAATATTTAACATTAGTCAAAAAGACAAATAAAATGCTCAGATGTTTTAGGGGAGAAATCAAGTATAGAACAGGAAATACCATGCTGCTACTATATAGAAATTTTGTACATCTAAAAAAAATCAGAAAAATATATCTTCTCTTCAGAGGGATATTGCAGAATATTGAAGAGATACAGCAAAAGGTGGTGTAGCTGTTCAGTGTTGCAGAAGAGCTCTTCAAGGAAGAAAAGATAAATAGATGAGGATTCCTTGAGCCTTGAAAGCAAATGACTGCTGAATAAAAAAGGCACATGAATGACGACAAAAAAAGATTAACAGGTAATTAACAGGTTTGATGAGGATACTATTTGGGGAGACACCTTGTGAAATTTAAAAGTAATAGAAAACCAAGTCCTTGTTCCCCAGAACATAATTACAGTACAGGCTACTAAGGTCATTGACTGTCATGACTTTAAAAGCAGGGAAATACCAAAGCAAAAAAAAAAAAAAACACCATGTTTTTGCCACACATCTGATCATGTGTCAATATGAACTATTTATAGGAAAGCTTTATATGAAAGCATTGCCCAAACATCAACATAACTCAAACCCTGAAGTACAGCACTGTTTGGAAGTAAAGAAAAAGAAGTCATATTTTTTGTATCCATCTCATAACTTATTTTAGGTTCCAAAGGGCAAACTCCTGTTTGTGCAGGACTCCAGGAAGAGCCTCTTTTAACAAGAAAAGACTTGTTTTATCAGCTAAATTGACAATAATGGCTGTCCCTAAGACCCAGATTAATTTCATTTAGTAGGACAGATTTATTGGAGCAGTACAGAATTAGTTGATATAATGTATAACCCCCAGGTTGGTATTGCCTTCTGCCCTCTCAGTTTTACCAATATTAAGTAGATTAGCTTGACCATGCAATAAGCTGTGCCTGCAATTTCCTCTTTTATGGGGAGGTTAAATGAAACACAACAGAACGGTTGTGCTGACTCTGCACATAGAGCATATTTGTCTGGACAAAATAGAAGTCTTTTATTTCCCATGCCTGTACCCTACTCCAATGATGACACTGTGCTTAAGCAATGTTGCTAGCAAATTGAAATTCTCCTGGAAGTTGTAATATATTTGTATGGCAACCAAAGCTTTGTATTGCATCATTGCCAAGAAGAAATCAAATATAAATCTTTTGCAGAAAATGTATGTTTAAAAAATTGGATAAATGAACTCAACAGCTGTGTGCAAACAAGGAGTTGAAACATCTAAAAGTATCACTTCTTTCAGTGAAGTATTTGGAGCTGCACAACCTTGAATCAAAATCTGTGCATAGCAACAGAAGTGAATTTGACAGTCAGCCATATTTACATTCTGTGCTATTAGCTTTTTGAAGTATAAATATCTTGCTTTTACCACTCATTGGGTGGTAAAAGTCACTGGCATAAAAGCTGGGGGTTGAACCTCTTCACCCTTTGACAGAAAGGAGAGTGAGTGCTTGACTCCTAAGAAATGCAATCTTAGGAGCAGAAATAAGGTTTTACACGAAGAAAACAAACAAACAAGAAAACAAACAAACAAGAAAACAAAAACCTGGATGGGAGAGAAATGAGAGAGGAAAAAAAAGAAGAACGAACCCAGTTCTCCTTTTGATGTACTTCACTTACTGGTACATGTTGGCAGGTTGGCTCTGCAAAGAGGACGAAGACCAATGTCCTCATTCCTGGAATGCCCTCTGTCACACTGTTTAAGCAGCTTTCAGTCACTGCACTGGTCCATGGTCACCTGCAGGTATGAGTATCACTCCCATTGTGTAAGTGAAAAGCAACTAAGAAAAGCAATTCATTGCTCTGAATTCACCTGACTGCTGTACTCACCCCAGGTGGAAAATTTTCAAGGGTGTGCATTTAGGAGGATGCTGTATCAGAGCCCCGACTGGCATGAGAGAGCATTGCAGATGCAGGACAGCACACAGAAGCGTGAGAACCTGTAGAAACAAGTCCCTGCTCAGACCTTGGCTGACTCCATTTCCCCACCCCACCATCCGAGGCTGCTTTGCAAGCTGAACTGCTCTGCTGCTGCTCTGTGAGCGAGGCGGGTGGAGAAAATCCATGGGAGCACAGAATGCAGTTGCTCACTCCTGCCCCACATATTCAGGCCCCACTGTTAACATTCAGGTGTTGTGCAGATTCAGCCACCTCTCCTGTGGGAACAGCCCACACAAAGCATGCATGGATTGCACCAGCAAGCAGTGTGCCAATGCTGTGCTCAAGCCTGGAAAACCTCTCCCTCTATGGCAGTTCCAGCAGGACACTGATCTACCAAAATCAGTTTGGTGGATGAAGAGCTCCTCCACCACCTCTACTACCACCTTTTTTCATATTTTGACCGTATTTGTTTGTCAGACTTAATTCCCTTCTGGAGAGAAGGATGCTGTGGCCATAAATAATGGCTTCTTCTCACAGACACATTGGCTGACCTCACTCATCTCAGCCAGGCTGGGGAGACTCATCCCAACAGAAGGGCAGAGGCCACAGATTGCAGGGCTTCCTGGGATTTCACCATTGGTACTATGGTTTTCAGAGCTAAAACCTTGTAACAATAAACACAGCAAAGTATTGCCAATACCACCAGAGGAACACACACACAAAGAACTCAGCAAATTGCATAGTGGATATGCAGGACACGGAATCAGGTTTTCATTTATTTCTTTATTAGTACCCTAGCATCAAATCTTGTATCAAGAAAATACTTTGGGCACACAAGGGGTATTAGGATACCAAGAGTATCAGAGTACCAAGTCAGTGAAACAGGCTAACTGTGATTTTGATTAGGGTTCTACTGTTAGCATAAGTTAAATATTTAACCTTGAATTTTTCCTATAACTTGGGGGGAAAATTCCTAAGTAACTGTAAAGAGAAAGTCCATGTAGATCTCTTAGATTCCATACATACAAATTCTCTTAGACTCTGGCTAAAAACAAAAAGATAAAATTTTTATTTTCTTCCTTAAGAAGATAGTGTTAAGAACAAACCTATCAAAAATATGAGCAGCAGACTGGGGATCTCCCAAGTCAGCATCATGTGTCTTCCAGGAGAGAGGAAAACTCCCTGTAAGGCAGACAGGGAGATTGAATTATTAAATTTGTAGGAATAATCTGCTCAGACTGATCAGAGCAGGGCTCTCTTGAGAGCTGGTGGGGTTTTTCCATTGGCAGGGAGACCATGTTTTTTATGTGCGCTGCATTTAAAGCAGTTTATTTCCATATTGCTCTCTCAAGCAGAATTTCTATTGCCGCAAGTAGCTTCCAAAAAAACCTCCACCACTTCACTACCATACACACACACATGATACACCCCCGGTGTTAGAGAGGATCAAAAATCAAATGAGAAACTGATATTAAATTCTCTAGAAAATAAAAGGTAATTTCGCCATCACTGCCTGGTGATTCCATGGGAAGAATTTTTGGGGATTTTTTTTTGCTGAAAATAGTTACACCTACAAGTACATAATGCAGCAAAATGAAAATCAATGGGCACAGGGTTCCCAGGCTACCTCTTACCAATTGTCTGTTTCTTGGTGATGCTGTTCACTGCAATATAAAACCTTGAAGAGACTGAAAGAAGGGGAGTGGCAGAGGGAATCACCCAAATGAGAGGCTCATGAATAAATGAGTACTTATAAGATTATTTTGTTTCCTCTGAATAATTTCCAAGCTGAGTAGAAAGACTGGTTGTCAAGCAATGCATTAAAATATGAAGATTATTTATTATCCTAAATACTAAAGTATTTCCACTCTCACACAGAAAATGTATCATATGTTTGAAAAAATGTTTCCTGGCACCCCTGCAAAATATTTCTGGCTTCTTTCAAAATTCAGTTCTGTCCCTCACATTTATTATGGCTTGCACTTCCTGAGGTGCCATGAGAAGAAATGCCAATCATGCTGCAGACATACATAAATAATCACTTTGTTGGAATCAGCCTCAAAGAGCCAGCATCAGAAAAAGCAATCTGATGTCCTGACACTCTCTTCTCACCCTGTCAGTTGCCTTGCTTGAAAGTTCTTCTCCAAGAGGGGAACAGAGAATTGCTGGGAGCTGTGCTCTCACTTTGCAAATTTGCCTGTTGGTATCACAAAGGGCTGGAAGTCTCAGTGAAGCTGAAAGCTTTTGAAAGCTTATGTTTTGAATAGGTATTTATGTGTCACAAAAGCACCCACCTGCATTGTGAAAATTTAAAAGTCTCCAATTATTAAACATAAAAGGTTTTCAGGTTACAAGAATTCTGGTGGCCATAAGCCTACCATCCTCACTCTCAAACACCTTGCATAAAAATTCCCCTGTGAATTCCTGCAGCAGCCGGATCTTTACCTTCTCTTTCTCTCCAGCACATACCCCTGTCCCGGCCTGTTCCTTTTCCTGCCCTTTTCTGTCTATTTGCTTCCACAAAAAACTGACATTTGGGTCAGTCCTGCCAAGGTGGGGAAAGAGCATGTGCCAGTAACCTTAACATCTATGGAGTCTCTAAGAAATCACAAGCATGTTTCAGGAGCCACCTTTCAACTCCCATCCTGCTGCACTAGCTGTAATTCCACGTAATTACAACAAGAAGGCCAGCTCTGTTGTCTTTTTGTCCCTTCCTGTTCCCTTGAGAAGATGGTGAAAATGTGTCTCATATCTCAGTGCATACAAACAGAGGGAAACAAATCCTTAATTTTCTTTTATTTTCTCCTCCTGTGGCAAAATCACTAAAGTTTGTTGTGGGCACACATCTTTGTGGATTCCTCACTAGTGAGATTTAGACTGGAGATATGGGGAAACACTCAGCTGGGAACCTTCAGATCACTTAACAGCAGGGAAGTAAGGAAAGAAATTTATACTAATAAAATGAGAAGGTCAAAAGCTGATGCCATCCATTGAATACTAAACAGACTAGCACTGCCTGGATATGTTCAATTACACTTACATATTTTTACTGCAGCTTGATTCCAAATTTTACTTTTAAGTCACAACTTTAAAGCATTGGACACAAAGGGAATGTGACTCAACTTTGGTAATAACCGATAAACAGCAAGCAGAACCCACACCACAGATAGCTCACAACTCATTGAGATGGAGTTTTTGAGACTCTCAAAGTAAAACTCAAAAACAGTCACTAAATATTACAAAAGGAGAGTGATTTTATTTGGTACCCATACCAAACAATATAACACAATTTCCTGCAATTGTTTATTTTATTGGCAATATGTAAATTGTAGAACACAGAAATAATCAATGTTTCAAAAATTAGCTGAAGCAAAACACAAACAAAATCTGCTAGTCTCATCTACAAGAGCCAAGAGGGAGAGATTAAGCAACACTACTAATTGAACATTGCTAATTCATAAAAGTTGTTCTGGATTATTTAATCTACTTTGCAAGACAGTAAACTAATCCAGATCCTGATGAATTTTTTTGTTTGCAAGCAGCACCTCTATAAAAGACAGCATCCTGCAAGAACTGTTTCTCTGTAGTTTAGTCTGGAACAGACACTGGCCAGCCTCATGGAGGTAAAGCACTAGGTGGAAGGGATAGGGTTGTAATATATGTCCTAAAGCTAATTAGTGTTAAACAATAAAAGATGTAATTGGTTCACACCTGAATGTATGAATATATCTTGTAACAAGATTTTGGTTGAAATGGAGTTTAAGATCAATAAACTAAAAGGCGTATACAGGGTTAACCGGGACGACAGCTGCACGGTGGGACACGAGTAAATCGCTGCCGGGAACCTTGCAAAGGCAGCACAAAGGGACTGAAAAGGGAGATGGGTGCTCTGACGATCCCCTGATTGTATCAGATCACTATCTTATCTGTTCTGGCCCGATGTTACCATCTCCAAAACTTCTCCAGACACGGCCATCAGGACATTGTTCTGCCTTTGAGAAACTATTCATCAGACCCCAGACACGGACATGAATATCTAATGAAGCTATCTCAAAGCACGAGTCTCACAGTCTCAGCCGGTCCTCAGTGAAAGACTGTATAAAAATCCACGGCTTGGAGACCCAGTTTGTGAACAGAGAGGGTAACGGGCTAGCAGAGTTGGTTACCGTGTTCACCCAGTGCCGAAGTCCCGGGATTCGACGCTGTCCTTTTAATTGTGGCTACCAGAGACTGTGTTTAAGTCTCACAATAAAATTCTAAATTTTGATTTACTTAATTTGGCTTATCGTATTTATTACAATCTTGGTGACTCCAACTTGATGGTGTGATACTGGGACCCTCAGACCCCTGTCTCTGACCAGGAGGCGCCCTGCTGAATTCCGTGGCCTTGATAGAACTCCAAACAAAAGTAAGGGCAGATCTAGAAAATGAAGAACTGGAGGAGGGGGAGAAATGGTTTTTGGATGGATCTTCCCGAGTAATAGAGGGGAAAAGGAAGTCGGGATATGCTATCATAGATAGGAAAACAGGGGAGGTAATTGAATCAGGCCCTCTAAGTGCATCCTGGTCAGCCCAAGCATGTGAATTATATGCGGTCCTAATGGGTCTGAAAAGACTAAAAGGAAGGACTGGGACCATTTACACCCATTCAAAGTATGCTTTTGGGGTGGTACACACTTTTGGAAAAATTTGGGAAGAAAGAGGATTAATCAACAGTTGAGGGAAAAATTTAGTGCATGAAAATTTCATACGACAAATCCCAGAGGCTATAAGGGAACCAAAAGTTATTGCTATTGTATATGTAAAAGGACATCAAGTGGGGTTACAGTTCAGGATCAGGGGAAATAACTTAGCAGATCAGGAAGCAAGGAGGGCGGCACTTCTTACCCTGACTACCCCAGAAAATCCCAGAAGTGAACCCCAGGAGTTCCCCCCTTGTCCCACTGAAATGGAGATAGAGGAATTCAAGAAGATAGGGGGAATACTAGTCGAGGGGAAGTGGAAACTATCTGATGGTCGAGAACTAATACCCAAGGCCTATGCCAGGAAGATACTGAGAAGGCTACACTTGCAGACCCACTGGGGAACTCAGGCCCTGGCAGAGCAATTTTTAAAATTCTTTGGATGCAAAGATATATATGAGTTAGCAAAACAAGAAGTCCAGGGATGTATTATATGCCAGAGAGTAAATAAATCTAGAATCAGGCAAGCCCC
Organism: Progne subis subis; assembly: GCA_022316685.1. Lineage (NCBI taxonomy): Eukaryota > Metazoa > Chordata > Aves > Passeriformes > Hirundinidae > Progne > Progne subis. The sequence continues at coordinate 145,296 of JAKJHU010000224.1, read as the reverse complement.
ACAGGGAGGACGTCCTTTAGCCTACCGCCCCTTTGGGAGGGTCCAAGTGGATTTCACTGAGTTACCTAAAGTAGGGAGATGTAAGTATCTGTTAGTACTAGCAGATCAATTAACTCACTGGGTAGAGGCATTCCCCGGTCCCCGGGCAACTGCCCAGGTAGTAGCTAAGAAATTATTGGAGGAAATAATACCTAGATATGGGATTCCTGATTCCATAGATTCAGATCAGGGGACACATTTCACTTCCAAAATCATAAAACACCTAGCAGATGCCCTGGGGATCCGATGGGAATACCATACCCCTTGGCACCCCCAAAGCTCAGGGCAGGTGGAACGGATGAATCAAACATTGAAGGCACAACTATCAAAGCTTATGTTAGAAACCAGTATGTCCTGGGTAAAGTGCCTCCCTTTGGCCCTTTTAAACATTAGGACCCAACCACACTCAGGGTCTGGACTATCTCCTTTTGAGATGCTGTATGGAATGCCGTATGAGCATGGAATGCCCGTGGGACATCCTTGAATTGAGGATTGCCAAATACAGTCTTATCTTGTTTCAATTAATAAAAACTTACAGGAACTTCGACAACGTGGTCTGGTGTCACAGAGCACTGCCTTGGGATTTGCAATCCACAAGATACAACCGGGTGGTAAAGCACTAGTCAAGACGTGGAAAGAAACTGACTCCTCATTGGGAAGGACCCTTCCTCGTTCTCCTGACCACCAACACTGCAGTGCGAACCGCAGGAAAAGGTTGGACACATTCCTCTCGAGTGAAAAGAATCGAACCAGGAGACAACCCTCCGCAGTGGAAAGTCACCTCTGCACCTGGGGATTTGAGGCTGAAGATTCACCGACAGACCAATGACAAGCGACTACTTGATAAGTTGTATCCAAGCAGGGTGCCCCTGCTATCCTTTTGTTCATTTTAAGTGTGTACAGTGTAAACAGATTTGGGTAGCCCATTGTTACAGGGGAACTAAGCCTTGGAGCCTGTGTGAGAATTGCAAAGGGGAAGAAAGGGAGCTCACAGACCGATTTCTATATGTTGCCATGAAAGCAAGTATATTAGAATTAGACTCCCCAGAGTGGTTTCATTTGTTCATAAATGGGTTAAGGGGACATCTAAACAAAAGGGCTGAATCCTTGGTAATTGAGTGTAGAAGGACAGTGAAAGTACCTTGCGTAGCAGATCAAATAAAATTGGCCAGGTGGGGACAGTACAAAAGACAGTATGCTCGAAGGACTAACCATGGAGACGCGGAAGAACACCCTTGCTGCCGAGATGATGGCTTACCTCGCCACCGGTAGCAACCCAGTGGGCAGAGACGAAGGCAGAGGGGTACACCTATGGGCAATCCTGGTGATCCTGAGTCTAGTCATATATCCCACGAATGGCCTCCCCAACCCTGAAGGGAAAAGGGGGAAGGAGGAATGCCGCAGGGAAACTCAGCAAGATCCCACCGGAGGCCAGAATAAAATTTTCAAGGCACATTTTGACTGTCCAGAAATCCAAAAAAGGGGAATTTGTTTTCATAACGAAAGTTGGTTTAGAATATGTGAATTGAAAGAAAAAACAATATACCATAACCCGATGGCAATGTCTAGAAAGAGGAGGGAGCTGAGTAATACACCTGTAATTCCTGTCTGTGAACAATGTAACAAAACTGTGTGGGTTGGGGGTAAAAAAGAGTCCATCTTTGTGGCCTATTTACGGGTAAATAAGCTGTGTTACTATCCAAATAATCTAGGGATGTGCACCCTGAAGGGAAAAACCTATTGGGTGGGGAAAACACAAAACTCCAGACAGCTGCTTTAACTAGCAGGCCCATCCTTTTAGATATGTTGAGTGAAAACAATGAGAGGGTTGTTTGAAGTTAGAAAAAACTTTCTGTTTCTCTAACAATGAGGAGGGGATGGATCCTGAAAGCAAGATACAATGAGTAGCTCAAGAATTAAAAAGGCAGGAACTAGAAGCAAAAAGGAAAAAGATGGAACAGGAAAGAATAAAGTGAACAATATGATCAATTAGAAAAACAATCCAGCGATTGGAGCCTGCCAGCCTCTAGCAAAAACCTTTTTGTAGACTTAGTACAAGAAATTGCCACTGAATTAGGGCTATCAAACTGCTGGATCTGTGGGGGATTAAAGTCAGCTGAGAGATGGCCCTGGAAAGGAGAAAGCCTAGCACCTGAACAGCTCCTGAAAATGGGATAACCAAATAATAAAAACGATGTCACAACCTGAGGGATGGACCTTAGATACATGAATAATAAGGACCACCTGCATCAGTAGAGAAGGAAAAGCATATACTGAGATGGTGGGATACACCCCTTGTTTGTCCACTTTAGCTGTGAATTCAAATAATAGAACTAAGATTTGGCAACCAGAACCACTGGTTGGATTCTGGAGCCGGGACAAAAAGAAAGGATGTGAATGGATAAGCGAAATCAAATTGTGTTGGAATAGCTTGGCAGGGGCAAACCCCTTCCAGTCACTAAAAAGTTTAAAAGGATTCTGGGAATTTCCAGAAAGCACGGAAAATAAGTGGAAAGCCCCAAATGGAATATACTGGGTCTGTGGGAAAAAAGCTTATAGTGAGCTACCTCGCAGATGGAAAGGGTCATGTACCCTAGGAATGATCAGACCTTCTTTCTTTACACTACCCTGATCAGATAGTAATCTGTTAGGAGCCCCTTTATATGAAACCCTTAGTAGGAAAAAGAGGGAGACAAAAAGGGAACTCCCAAATGCCGGGGGAAATCAGAAATGGGGAAGTGAAGAATGGCCCACAGAAAGTATCATAGAATATTATGGTCCTGCAACATGGGCGCAGGATGGGAGTTGGGGTTACAGAACTCCAGTCTATTTACTTAACAGACTAATCCGCCTACAAGCCATATTAGAAATCGTCTCGAACCACACCTCAGATGCTTTGGAGCTGCTGGCACAACAGCACTCACAGATGAGGGCTTTTGTGTACCAGAATAGAATAGCTCTGGATTACCTGTTAGCAGAGGAAGGAGGTGTGTGTGGAAAATTCAATGAATCTGAGTGTTGCATTGAGATAAACGATTACGGGGAGACTATTAAGGGACTAGCAGTTGAGATTAAAAAAGTAGCTCATGTACCAATCTAAAAATGGAACTCGATCCTCCAGGCCTCCTGGTGGGATCAATTGTTTGGGACAGGAGCTTGGTGGAAGAAAGTGGGGTTTTTCATTTTATGCTCAATGGCTGGAGTCATCTTTATTCCTTGCCTCATTCCTTGCTTCATCTGCCTAATACACACTGTAGTTCAAGGAATGCAAATAGCCGCATTACCAACAGACCTGGAATTGGCATCAGGGGGTTTTAATAGAAATAAAACCATACAAAAAATCATGAAATTGAATAAGAAAAAGAGCAAAGCAGCCGAAGTGCTAGCAAGGTTTGAAGCTCAAATGCAAGGAGGGGAGAAAGAAAGAACATATTGGGGTGAGCCCGGGGAATAGAAGTACCTTAGGAATAAGGAAAACACTTCTTCATGTTTAGAAAATAGTTGGTTAAGAGGTTTTTTTATCAAAAGAAAAAAAAGGCAATAATCGGAACACGAATTAAATAAGTTTATATAGAAGGGGAGGGATTGTAATATATGTCCTAAAGTTAATTAGTGTTAAACAATAAAAGATGTAATTGGTTCGCACCCGAATGTATGAATAGATCTTATAACAAGATTTTGCTTGAAATGGAGTTCAAGATCAATAAACTAAAAGGTGTATACAGGGTTAACCGGGACGACAGCTGCACGGTGGGACACGAGGGAACCCAATTTGTGAACAGAGAGGATAACAGGCTGGCAGAGTCGGTTACCATGTTCACCCAGTGCCGAAGTCCCGGGATTCGACGCTGTCCCTTTTAATTGTAGCTACCAGAGACTGTGTTTAAGTCTCACAATAAAATTCTAAATTTTGATTTACTTAATTTGGCTTATCGTATTTATTACAGGGTGTACGATCAATACAGGTTTGATCACTACAGTATCACAGGCACCACCTCTAACTGCAAAACAGCACCTCCAGAGAAGCAATTCAGTGTGGAAAGAAACCTCCCTAACATCAATGCCCTGTTAGTATCAGAAAGCAAAAGCTCTGCTATCTTATGTGGCACAGTTATGGAAGGCAGGGCAACAGCAATTTTTCCATTTGATAATAATACACACAAAATACTTGAGTGCTTCTCTCTGTTCCAGACCTCCAACAAAATTTATTCTCTAGTAAGTAGAGATTTTGGAAATTTTAGCAAAAAACCCCAGCATTGCTCCAGATTCATTCACATTTTTCTCCACAACACTTGTTGCTATGCAGACAGGACATAGGTTTCCTGATGAAAAGGCCTTCACTGTCACCTACCTTAACTCTTGGCTGCTGGCCCGAGGGTAATTGTAGAAGAAATGCCTTCTTCCCTCCAGCTGCTGAGGACTCCAGGATGGTGTGTATGAATGGAGACGAGAGATCTCTGAAGTTGGGTTGTAGAAGAACAGGTTTATTGTGTAGAGTGTGAGGCCTTGCTCGGAGCTGCCAGGCGCAGCTGTGGCATGGCCTTGGAAGGTGGGGGCAGTGAGAGATAAAGAAATTCCAAGAGCAAGATGCAAGAGGCAAGAGAGAAGAGCACAAAGAGACAAGAGAGAGAAGAAACAGAAGCAGCAGAAGAAGGGAGACCCACTCTCGCAGCCCTCTGATAAGGGGTCTCGAGGTGGGCTGCAACAGGCTTGTGCCAGTGGGGTTACAGATACTTGCTACTTCAGGGAGGGTTACATGTGTGGGATGAATCATACATTGGGGGTTGTTTTCTCAGGCATCTAGAAGCTAGGACATTTTAAACATCAAAACTTACTTTCAATTCTATCTCAGTTACAGGTTTCACATTCTCAGAGTCCAAGCAATCATATTTATAGGGCTTTCTGGCCTCATCCTTCCCAACAGGTAATGCAGGGCTTGCACTCACAGCTAAAGAAAACAAAGTTAGAAGTCTTTTTCCTCAATGAAATGAGGGTGAAAATGTGAGATGCACTCCATGATCTAACCAATACCACTTTCTCCTTGTAAAATGTTTTATTACCTTGTGTTGAGGTTACAGAGTACCAATATGGACGTAGCCAAAGTATGTATTCCACACCCATCTATATTATTACTGATGAACTGTTAATAGTGGGCCATTTGCAGCAGCTGTCCCATGCACATCCCACATATGAGCTGGATGTAGTGCTCTCTTAGTCTTCACATGATAAATACACACAGCCTAAGGAGGATCATCTCTGCCCATGGGCCACCAAGGTCTCCCCAAAATATCCTATGACTCATAGGATTACATCATTCTGTTGTGAAAATGCTGGTCCTGGAGGAGGTACTGAACATTACTGCCTGTATATAATCTGGGACAGAAGACACCACCAACACTGGACATCTGGAGGGGGACCAGACTTTCCACAGGACCACCTCTTTCGACAAGACTGCAATCATCTCTCAATGGCACTGCAACTACTTCTTAACTGGACTGAGACCTCCACCCTGACTAACAGGGGCCAGGTAGTACTCTGCAGTTGTAAGCCAGTTTTCTGTATTCATTGCATTTATTGTAATCTTTCTATTAAATTGTAACTTTGACTTAAAATCTCTTGCAAAGTATTTGTGCGGGGCTAACTTCTCCTGTTGGCTTACCTTCAAACCAGCACAGCTTATTAAAAAAAAAAAAAAAAAAAAATTACTTACAAAACACTATCTTATTACAGCTGAGTGACCGTAACCCTTCTCCATTTATTTTTGCTATATATCCAGATGGCCATAATCCTTGAAACTCCCCTATTATTTACCTTGATTAACTGCGCAAAACACATTAGACAACAATTTTTGATGTGCAGAACTCTTTACCTTTCTATCACATATTCAAAGTTCTGAAGTATCAAAGGACAGAGAGTGTGGTGGTGCAAGAATTGTTTTATTAGGTTTTTATAAGAAACTTTATGTTATGGTTCATTTCACTGTATCCCCAGTCCTGTAACCCTTTTGTGTTTTCTGTATAATAAGGTGTTTTGTGTCAATCATCCCACCCCCCATCTATCCTTGTCCACCCCCTCTGCCCCACCTCGCTCTGGGGCAGCCTGCCTATCACTTTGGGACCCCTCCCCAAGATTGAGCAATCATACAGACAAGGCTTCAAGTGATAGGTAGCCTGGAGGGAATTCCTTTGGCTCTGGATTTTAGTGGTCCAAGGCTTGGGGGTGGGCACAGCTTGTTACCCCCTGAATCCCCTGATTTGTTGTCTTGTTGTAACCCCCCTGGCCCCCTCGCCCACTTATAAGGTGGAGGAGGGAGATTCAAACTCTCTCTGCTCTGCTCTCGCTCACTGGTCTCTCTGGCCTGAGGTTTGGACCAGCTGCAGACTTCCCACAGCTGGGCCTGAATAAACACCTTTTAACCTGCTAAGCTGAGAGCCATCCTTTTCTTCTACTGCCGCTGCTGTCATGACACTACTTGGTCCAGCTGCTGCTGAGAAGCCGAGCCAGCAGGTAAAGATCACCTGCGTGCCCATCCGAACTGGGAACATTCTGTAGCTGTGCTGACCAGAGCTAGCCGGAGGTCAGCATCCGCCCGGTGCGGGACGGAACCAGACACAAGAAGAGAGGTACTACCATCTGATCACAATTACACAAAAAGGCATAAAATTAAGAGGTGTATCCGTCCTGAACCCAAAGTGCCCCTCTCAAATGCAAAATCTGCCCACCGTAAACTGTAATACAAGACTTCTGCTCCCTGTCAGCAAATAATCTATGCTACCCCCTTGTTCTATTTGTGGGTTTTGATAAGTTAAAGGACTTGATGCTGATTTTAGTCTTCTGCTGCAGCCAGAGAGCTCTGCTGTAGGCACAGGTCTGCCTTATGCAACCAGGTATTCCAGAACCACCCTGCACACATAAGCTCCCCACAGCTTTGTGGGGGTTGGGACTGGCATACCCAGAATGGCTTAACTGCACAGACATCTCTAGGGCCCTTCATTAATGAAAATCTTCCAAATTAGAAAAACTGAGTAAAATGACTGTTATCTTAATTCCACTATTCACACAGCAGGAGAAAATGCACTTTGCGACTGATTTTTTTGGCAGTAATTTTACCCAGCATTGCCTGAAAATACTGAAGCAAAAGCAGTTGCATGTGCACAACCCTGGCAACCCTGGAATTAGAACTGGTGGCTGTTTCCAGTTTCAGAAGTTAACTAAATGCCCAAAATCTCTTTTTACTCAAAAGTAGGATCAGTTAAACACTGAAAGAATGGATGTCATTATGAATGCATGACCAACAAAGTTAACAGGCTTCAGCATTTTATTACTTTGCAATATAACCAAAAGAATATTGCTATTACTGAGATCTACCATGATTTCCTACAAGGGAAGCAGAGCTACTTTACTGACGGTACAAGCAGGAGCCTCAAAGCTTAAATTGTGGCTTATTTTCCTAATGATTAATAATAAAATAAAAAGTGTGGCATAATTAAATATATTAAAAATCGGCTTTCTGTCAGGGGTAAACAAAATTAACCTAAAAGATTATCATGATTATAGATGATGTGCATTTTTTCCAGATGTAGGGTCTGCAGAGTTCCTAAGTGACAGCATTAAAAATCTGTAAAACTCAAATGTTATTACAGAATTGAGACATTTACAGAGGAAACACAATTTTCAAATATAAATATGAACCTTATTTTCTCACCCAAATTGTAATATTTAATGTGGAAAGCATAGATGAAAACTTTTTTTTTTTCCAGAAATTATAACAGATTTTCCTTATGAATGAGGACATCACAAAGGTTGTCAGCTTTTCAAAGGACTAAATGCCAGCAGCCTATGGATTGAAAAATGTTTCATTGCAAAGGGAATGTGCTAGAATATGCTGCTTCCCTTTCTGATTAAATATTTCTGCTTAAATGAAAAAATGTTCTTGATAACCACAGACTCCTGCTAAATGCTCCTCTCAGCAACAATGCTAAGGACTCATCCACTGGATCTGATAAACCCAGGTAAGCTGATGGACAAGCTTCCTCCTATCCTGTTGGATACAACTTTGCACTTGGCACTGAGACCATGAAATTAAAAATACGTGTAATAAAGAGGCATCTTTATAGTAGTCTCCTAATTTAATTCCACAGCATCCTGTTGGTTGTCCAGCAGTTTCTCAAGATTTCAATATTATAGAGTTGGAATGGTTTTGCCTTTCTAACAGCACTCTTGTCCTCATGATATGATCAGTAATAGAATCTTGGTATTTTCCACTCCAGAAAAATCTTTCTTTTGCAACATGATTAGACATGGCATAAAACAGACACAAGCTTTTAGATGGGGCAGTAAGAGCTGTGGAACTGCTCAGGGGGTGCATGTTTTCTTCTGTGAAAAAGCAAGAAAGCTAGCTATCATAGTGTGGTTTGATTTTTACCTAAAAGCCACCTTCATATCAGGGCGTGTCCTCAGTATCCACAGCAATGCCGGAATAGTCACAATATTTCAAAGGTATGAATGTAGAACTTATCTATCAGATGAAAATTTGAAGTCACTAATGTCTCTCTCATTTTTTCTGTTGCCAGTAATTAAGCAAGAAGCTCCTCTAAAAGGCCTGGTCTACAGCAGATAAAGTTAATGAACCCCCACAGGACCGATACAGCTTAGACATCAAGACTGCTTATGCTGACACAGCTTGTTACTGCTGCCACGAAGGAAATAAACTGCATTGACTTCTTTGTCAGAATGAGTTGCATTTGCACCAGACATTTACTCTGCTGGTATAAAAATGCTTTCTTTTATTTTTTACCCCACAAACCTCACAGACATCACTAAACTCAGAAAAGATTTTTGCACCTACCTATCCCAATGCCTTTCCCTCTCCCTCCTCTGTTGGCTGCATTTTATAACTGACTGTGTTGCTTTTGACGTTGGTGGGTAGCCATAAGTTCTTTGGGTATTTGTTGTTCACTGCCCCTAAAAATGTTTTCTTGGAAAGAATTTTTTAAGGGAAGAGCCAGGGGAGGAAAATTAATTATTTTTTTTTTTTAAAGTTTCAGTTTCAGTTTTAGTTTTAGTTTTTATTTTATGAGACCTCAGAAACTAGCTTTGGAACACAACTAGGAGGAATAGGATCTGGGTGGAAAAATTTGGTTTACCATTTCACACATGCACAATTCTCAAAAGACATGTAGGAACTCCTAAACAGGTTGCTGTGGACTCAGGAGACAATTTCTTTTCCCTTGTGCCTGCCTATCCAGTCCAAAATATTGTGCTCGCAGATTAAAATTCTTGATAAGCCACAAGAGCAAGGATGACTAGCCAGAAGATTCTTGTATTATTTCATAGCTTCCAGAGTGTTTCTGCTCTTTCTTAATTTACACTAAGGAGATTGCAAAGACAAGTAACTTTGCAGGAGTAGAAATGGTAGCCACTCTAAAGAAAGTATTTGTATGTGCTGGAAAAGGAGAGTCATGCTACAGAAAAACACATGCCAAGAGGAAGATAGGACTGAATTCTTATTTTAACATACAGGTGCTCTGTATTCTTGCAAGTTTCATAACATAAGTTGCAAGCAGCAACTGCCAGAGTGAAAAGAAGTAAATATATCTTTTCAACTTAATACAGAGGTAACATCCAAGACTTCTTTTATACTTTGGAAAGGCAGATTCTACCCTTCCGGTCAAAAATTTTGGAGATAACGAGAAATTGGGTATTTGGGAAAAAAAAAAAAAAAAATGAAGAGGTTTTAACATCTGTTTCAAAATTATGAAAAAATTATTATTTTGAAAGTTCTAGTACCCAGCAGATTATTGCCTCTGATCTAAGCAACAATTATCCTGTTATTTAAGGGAGAATCATCCTGGTTTTAAGGAACACTTTTGTACCTCCTTATAGATTAGGAATACATAAAAAGCAAATACATTTTTAAAAGCAGAAATGTCTCATAACTACATGTCAACCTCAGCACCTTATTTACTCCCTTCCATATATCGACTCCAGGCATATTTTTAAACTTCAGATTTGAAAATGAATTATCAGGTGCCACCAACCTTCCCAAGATGTGGTGGTTCTTTAGAGACCCAGACGACCATCGATGGCAAAAGGCACAGAGCCTGTTCTCTCTCTGGGGGGGATATCACAGCTTTATTCTGGGGTCCTGCCCCCACTGGCTGGAGCTCTTAGCTCCTTCCTTTTCCCCGCCAGTGCCAGAGGGACTGAGGCCCCGCCTGTCCCGGGGCTGTTTCCCAGGGGGCAGGGCCCAGAGGCAGGGACAAGCCACTGCTCAATCAGGGACAAGGTGGGAGTGGAACAGAGCTGGGATACATTCCGGTCTGGGGGATGGGAGCAGCTGAGCAGGGACAAAACACGGGATACAGTTTCCAAGGGGGACAGGGGATACAATAGAAAAACATTACAAACACCAATATAAAAATGAAACACAATATAAACCAAATTAATGCGCTACAACACCAAGATCTTTACAGCAGTAGTGTTAACTGCCTGGTGTGTGGTGGTGCAGAACTGTTTTATTAGGTTTTTGTAAGAAGTTTATGTTATGGTTCATTTCACTGTATCCCCAATTTTGTATCCCTTTTGTGTCGTCTGTATAATAAGGTGTTTTGTGTCAATTATCCCACCCCTCACATGGCATGTAACATCCCCTCTGCCCCCCCTCACTCTGGGGCAGCCTGTCTATCACTCCAGGGGTCCCTCCCAGATTGCGAAACCTCAGGGAGAGGGCTTCGGGTAGATAGGTAGCCTGGGGGAATTCTTTTCCTCTGGAGGTGGTTGGTCCGAGGCTTGGGGGTGGGCATACCTTGTTACCCCCTGAATCCCCTGATTTGTTGTCTTGTTGTATCCTCCCTGGAACCCCTCCCCCGCTTATAAGGGAGAGGGAGATTCAAAGCTTTCTCTCTCCCAGCAGCTCTCTCAGCAGCTCCTCGCTCAGCTGCTCCTCGCTCAGCTGCTCAGCTCCCAGCCTCTGAGCTCTCGCCTCTGAGCTCGGAGCTCTCTGCTTCTCAACTCTGGAGCTAATAAACATCTTTTAACCTGCTAAGCTGAGAGCCAGCCTTTTCTCTTCTGCTGCTGTTGACTGTCTCAACATACGGGGTCCAACTGCTAAGCCGAAGCCGAAACGAACTGGAAACATCTGTATCTGTGTTGACCGAGCTAGCCAGAGGTCCTCTCCCGCCCGGAGCGGGGAAAAAACCAGATACACTGGTGATGGAAGATGTAATTATTCCTGTACAAGGCCACTACTCAAGTTAAGGTCCATAACAAATATTTTGTCAGTTTGAAGGAAATCAATCAGAAAAGAGGCGCTTTTTTACCCAGAACTTACAAATTTTGCAAAATTGTAAAGAAAAAAACTACAATAACTAAATAATTGTAATTTCTACATTTTCTAGTCTTTTTCATCCTTTCTTCATTAATCTGTAGTTCCCACATATTAAGCTTTTATTTTGCAGGACATTCTCAGTTTCTCTTCTGAGATTCAGGTGGTTTTAGAGTCTTTTTGCCTTCTGCAAAGCTCTGAGCCAGAAGCAAGAAAGAGACGGAGTCTTCAGGTTCTGATTTTTCAAGGTTGCACGCTTCGTTTATTGTTTCTTATCTTACAAATTTCTCAGTGCCCAACAAAGATCTGTGCAGCTGCTCAGGAATCTGGTGATTCCTCCTCACTGGGCTGTCTCTATCTTTTATTCTAATTGCTACGTATTCTTTATTTATCAATATTTGTCAATACCTATCACTTATACTAAACAGGTCATCTCTACTTTGATCCAATCTCCTTAAACGACTTTGTGCCACCGTCAATGCTGAAAATGGAGTGAGGGAAGAAGAAAGAAGAAGCAGGAGACAACGCCCCAAATCCTCCATCTTGCTCCCATTCACTTCAATGCTAAAAACCCAAACACACTGTTTTCTCACCCTGTGATAAGCTAAACTACAATCTTTCACACTCTTGTGGCCTGCAATCCATCCCTCAGTGTAGGAAGCCTTTCCCATGGACTGGGATCAAAGCCAATGTCCCTCTGGGCTCTGGGCCAGGGTCCCAGACCACCCTGGCCAGGTCTCTGACCCTCCAGGGCAGCCAAACGAATGCCCTGGACTCCAACAGGACATCACCACCTAGTGATCATGTGTGTTTTACAGGAGCTTCCAGAAAGCTGATTAGAACCTGAAAACAGAAGGCTGACGGGAAGAAAAAAATTAGGTGAGGAAAAATCCTTTTTGATATTTACATTGGAAACAGTTCCTAAGGAAGATTAAATAGGACATTCTAAAGTAGTGTAGGAAGATATTTAGAGGCTGATTAATTGATTAAGAATTAAGTAACGATACTATTTGGGTAAGAAAAGTAATCCTTTTAGCCCAAATTATCTAACACCAATTTATTTCATAATTATCAGGAAAAAATATTTAAATTTGCGTATAAAATATTAGAAAAAAGGAAATTCAGACATTTTAAGGAAAAGCCTCCCACCAGTGAGAGCTATTAAGTAGAAATAGCATCTTGATTACAAGTTATATCCTAAAACTAGGCTTGTACATATCATAGAATTAAACCCCATATTTACCAGCATCTCATATGGTACAATGGATATGTTGCTTTGGATTTCTTGGGTTTTTTTTTTTTTTTTTTTTTTTTTTTTTTTTTTTTTTTGTTTTGTTTTTTTTCTCTAAGCTACCTAAGAATCAAGATGGATGTCTCGTTTGTAGATAAGCTTCTCCAAAACAAATCACTTACTATTGGAATCACTATTAAAGTGTTTCTTTCTGGGAGACCATACCACCACTCCAGTTATACTCTGTTCACCTTGGAGTATTCTATAAGGCAGAAATACAAAATAAAGACAAACTCAGTATATATTTTCTAAATATTTAAAAACAACAAGAAAGAAAACATACCAAATTTCTGAAGATGTGTTCAGAGATTTGTAGAATTAAATGTCACTGCTCTGTTGAGCTAAATGTAAGTAAAAGCACACATTTAAAAGCCAGCCACACTGAGATGTTCCCTAAGATGCTTTTCCAAAGTGGACATACCTGGAGATTTCAGCTTGTTCAAACAATGAACACAGCTATAACTGACACTGAGAAGCTGCACAAATCTGTACCTAAAGAAGGAAAATATTCAGGCAATGAAACAACCATGTAGTAGGTTTAACCAAGGAAGAATCACCTCAAAATACAGTCCCTTTTCAAGAACTTCATTTCAGCATATTCATAAATTATTTGACTCTTTAAATGCTTGTTGAAGCGTATTCTCCCGAATTCAACTGCTTAGAAGTACACAAAAGGATCATATTTATGCCTTTCCTGCCAAAAATGTTCCGTTCCAGGCCCCATTCTGAACTTTCAATTACATTTAATACAGATACAAGAGGGAATCTCAACCAACAGCTGTAGCAAGAAAAAAATTACCGAGTCCAAAACCTGTGCTGAGCAGGAGGTGATAAAAACTGTTCAAAAGGGAGAAGACGACACACCACGCCCAGGCGAAAAAGGGCAGAGAGCAAAGGGCCAGTACTCCTGCGTAAGGTGCGCCCAGCTGTTAAAAGGCACAGGCCTTTACCTAGGAGCCAGGGGAGCACTCGCACGACCAGAGTAAGCCCATGGCCTCAGCAGGGCTCAGCTGCCCACGGCCAATGTCCCTCCCGCTTCAGGCGGGCACTCCAGGCTCTGAGCAGGCTGTGCCGCTGTCCCTGCATGGGAGGACGGCCTGAGGATTAGTGCCCCACTGCCGGCACCGGGCCGGGCCCCAGAGATGCTGGCTGGCCCGGAGCCTGCTCAGCATCCCACGGGAGCAACACAGGTGGGCAGCCCTGGAAGAGAAGACTCCAGTGTATGTATCTCAGACACCGACAGCTGCATGACTGTGGAGTCAGCCAAGGACTCCTGCTAAAAACATGCAGGAGCTGTTGGGAGAAACCCAGCACTGGTGGTAATAACTGGACATGGGAAAGAACAAGTTGTGACTGGAGAATGGGCCATGAGGAGGTAGGACCCCACTTCTCCGGGACAAATATCCTTGCTCTTGTCCTTGGAGATCAACACAACCCAGTACAGCAAAAGGGCAGGAATGAAGCCCAGAAGTGAGCGTGAACTCTAGGGCAGAGTCAAGACCACGCAAGAGCCTCTGACCCCTTCTAGACATGTCTAAAAGAAGAGACCATGCATGACAACGCATTAGCATAGGAAGCAAGAAACCTGTCTTTAGGGCAAGGAAACATATTCCTTGAAAAGGACCCCCTGAATCCTGGGCAGTGCTCCCAGGACCACAGACATCCCATCATCTGCATCAATGATGGAACCACAACTGACAACCAATCACTGGATGAACATTGGAACCAGGACTGACATTGCATCGTCTGCATCAATGCTTGAACCAAGAAGGACATCCCATCAGCTGGATCAATGGTGGAACCAGGAGTGACATCCTATCATGAGGAGTGATCCTGGAACCAAGACTGCTGGTCCCTTTTTTTCCCTTTTTCTTTCTGTCTCCCTCCCTCTCTTGAATTCACCTCTTCTTTACAGCCTTCTCTTTCACCATGCCCATTTCTCCCACACCCTCTGCCATGTGTGTATAGGCTAAGCTAGGGCATAACATAGCAATTTCCATTGTGCCAGGTGTGTAATTTAGAACTAGCAGTCTCTCATTCGTTTTCCTTTCTTTTTCCCAGTCTCTCTTGAAATCAGCTTTTCTCCTTTCCCTTTGACCCTACCCCGTTCTCCCAAACTCTCTGCCATTTAGGGTAGGCTAGGGCCTAACATAGCAATTTCCATGCCACGTGTGTAAGTTACTAATAAAACTTGGTGAGTTTTTGCAGACCCTGTGCTTGCTGTTTCTTGTGATCATGAGCATTTATAAGCCTTGGATGCTTCCTTGCCTTTAAGGAGGGAATCACAAGGGGGTGGTTTTACCATGGACACACCAACCTAAGTTCTTTCTCAAGTTTTCCTCCTCTCATTTTTGGGAATCTCCTGAACCAGTCCTGTAGGAGAGGACCACAGAGGTGCTAATGGAGGAGAACGCAATCTCCAGCTGTTGGGTCAACCATGGTGGGCAGGGCACAAGCTGTCACAGCTTGGCGGCTGCGCTGCACCGCACCGCACCTCATCCCGTGATGCAAACACCATGTACAGGAACCATATTCCCGTGCGAGTCTCCTCTCTGGTGTCCACTGGGATCCAGAGGCCCAGCCAGCAGCCAGCAGCCACACCGGGCCAGGCACACAGCCGGCCTGTGACAGCTCCCTTGGGCAAGCAGGACCCAGAGCTGCCATTGCCCATCCCAGAGGAGAACATCAGCAGCATGCCTCCGCCAGGCCCTGAGAAGAGCGAGAAGGATCTGAGTGTCATCTCCCAGACAGAGCCTTCTCATGTGCTCAGGACCAGCACACGGGTAAGCCTCCATGCATCCCAGGATGAAGTGTAGAATAAGGACTTTAAAATTAGAAATTGTAAAGCTGGTATGTTTTATTTCCAGCTGGGACACACAGGGGGATATCTCCTCCAAACCGTGTGTACCTGCTCAATACAAGGTCCAGGCTTAGATACACATTGATCCCACAAACCTAGACCTTCCCATCCACCCATTCCCCACCTTCTCTTGCTGTGTATTCCAATTAGCTGTCACGCCTCTCAGTGAGTTGGGGTCTTGGGAGGAAGGCAGACGTCTTCCTCAGGCATTGATCTTCATTTTTGGGCAGGCACAGGGGAGGTTTGGCTGTTTTTCAGGTCATTTTGTTCTTGTCAAAGATGAGGAGCTTGATTTTGCTGGATTCAAGCCACAAAGTTCTGTTGATTTTTCAAAAATACCTAGGTCCTGCTTTGCTGAGTTTCAACATTACACATCTTGTCTATATGACTTCTACTTTGTAACTACCTAACAACCAAGTTTCACAGCCAATCTATGTTTTGTTCTCAGTACAAGCTGTTTCTTTACTTCCATAAAATCACCAAAGCTGCTTCTAAAATATTTTTATATTCATAAACTATTTATAAATTATATATATAAATACATAAAAATATAAATATTTATATATTATTATATAATATATAAAATATTTATATAATAAATGCCAAATATATAAATATATATATATATAAAATATTTATGTATTCATATATATTCTCCATATCAAGGAGCTCCATCATGTATAGGAGAGGTATCACAGAAAATATCCCTCACAAGAAACTACCAGGATCTTATTATTTGGACTAGGTCCCAGGCATTACTCCCTAGTTTGATCTGGCATATGCACCCTTTTCTACACCTGATACAATCCTGAGGAACATTTAGCAGATATTCTCCAAGCTTTCACCACACTTCTCAAGGTCTATTTGTTTTGCCTGCCATGACAGGCCACTTCTCACATTAAACTTCATTTAGGCCTTGGATCACCACCAAAGGGTAGACAGCTGATTCTTTTCCTCTAAATTTAAGAAGCAGGGATCAGCCAGATTCATCCCTTCTGTATTTTTTACTAATTCCCTGCAATCCATCCAAACAGAGTATAAAAGCCCAGCTGCAGCAGGATTCCTACACTACAGATACGTAAAGGAAAGCTAGAGACATCTATTTTAATGAACACAAGAAGTAGGAACTGTGAAACTCAGCATCTCTCCAGCTTGAATCTGGATCTTAGCTCCAAGCTGTACTTATCCTCACCTGAAATTAAAGCAAGGAGGTCCTTATGATCTTCCAAATTCAGAGATACTATTTTGTTCTACCTCTGTTACTCAGCAGCTTCTCTCCACCAGTAGATGTGAACCAAATCCAAACTTTTATGGTTCCCTTAACCAGTCAATAGATACATCTCAGTTGCCCAACAGGCCACTGAGAATACTGCAGGAGACTGCAGAACAACTGCAGAGCCACTTCAGGGCAAGATCAATACAAAACCTTTTATCTATTTTTTCATTACATAATGCTTCATACAGGTTATTTGACAGCATGAAGATAATTTGAAAAAAAAAAAAAAAAAAAAAAAAAGCTGAAGGACAGACAAAGGCACCAAGTCCACAAAATCCAGTTTATGCCAAATAAGAGTACCTTGTGCAATGAGAACACTGAGAAGCTCAACATTTTAGTACAGGTTTTCTCCCACTTTTCCATCCATTTCAGATCTAGGGAGAAAAAGACACATTCCAGCTTCTACTCTTACAAAGAAGTAAGTTTACCTCTTAGGGTCCTTATCATCAGGATTCCTCCAAATGCCATGTTAATGTACTGCAATGACCACTTTGATCATGTAGAGAGAAAGGGGAGCAGTCAGAGAGAGGAAATGACTAGCACCTTAGTTTTTCACGACCAAACTATGTTAAACTATCCTCAGTATCCTGGTTTAAAATGTATCAAGCACATTTATACTAAGTATATCAATTTCTTTTTCCAATTTCAACAGTACAGCTGATGCAGTGAAATCACAGGGAAAGGTTACCACAGTCTGTCACCATTTTTGTGGCAAGGAAGACCCTCTTCACCATATTCCTGCTATGAGATCCAGATAAAAATCACAAATTAGCCAAGAGAAGGAAGACATGGAAATGAATCATAGTAACCTTCATAGAACAATAATAACAGCCCAGCCATTTTCAAAATAAATGCCAAAGAACTTTCTCCATATAATAAGCTGCTCTTTCTCTCCGATCCCAATTCAGGGAATGAGAAGGCTTCTGACATGCTAGTCAGAAACAGCTCCCCTTTACCCCAATACCTAGCATGACTCTTCTTAATTACTGTTCTGCAGATGTCCTTTTCTGGTTTTCCATAATGATATGATCATTATTCAACTTCCCTTTTAAAAAAAGAAAATCTTTGGCTAGCGAAACTGCTTCTGCACTCAGAGATGACAGGATGAGGGTTGTTGTCATATTGAATATGCATCAAAGGCATTACCAGGGAAGTGGCCAAACGAGTGATCGAGGTCAAGGCTTATGAGCTTGTCAGCTCATAATTCAGCTGTCAGCTCATAATTCAGCTGTCAATTCCCTTCATCATGATATAGTAATTTTCTTCACCTGCAGAGAAAGGCTTGAATACTAGAAAGTGTCTACATTGTGAACACATCCATGACAAAAATCTAGCAAACAGAGAAAGGCTGAACCTTTCCAAGTTTTCAACATGGATGGGAACATTCTATAGCTGAAAATCAGTACTTCCAATAATTCCACAAAATGCACAAGCATCATGGGTCCTGTATGGCTCACATTAAACACAGTTCAAGTGTGAAACAAAACAATGAAGAAGTTAGAAGTCCTCGCAAAACTACAGCAGTAGAGAACCAATCTATCTTCATTTGTACAGAAAGTTCAGAAATATTTATGCTGAGTATCAGAAAATGGGTATGATTTCCTGATTTTTTTTTTTAATAAATTAATCACAAATATCTCCACCAGTCTTGCTTCTACTAAAAACTAATTTAAAATGTATATATTTAGTATTTACTGAAAATCTGAGAGCACAATACCAGGTCAGGTACCTAAATAGGCTAATTTTTTATTTTCTTACAGCCATTTAGTACACATCCAATAATTATTTTCTTGGTTTTCGGTCTGCTACGTTAGCATTTCCTACTAAGTAAATGTGTTCTTTTTATTTTCTTGATCTGGTGGCTCTTTTGTTCATTTTTCATTCTCATTAGACACTCCCTATTTTTCACTTCCAGCATCCTCAACAACTCTCACTTAAGAGAAGAAAGTGGCTATTTTGTCACACTTGCCAGTGTTAGGCTAAGAGTTGGACTCAATGAATTTAAGTCTTTTCCAACCTAAAAAACTCCACCCATGATTCTATAAAAAGCTGACAAAACACATTCCCACTGAAAGAGCCAGTCTTCCTACAACTGATTTTGAGAGAGAATGTTTGCAGTGCAGCTAAAAACTGACTTTTCATCTGTCTGCAGTCTCAGCTGGAACATGGATTTGAGCAGAACCTGTGTGCATGGCTATTCTTGGGGAGGCTTCTTTATGAAATGCTTGCATCTGGATTGGCAGAGAAAGGTAGCAACATGCCAAATATCTGACTGTTGTCCAAGTGCAGGGATCTTGTAGGTTTATTATCTTGACTGTTATTATATAAATTGAGTGCTAAACTAGTAATAAATGTCTCCCAAGGGGGGGGGGGGGGGGGGGGAAGAGAGACAGAGAGAGATGGGGTGCAAGTGAGTCTTCAGTTCTGGATTCAAGATGAAAACATGTATACATATTTAATTTTTTTTTGTTTAATGCCTAAACATTCCCTTTCTTTTAAATCTTTGGCTAATTTTCTGTCTCCTCCTCTTTCTCAGTCATTCATATCTTTGGCAGCCTTCTTATTGATTGCACCAGGTCCCAAAGTAGCCTGTTTCAGGTCTAACTTAAGTTTCTAATGATGCTGTGCCAGAGTTAATGAATACATGGGATAGTCAGAAATATGAGAACATCCTAAGAGGACATAAGAAACTAAGTAGAAGCTCAGAAGTAGGAAAACCTCTTGGTTTAACCTAAGAATGAGCAACATTCTGCTGACAGTGAGTAGACTGAATTTGTAACAGCCTTACATTACAGTATGTTAATGACTAAGGAAAAGCCCAATAAATCAAAACAGCAGTACAGAAGAAAAGATGAGGTATAGAAAGAAAAAATTAAGATTACATTGAAAGATGAAGCAGGTTGTACTGGTAATTATTTTTTTTTATTTTTTATAAAAGAAGTAGAAATTTTATAACAATGCTCAAGTTAGTGAACTACTAGAATACCATTTGGCCACAGGCCTCTGAAAGACTGTTTCAGCTTGTCGAAGTGTGAATATTTTTAAGGGAAAAAAAAAAAAATTAAGTGGAAATACCACTGGAAATGGAAATACCACTAGGCCAATCCACACTCAAAAAATTCTCATGCTTCTTTCCCCTCTGTATTTAAACTAGAAGTCAAAAACTAGCAATCTCCGGCTGTCTAATTGTTTGTATGAATATATCCTTCGCTCTTGTACTGTGCATACAAAAGTTCAAAAAACAATTATGGAATCTCCCAACATATTTGGAGACATCTATTCTCAATTCATTCATTTTACTCAAACTGCAAGAATGATTAATTAACATTAAACTAATTTCTTTCATACATTTACTGGATTGAGAATCTTTTAAATGTAAACTGTGTGCTGTGCTATTTTAAACCCACAAATAACTCATATGTGGTGCATTGCTTTAAACTCAGTTTTAAACTTAATCACACTTTCAAATATCTGCACACTACTGTAGAAAAAATAATTCAGTCAAAAAAAGATTGGTGGATAACCTTATTGACATTTTTTACAACAAGGAAACTGAAACAAACATAATTCCCACTTTTTTTTCCACTGCTAGCTGCTCATTATGGCTAAGAGCTTCAGGAGCTAGTTTTGTTGTGCCATCTCTTCCTTGTCTTGGTATTGTAGGTATGCTGCTGGTTCTAGCAGTTAGAGCTGATGTTTCAACAATGTCAGCTAGAAAAAATCAAAAGGAAGAAAATATTTAGTCCTCTGTGCACCTGCTCTTCCACAAGCTACAAATGACAGTACTGTAATGATATAATGCATGTTGATACCTTTCCTCTATCATAAAACTAGAATGCAATACATGGAATAAGTAACTACCTCTATCACATTATGCTTAATCACTTGAGTTTTTTCATTCTAAAGGAATATTGTCCCAAAGTTGCAGCAATTGCTCTCCAACTTGTGGTTCCAGCTCCTAGAAATGATCAGGAAATTAGAAAAGTTATTAGCATCACTGCCATTGTGCATATAAAAACTATTTATTACAAAATACTAAGAAGAGGTTGCTGGTGGTCTTTCTGAAAGAGTTGTTACTTTTGCTATTGTGAGATATATTAGAACTATCCCTACAATGAGGTCTCAACAGGATATTAAAAACTTTCATAAGCAATTCTGGCCTACAGGTTGTTGGTTTTTCTTGGCTTTTTTTTTTTTGTTTTGGGCAAGATGTCAATTCTGACAGAAAAATCTCTAAAGAATATAGCACCACAAGAACAGATGCACCATACAATTTGTGCCTTCCACAGGTCACTTCTTTATTAACTAAAGATCATTATTCTCCACATCTTTTAATTTAATACCATGAAATGCAGTGGAGAATGTGGAAAGACAGGTCACAGATAATGCACTGGCTCTTGGTAGAATCAGAGACATTAATATAAATCACTTGTTTTTTACACTGTTGAGAATCTTTAGATCTCAAGAGCCACTTAGAAGAGAAGCACTGTCAACTTCAACATGTACTACTACATTCCTTTCCTTGTTCTTACAGTATGCTCCTTTCCTCATTCTTACAATATGCTCCTTTCCTCATTCTTACAACTGAAGAGGTTTTGGGGAAGCAGTGAGAAGACAATACAAGAAGTTTAGCTCCAGAATCTTGTATCAAGGAGATGTTTCAGGAGGCGACTGAGGAGAATGCAAAAACTGCCACAGAGAATTCTTGTGGAAATTCTTTTCTGGCTTTTTGTAGCTGCATTTATCTTTAACAAATTGGAGAACAGTACTAAGCTTTATTCTGTCTCAAGTATCAAGATTCTCTTGAGGCTTTATGGAAAACACAAACTTCTAATTATGAAGTTATTTGGGTATGACAGACTATCTTATCTCAGGGAACACATCTGAATCATAAAGGAAACAAACCTCTAGAAATTTAAAAAAAACAAAAAAACAAAAAAACCCCACCAAAACAAAAAAAACCAACCAACCAAACAAACAAACAAACAAAAAAAAAAAAAAAAACAAAAAACAAAAAACAAAAAAACCAAAAAACCAACACCAACAAAACCCCATTTATTTTGGAAAGATCCAGCTTTAATTTTTTTTCTTTTAAACACTATTAAGCAAGAAACTGGTTTGATTGTAACAAATCCACTAATTCAACAGTAATTCTGCGTTAGCAGAAGGTACAACATGCACCAAGGAATTGTGATTCAGATTAATGCATACATAAGCACAGTTGAGTTCAAGGCTGAACAAGCTAATGAACAAAACACAGTTCTACCAAGTAAAGACTACTTTAGAAGAGAATAACTACCTGACCATCTCTGCTTATTTGTACTTTCTTGTTGTCATTCCAAGGGTTGAGCAAATGATGTGCAAACTGAAAAGGAATGCTTTCTTTTCGGATCCACTCCACCTTAAATACACCTCCGAATCCAGCAGATCCCCAGTCCTGACTTTTCTCACACCCTATTGATGAACCCATTCTAGCAAAACCCTGGAAATAAAATTTCAATATGAAAGAACAGGCATAGTGGGAGCATATCTATTTAAGCTGGAATTAAATAAATGAGTGGACTTCATATGAAACTTTCAAATTAGCTTCAAAGTGTTTCAAACACTCATCCACATGAAGCTGGATCTTCCGAAGTATTAACACCTAGAAAGTTACAAGTATTACTTGTTTTTTCTACTTCAAATATACCTTCTAGAATTTAACCACAAATGATGTCTTTCAATTAATCTCTCACAATTACCATTCAAGGGGGTTTTTTAAGCTTTGTAACAGAGGTTGAAAAGTTGTTGTAAAAACATTCAAAATGCAAGGTATCAAGATGAATGTTCTATGTCCATTACCTATTCCTTGTTACTTGTACAAAATCCATTCCTTTCCTTCCCCCTTCCCCTCCCTTCCCCTCCCTCCCTCCCTTCCCCTCCCCTCCCTTCCCCTCCCCTCCCTTCCCCTCCCCTCCCTTCCCTTCCCTTCCTTCCCTTCCCTTCCCTTCCCTTCCCTTCCCTTCCCTCCTTCCCTTCCCTTCCCTTCCCTTCCCTTCCCTTCCTTCCTTCCCTTCCCTTCCCTTCCCTTCCCTTCCCTTCCCTTCCCTTCCCTTCCCTTCCCTTCCCTTCCCTTCCCTTCCCTTCCTCGCACAATGTTATCAGGCAAATTTACTCCAGTTATGACATAGGAGTCCAAGAGATGCAGTGCACTGCCTAAGGTTACCAGCACACACTGGTGCTGTAAGTCATGCAGTCCTAGACAGCTCAAGCCTTAAATGAAAATCAATGAAAATTAATAAAAGGAGGAAAGACGAAAAATACAGGTGGAAAGTAGAGATATCTGAGGCAAAAGAATATAAGGAATGTTAATCTCACGTTCCCATGAAGATCCAGTGCGTGGTCAAAACTGGAAGGGCATGGCAACATAATCCACCTATGCCCTGACTTCAGTGTGTCCTCCCCTCCCAGCTTTCTTGTCTAAGAGCACTGATACAACAACTCATTTTCAGATTCAGCTGCCATTGCCGAAAATTACTTTCTAATACGGCATTTGCATTTGCCACATCACTGTACACATATGTACCTTTCAACACAATCCTTCAGTGGTATCACCAAGATCTCTGTGTTTGGACTGGTTCATTAAACTTTCAGTTCAGATGACTTCTATTAAGAGTTTATAATATATAAAGAGGTAAACAGAACTTTCTTTACTCGGAACAATTGAGTTTAGCAGGCTCTACAACACCTGCAACTTTGCACTAGCAGGTCAATCCTTTACCTTTAAACTGGCCAAAATTTTTCAGCAAATTGTTGACAAATACCACACTACATGTGAACTCAAGACAGCTCTGGAAGAAACATGGCCATAACTATCCAGTTTCCTAACTCTAAGAAAATACAGTTCCAGAAAAACAGTTTTTATTAAAATTTGTATTAGAGAGATATGCATTTCTTGGCTTTAGAAAGCCGTGACTTGATTCTATCTTCTTGTTCACTTACAACATTTATTTTGTCACACAGAGGAAAAGGCAGAAATCCTCTACTTTGTATGGATTTATTTGTTCCACTGCTGCTGTTTTAAAGCACTTATGTAGGGTAGAAACATTATTCTGACTCATTGTGTTTGAAGGCAATTTAGTTTTACCCTTTGAGGGAGACACTGAGTTCATTAAAAGGGACTGTTTTGGAGAAGAATAAAGTAGTCTTCCTCAGCAACCAGAGACACTGACGCAATACTCCACTTATTATAAAGTCACAAGTCATAAGCAAAGCCCTCCATACTATATGCAGCCACTTGCTGCACTCTCCTAAATCCTCAACCACCACCAACAGTTGGTATCAGCTAAGGACTCACCTGGAAGTGTCCAGACCCTTGAACAGAAAATATTAAGTAAACCATGCTGCTTTCCCAAAAGGCTCCATTCAGTTTTCGTTCATTACTTGGTGTAGTGGACCATATACCCTTCTGCTGAGAAATCTCAAGGTTCTGCAAGTTGCTACTTTTTATTATAAAGTACCGAACTGGCATATTTTGTCTTGGTGAAGGCGATTTGGAAGCCTGAAAGAATTAAATTAATAAATACAATAAAATAAACTGGGCTTGAGTTCTGAAGCTTTACACACATGCAGACAGACCCTTCACTGAGTTCTTCCTCTCCTCTCCAATATTATACAAGAAACATACTATCTATCAGCTGTTCTTGTCAGAATTGACTTAAAAAGATATTTACATCTATTTCACGTTTTAAGCATTTTTCAAAATTATAATTAATTCAGGAGGGGCAGCAAACAATTATGGCAGAATAGGCCTACATATTCTAGTGACTAATTACAATTTTTTCAAGTCTGAGACAACTTCAGATGACACAAAATTAATGACCCTAGACTGTAGCCTGCAGCACACTATTTGCATGTCTATTTCCAGGAAAACAAATTTTCTTCCTGTCACACTGGCTGAATTAAAAAAATAGAGGGAGATTTATGAAAATGACCTCACTAAACATGTATGCTTTCTTGAATAATCATCAAAAAAACTGCCAAGTAGTCATAATGAGGCAGATAACACAAAACTTTAAGAGAATCAGCACCAATGTATCACAAAAAAAGACGAAGACAGAATCCACAGGGTTCAGAAATGCATGTACTGTATACACTATTACTGTTTATTACACCAACTTTCAAAAGGACCCCCAAACCCCTTAGAATTTGATTTTTTTTCTACTTTGAACAGCTTTACTTCAGAAGTCTGCAAAGAATTAATATTTTTACTGTATTAAACTAGTATAGCAAGGATATTTATTCTTGATTCAATTCCGAAAGAAATATTATGCGGTTGTTAACAATGAAAATCTAAGTTAAGTTCTTAATTTATCAGTACAATACCTGATAGCTGCTGAAAGATATCAGCAAGAGATTCTATTAAATTTGAAGAGCAGGGTAATAATGAAAACGATACCTTTCTGGATATTGGAAAGGATGGACTATCACAGGGGCTAGGGAAGCTACTGCTGTCTGCAGACTTCACTGATGAGCGATCTGACCTGTCATCCCATGTTTGTTTGGAGTACAAAACACTTTTTTGTTTGTACTTCTTTGGCTGGTGAAGTATGGGATGAGTAGACTTCATTAGAACTCTGAAAAGTAAAGGCAGATACATGACAGATGGTGAGTTCTGCAAGAGGTCACAGAACAATTTGTATCTATGTATCAGCCTACTGGATGACCACATACATTACAGTAATTCCAAAACATATTAAACACTATGCATTCATTCTGAGTGTTATGGTTAAACCTCTTCAGCTACTTCCCATGGAGCACAACTCATGGACACTATTTCTGACTGCTCTCCCAAACAGCCAGCATAAATATGAAATAGTTCTCAATGAAATCACAATTACAATACAGCATAGGACAGCATCAAAGCTTTTAGCTGTATTTATTTATTTATTTCTTCTTAATACTAGCAGAAATTCAAGTGATGCTTTTATAGATAAATAAATTACAAGCTACATTCTCTGGAAGATCTCAACATCTTACTTTTCACCATTAGAGGAGTCAGAGAATTCAGCTTCTGCTGTACTTCTCCTGGTGTTAGTTGACCTCCATGTAGATGCTAAAAGACGATCTTCAGAACCCACAGGTCTTGGCCTCTGACCAATTCCTGAAGGCTGCTGCAAACCTGCAGACTGTTCTTCAGCAGTTAAAACAGCTACAACTGCTCTTACAGTTGCTTTATCAACTTGAGACCACGATTTAGAAGGAGCTCGCATACGACGCAGAAATAAGCTATGCCACTTTTGTCTCAGTTGCAACAGCAAACCAGCAGCCTGTAATGAATTTCAGTTCTGTTAAAGACTAATAAAAATTAGATCACTTAGGCAAAGGGTATCCTATGTCTTTCCTATCAAGCAACAGCTGGCATTCTGGCAAACTGAAAGGCAAGACTAAGGTCTTGTGGAGGAGGAGAAAACCTCACATTTAAATTAAGCTGTTACCTTCTCTCTTCTCAGGTCCAAGATAATTTCTAAACCATGGCATGCTGCACTGCATAAAACTTAAAATTCTATTGTAAACATTTTTCATTTTTCACTTAAATAATTTATCTTCTCTTTAAAAGCAGTCTCTTCATGTCTAATGCCCTTCCTGCCACTTCAGTTTGTATTTATGGGCTCTTTAGACATACTTGATGGAAAAGACCTCTGGTTACTCTACCTTCTAACACAGTCAGAGCTTCACAATAACCAGAACACTTGTTATCTTCAAGGGCTGGAGCTTTTTTCTGCTTTTTACCAAAACTGACAGCACTTTTCTTTCAGCAGTTTCAGGTGTTCCATTTTAGTCAAGCAACTTTAGTCATCTTCTCAAAAAAGGAAATGCACAATATTCCATTTTTACTGATCTCTCAGTTCCTGCTCAGATTTTGGCTAACCCAGCTCAAGCTAAGGTCTTGTGTGCTGGAAGCACCACACAGGCAATACAGGGGACCAAAAAGAGTAGAACGGCCATTATGCTGCCACTACCACCTGCAGCTTGCTGTTCCCTGCAGCCATTTTCTTTTCTCTGGCAGTTTCTTTAGAATCTGCTAACTTATGGAAATGGATCAAACTTACAAAATATCAGCTGACCCAAAGTGCTTCTGAAGCAGATCCAACAGGAGCTGATTGCTGAGGCTTCCCTGCTTCCCAGTGTGATAGGTGGGACAGCCGCATCATGACAGAGGAAGAAGGATGAGCACTCTTGCAGTTGGCTAGGTAACTAATTCTTCCTTCCTTTTTGCTCACAGGTGCAAGATGTAAGAGTTATGGGTAGTTACAACCCATAGGAAACCCTTTAACTTGGATGCTGAATATGTGAATTCACACAATTGACTAGCCTGGGCAAAAGGAGATTTGAGCTCCTGTTTGTATGTTTTTAAAAGGTTAACTCATTTAGTGTGTTTTCCTGTAAATTTGAGAGACCTGAAGGGATCACAGCAGCCATTCTTACAGTAAATTTGTGGTTATCCAACTGTTTCAGGAAATCATTTTAGGATGGTATGGTATAAACATTCTTCTACACAAAACAAGCATGGAAGTGATAGATTACATACTTCCGAGTCCAGTTTGAGGTGGAGCCATTCATCTAGCTTCAGTAGTGACACATTAGAAGTTGTTTTGTCCTCCATCTCACTGTCACTGCTATCACTGGATACCTTGTCTCCTGAATTAAGTATAAAAGGTGCATTACCATTTCCACATTGTTTACACTTACATACAAAAACTTGAACATTACTGTATTAGCAATAAGCTAATTTTCCTTCTGAATTTTCACTTAAAATGTATATATTTGTAAGCGCACTTTTAGATTTCTGCATATACAGCCCAGTGAAGGTCTTTGCTTCAGTCAGGAGAACAAGTTCCCAGATCTCTTAAGGGCCCTACCACATAAACACCAATATTGAAGTGATCTGATTCTTTCATGTACCTTCATCAATAACAAGCCATTATCAAACTTTTGTCTGAAGTTGTTTGTAAAACCACAAATTGCTCTATACTTGTCACAGGTTAGTACAGTTTGGTTTTTTAGTTATAGAAGAATGTAGAATAATTCTCCAGGTCAGGACCTGGGAATTTCTTCGGAGGAGACAGGGACCTATCAGAGAGTTAGTTGGAATACTGGCATCTGTTCTAACCACTGAAATTGTTGGCTGTGACTTTGGGAAGTACCATGTAAAACCTCGTGAATTTTCTGTAGGTGGGTCCTTTTTCTTCTTTCCTTTGGCCAGAGAGAGACAGGTAACACTGAGCTGGGCCTGCTGCTCTCCCCTTTTGCGGGGGGGATCTGCCCTGAGGCCTGGCCGGATTCCATCGGCTCCTGGGTGAAGGGGGGAAGGAGAGATTGCTGTTTTGCAACAGCTGCTTTCTTCCGACTTCTCTGGAGCAGGGAGAGATCTCTGCTGGGCCCCTGATGGGAGCTATGGGCACCATTTGGGCCGAAGCCACCCCGATTTACACCGAGGGGTGGGCTGAGAAGGCATTTATGATCCTGCCTGGTTTTTTGTGATTTGGGACTGCCTGAGTGCTCCCATCTCTGATGTTTCTGTGAGTTCTTCCTCCCTCACCAGCATAGCCTTGAACATCTAACACCAGGAGCTACAGAGGGAGAGACAAAGACTCTGAGCAGATTTAACTCTTTTTTAGCAACATGAAGCTTCCAGAGCTTAGCCCTTCTCTGAGAGAGTAAGAAAGGACAGAGTGAACATAAAGAACAACAGCATGAAGTCAGTAAAGCAAGAGTGAAAAGACTATTGGGACAGAGGGTTGAAGAGTTGGTTGTTCTAGTCTTACTTGAGCCATGGAAATTAACTCTATATTTAGGTCATTCCTTTAAATCATGGGAAAGATATGCATTTAGGGAGATGATTGTTTTAATTTGTGTGTAAATTTGAGCAAAGGTTTTTGTGATGAACTAAGTAAAATCCTATAAGATGCTTGAACAGAGATAAAGATGAGAAGCCCCCTGTGCCAGTAAAGTGAGAAAATATCCCTGTGCCTTGAGGTGAAGAATCCTTTGCTTTAGAGTTATTCATCTTTAAAAGGTGACACCCCAGTATGCAAAAGTCTAAGACCCATGACCCATAAGCAGCTTGGGAACCTGCTAATGGGAGGGTCACAAAAAGCAGGTTTCTCTGGGTGGCTGTTTTTGTGACAGTTAAAAAACCCCAAAGAGAACTGTTCTAGGTTGTCAGTCGGATCCATGACTTTAAAAGATACTCTTCCTCTAATGAATTGATGAAAGGCCATTGTCAGATAATGAACTGACTGAAAATTACAAGTTTTGTCTCTTTATGTTATTTTGTAAGAAAGTGGACAGTTTGTAAGGGGAGGGAATAGTGTTTTTAAAGTTTC
The DNA here is from genome assembly GCA_022316685.1 of Progne subis subis. Taxonomy (NCBI): domain Eukaryota; kingdom Metazoa; phylum Chordata; class Aves; order Passeriformes; family Hirundinidae; genus Progne; species Progne subis. The sequence continues at coordinate 116,136 of JAKJHU010000224.1, read as the reverse complement.
ATTCCATTTTATTTTTTTTTCCAACTTTCTTTTTTTCTATTCTTTTAGTTTATGTTAATAAACTATTTGTTAATTTTAAGGTTGAGCCTGCTTTGTTTTTCTCCTAGTCTCTCTCCCACAGAAAGAGTAAGTACCAAGACCAAAATTTAGTGGACATGAAGCCACCACAATGCTTTATATCTTAGTATATATATTTAAAGTTCCATTAAGAAAAAAAATTATAAATCCTCATGTCTATTTAGGATTCCTTTTTCTTTTTCAAAGTACAATTCAATCAGCATTAATAATATTTAAGGGAAATGGTTTCAGAGCAAGTCAGGAAAGTCAGCTTGGACTCTTACTTCCATTCAAACTGACAACAGATTACTTTTGCTTCTATTCTTACAGCATTCCATTTAAATATGAAGAAAAGGAAATTTTAATAAATTCTCTACTACTTCTAGCTAATAATATGGCTAATTACCATAAACGTTATGAACTTACAAGGATTCTCAAAACTCACATTTGTTACACAGCCTGTAAATTATTCCTGAACAGCTACAGGAACTATATGTATCTCTGTCATTTTAAGAATGAGTCAAAATATGTAGAAAATAGACCTGGAAAGTAAGTTTAGCAAATCACACACTAGCGTAATACAAATGCCAACATTCCAAATCCAGACTTCCGTATACCTTGACAGGATGAAGATGCCTGTAAAGCATTACTTGGTAACCTAGCTGGTCCACAGAAGAGAGCCACAGTGATGGGTGTTACAACAGAACAGCACCTGATGTTTGCTATCCTGTGAGCTCTCGTCATTTCGTCATATATCAGCCAGTCTGTAGGGAGTGCCTGAACAGCTGCAGTTTGGCCATTCACTGAGGGAATCTGTGAAGGAGCAAATGAGACCAAGCTATTTTATCATCAATGTGTAATTAAAATAAATTTTAACTTCGTTCTTATTTTATGTTTGTAGAAATAAATACATAAATATTCACATACACAAGAATAAAAAAACCACTAGTATATGCAACCAGACTTACAAGTTATCCTATCACCTTTAAACAAAATAATTTGCTTCAAAAGAGGATCTAAAGAAATACCAGTTTCAGAGTAGAACCTTTTCCTCGTAACAATGAGCAGAGATTGTTACTTCTTCAAAATACTTTTAAAACTAGCCTTTTCTGTTTACTATTTTGTCTTGTTCCACTTCACAGGACTAACTGAAATACTGGAAAAATAAACCAAATCCCATTTTACATTTTATCACCTGCTAGAAAAAAAATTTTTAAAAAAATATTTTTATAGTTTTATAAAAGGCTTTACCTTTTTATACTGAGGTTGACTAAGAACAGAGGTAGGATGAAATTGCACTTTTTTCTCCTTTGGTGCAGTTAAAACCAGGTTTTCTCTGTCTACATGCACAAGATTGGGATACATCCCAGCCACTAGGGCAGCTTTAACTACAGCCCAGTTTTCAGAATTAGCATTAACATCTCTAATATCAGCTCCTCCTCTGGCTCTAACAAAACCTGAAGAAAGAAAGAGGTCAAAACTGTCTTATATTTACTTGTATTTACGATATACTTCTTTACTTCTCAAAGGGAATTTGAAAAAAAAAAAGTGAAATAAATGACAAATCAGTTACATTTTCACAACCACCAACATTAACAGCACCAAGCAGAAATCCTTACACTGAAATCTTTCCTGGTAAGGAAGTGTTTCATACTAATGTAGAATAGAATTACTTTTTACAATACTTCTTTACTTAACAGCATATTAGAAACTGTGTAGTTTAATTGCAACTTGCTTACAACTTAGCATGACTAGACCCTGCTCAAAACCTAGTGTAGGTGAACTTTAAATACAGTGCTGGTGAACTGTTTGTTAGCATGAACGGCTAAACATGGGAAGTAATAGATAGCTTTGGATAAAGGATGAGACTGGAGGGCTCCAAGGCTGGCTCAGGTTGGAATATAACAGCAGGTAATGGGCTGCCCACACTGAGGCAGTAGAAGACCCCAGACCATAAACTGCCCTTGAATCAAGAGGAGCATGTGAGGCACAAGCAGGGCACAAGAAGATTGCACATGCTTGACTGTAAGGGATAAAGGGATTTCTTCATTCAGGGCGCTCTCCAGGGACGTCCATCTTGAGCTGAAATTAGCTGACTCTACCTCAGAACCTTGGCTCTGAACTCATTTTACCAACTGCCTCAGGAAAAAATTTACTAGAGCATAAAACCCCAAGGACACATCTCACACTGCAAGTCAGCAGGATGTTGAACAATCAGGGTGCTTTCAGTTATGTCAGGTGTTCCTCAGACACATTTTCTTATCGTAGCATCTCCTCCATGCCCAGCATATGTACTGGTCTTTTTCAACGTAAGGAAGGAAAACGACAAGTGAACACTATTCTCCTTACAATTTATATACACTTAACTCTAAAATTATGTTAGAACTTTTTCCAACCTATCTACCTGAGGCTCTAAGCTGGCCAAGCAACTGTGTTCTCATTCCTACGATGATTTGCATTGTGGCTTGAGACAGGAAGTTCTTTTCACAGAAAGCTTTCTCCCAGCCATCACTGCGTGCCTTCTGCCATGCCTGTAAAGAACAGTATTTAAACATTTGCCTATTAATTTAAATATCTATAATTTTAAAATGCATGGTTTAAAAAATTACATTTAGGGCAATAAAATAAAACAAAGTAAATGTAGCAAACCTGATTTTTTATTTAACTATTAAATTTCTTCCCTATTTCCATACCAAAGCATAATGATAATTATGTTAAGTTCTTTATGTTATTATAGAGATCACTAAATCGAGACCGGTACTTTAAGTTATCCATGTAACAAGATAGAAAGTGGCATCTTGCTGGAACTTAAAAATTTTACCCAGGTTTGAAAAGATCAGGCAAACTGTGGCCCTGAGAAATCTGAGTCCAATATACAGGAAAGCCATAGTCTACCACTCTACATCCAGCTTGGTTGCTACGTCATTTACTCTGACGTGCCAACAGTCCTCGTTCTGAAAGGATACCTGAAAAGCCCTGAGAAGCACCATGTGGTCGCTGAAGGTTCCCGCAGTAAAACGTTTCCTACACAGCATGGCTGCACGCTTCTGAGAGGCCAGCGTGGGCAGCACAAAAGGGTCTCGGTAGGCAAGAGCACAAGCAATGGTAAGAACAGGATCCAGGCACTTCAACACAACGGCGCACAACACCATTTTACCAAGGTGTGGCTCCACTGGCAATTCAGTGAGGTGATAACCAAGTTCAGTGAGATCTTCCCAAGGGTCCATGGCATCTATAGTCTGTTTGAAAAAAGGTGGCGATGTAGGGACAAGGGGAAGAAGGAGAAAGGGGGCAAAATTAATTTACAATGAAAGCAGAAAGGATACGAATATTGGACGCTAACTCAATTTGCTCCCAAACACTAAAGAAGCAAGTCTAACTAGTTTCAATTCAAGATGAGATTTTAGAGTAGTCCCTTCCCTTAACATGGAAAAATACATATACACACACACACACACACAAAACGAAAGCAAACAAAAATTCAAAGCAACCTTAAGTAAGTGAACAAGACTTTCAGTACAATTAAAAGTCAGTAAGCTATGTTACACCACAAATACTAATAAAACAGAATTCCCATCTAAATGTATTCCTCTGCTCACCTTGAGCATTTGCAGAGCATTTTTCACAATTAAAGCTGGTGGAGGATCAGGAGCTTTCATAAGAAAGTCAATGACTGGACAATTAATTGGAGCTAGAAGTTTTGTGTGTAAACAAAGCTCCTGCAAGTTAAAAAGAAAAAAAATACTATTAAGGTTTGGGAAAGAGAAAATACCTACACACCTTTTTGGAGGTGTTAGTATGGTCTCGTGATAATACGTATTTTAAAAGTTGTAACTTCTAAGTGAACACACACCTGAAGTGGCATCCTTAGAAGTTCTGGAGTCTGAAATTCCAACATATTCTCAAATCGGAGCCTACTGAAGAGACGAAAACAGACTCCAGGCTGACAGCGCCCGGCCCTGGAAAATAAAATGGGGGAAGCTGTGAAAATTCGAATTTATTTTTGTTAAAAAAAACCCAACCAAACAAAAAACAACCCAAACTTAGAATCCAAATGCAGAAGATCTAAGAGCATGGTAATTCTGTTGTTAAGAGGAAGTCTCTCATATGAATTAGAAGAGTTTTCCAGTACATTAACTATTTTTGATAGTATGGAAATTTATATGCTTCTATTACAAAAAAATATTTTCTGGTAATTATAATTTTAACCCTACACTGAAAAATCTGGAGGAAAAAAATGTAAGATCTATCTCTAAATGAAGTGATATAATTCTTTTGCTAATTTGAGATCAATCCAAATCTCAGCCATCTTGTAAGGAATCTAAGTTGCAAAATTTATTTCTTCCTCTTCAAATTCCCGTTAGAAGTCTAGATGAAAAAGGTAGAATGAAGACCATACAACACATGAATGAAGGAACAGAGAGGGCAAATGCTCACAATTCATGTTCAAAAACCTGGAGGATAATGACAACCTCACGTCTCCAAATAGGCTTTTGTTGGTATCTACACACACAACTACTCAGCCCTCACTCATTGCGCTAGGAAGAGTATGATCATGGCCTGTCAAGTCTTGAATACTTTGGAGATGGTCAATGAGGAATCACTGCTCAGTGTCACTTCTAAAGAAGGCATGCCAAGGTACAATTAAAAACTAGCAGTAGGCAGTCTTTTGCCCACAGACAAGTTACTGTGGCTGTTGGTGCTACATGGCAGAAAGAGGAAGTAAGTTCATAGGGGAACAACAACCTAGACCTAATGTAAGTTCTGGGACATTCTTGAGCGCCATTTTTTTGTATCTTGGGAAGTTACTCCAAGGAAATATATGAAGAGCTGACTCTTCATTTATTGCAGAGAAGAAGTATTAGCCATTGTTCAACATGATCCTGGACTAGGCTAGAAACATCACCCAGTGTGGCTGCTATAGGTTTATATTTTACTCTTAACACACAGGATGGTGGATATCTGCAAAATAAAAATCAGTATGAAGCATTTATTACCTGCCTTTTCTCTGGATAGCACTGGCTTTTGAAATCCATACCATTTTTAGCATTGTAACGCAACTCAGTGCATCAAAAGACTTCTACAAAAGCAGATCAAGGAACATAAAACCATGATTAACCATAACACATGAAATAAAAGTTATTAGTAAACTTTTAACAGAAATTCTTTAAAAACTAGAAAAAATAATTTGAACAAACAGCTGCTTCTGGCACAAGATATGCTCTGAAGTACTTCCTTTCAATTTAATTTATAATACATGTTTTGCATTATCTTTGTGCTACAGTTTCCTAAACTGAAGTTTGCTTTCCAGTAAGTAGGTAATTTTGAGTCAACAAAAGATATGGACTGTATTTTGAATTTTCACAAATCAGGATAAAATACGTTATTGTATTGATTAAAGTTTTTTTCTTTGTCTCCTTTGGAAATTATATCCTTATGTTCTTACACCTGATGCAAAGTTACAGAAAACTGTATTACCACAGGAACTTCAGAAATTTGGTGTGTATCTCCCCTATGAAATCCAACTTCACTTTCAAAGACATATAGTAGGCCTTAAACTACCTCATTATATTTTCTCTCCTTTCCTTAACACAAAATTTGGGAATGGGCATTCAACACATCAGAAGCAACACTTAAAAACTTAATGGATTTGATTTGGACTTGACACAATAGTAGGACAAAGGGAACTCCCAGTGCTCCCTTAAGTCTCAGGAAGATGGTGGCCTAAATAGATGGACTTGTTTAAAAAAAAAAAACTAAGAGAAATTGTAAATTAAAAAAAAAGAAGATATATCAACATTTTCAACTGACAATAGTTTTTAGAAAGTTTATTAAGAGCTAATTATTTACAGTATTTGTCATAAAATGAATGTCAAAACTTCTTAGTGATCTTTGTTACTTGACGTGCACTAGCTCTCAGCCTACTATAAAAAAAGACTACTCTAAAATTTATATATTACAGAATAACACTAGGAAGTTTAATTGTCACAGGAAGTTTTAACCAATCATACCTCTTTCACCTTGCCTGAGTCAATAACAAATACAACATCATTGACTGTTATGCTGGTTTCTGCTATATTTGTAGAAAGAATCTGCAAATAAAACAAGAAACAACCAAAACTACAGTTAAAAGCAAAGACAAAAGAGATTAATATAATATCTGACAAAGCCCTCTAAAACTTACTATTTTGCGCACACCAAGAGGTGGACTTTTAAGCACTTTCTTCTGATCCAAAGTCTCCATATTTGAATGAAGCGTGAAAACCTGGTATCTAATGCAAGACAAAGAGCACGTTCAAGTATATTTAAAAGATGCAATGAAAACCTCAACTATAGGAACTAGAGGCTTTACCTGTGAGCGTTGTCAGCAAACCTCCTGTCATCAAAAAGAATACGGTCCCTCAGGCTAACTATCTCATCATATCCAGGAAGAAATACTAAAATGGCTCCTGAAAACGAAGTGGGTTTGCAAAGTTAAGCAGGAAATTAACTTAAAATATATATCAATAGTGTGCTGACGAGCATTTGGAAGGTTTTACCTTTTTAGTGTTTTCAAAAGAAGGACAGGGTTCATCAAAGGCTGAATGTACAGTAATTTACTGGGAGTGTGTTTATACTTACCACTCTCACAACTATGACAGATGTTATAAAGTAAGTGCATAATGAGGTCCAGATCCACTTTTTCATCATCAAAACTGTGATGATAAGCTGTCAACAGCTCTCTGTCCTCTGCACTGAGGTCACTATGACTTGTTCGGACCAGGGAACTTTCATCCAGATTTCCAAATCCTGCTGAAGCACTAAAATAGATAAGTGCACAGAGTCGAGGCTGCTTGCTTCAGGTTTGCTTGCAACCACCAACTAAACTCAGATCAACACCAACAAGACTACTTCTTTCAAACTTCATTTTTAAAGTATAGCATAAGAGCACCTGCAAAATACTAATACTGTTCACAGATTTAAGTGTAATCCAACAAAGCATGAAACTTCAATTTTTAGCATAACTTCAATTTTCTTACTCCTTATTGAAACACAGCCATAAGCAAAGTGTCAGAACTCCATAAAGACACTACTTGTTTATCCGTTAAATAAAAAGTATTTAAAAGAAACGTATTTCCCAAATGTTTTTCTCCCATAAGCAGGTACTATGCAAAAACTACACTAAAAAGCATTCTAAAAATATTGGTCTCTACAAAATGATTCCTGAACTATAACTAAGTTAATCAGAAACCAATTCTTGAACAACCTAGTGTATGTGTTACTTAAGTTTCTTTAATATGGCTACTGTGTATAGACAACAATGTAAAGATAAAAACACAATAGATTTGTTTCCTAAATAAGCATCTGAAATTGAAATGGTACATGGTAGAATCAGTATCTCTGTCTATTTATATAAGTCACTATACTCCTATCTTGCCTAGACATATTATCATGACAGGAATGCCCACATCAAAATGATAAAAAAGAATAATATGAAAGAAGTCTACACCACTCCAATTATATTTATCCTAGGATTTGCACGCACATAATCACTGAAACACACTGAATACAAACACACTTTTTTTTTCAAAGAGCATGTTTCTGAAACCTTCCTGGTCTCAAACAAATCTTGCTATTTAGGTCAGATTTAAAGGCATAAAAAGCTAAAAACTGTTCTGATTAGAAGACAAAATGTAAATTTCCCTTCAACATTTCCCTTCAACTGTTTCTGCAAAATAGTTATAGCTTACCTGTAGGATTCCAACAGGTCAACAACCTCTGTCTGTCCAAAGCGCTTAGCCCAGTCCACAGCCATCCTGAAAGAGTACACAGAAATAGTTTTTCAAACTTCTCGCTTCAAAAGACACATAGCCTAAGATTCTGAGTTAAGAATTCAATCCATAATTTCCAGAAGACAATGTGATGAACAGACGTTAGAAAATGTTTTGAGTGACAAAATTTACTATTGCTTACAGTAGTCTGTTAAGTTAGCAATTAGTTTAAATGTTATAGAAATTTCTTTCTCATTTGTATATTGACAAACAAATCTATGTTTTGGTTTGTCTGTTTGGTTTTACCAGCCATTAGATGATCTGCAGTGGATATTTGCTCCCATACTGATCAGCTGCTCTACTTGACTCAAAAAGCCTCTCCCTGAAGCAATCATTAGTGCAGTCGCACTGGTCTCACTGTGCCTGTAATCAACTGAGAATTACAAATAAATAAATAAACCATTAAAACAAAAAAAAACATTCTTACTTTTTCACCTAAATGTGGCACAAATGTGGCTTATATGACTTTTAAAATCCAGGCCAGAGAGAATTTGTTTTCTGATCACTCAGTGAATTTAAATGTTAATTTAACACTACTTTAGACACACTGTAACATCTCCAAATCTTGTTAATACTCCAAAACAAGTACAAACAAAAAAACAACTAAACTATTCATTAATTCTGCTAATTCTATTCACTTTTCCAATAGCCATCAGAACTCAAACCTAACAATGTTTGAAACTGGAGATAAACCAGCCACAGAAATTCAAGTAATTTTGTTATTGTTTTTTTCTTATTTTGTAAGACTTACCACTGACATTTTCAGTTAAAATGAGATGGAACACTTGAGCAAAGGCATCAATATCTTTATGCAACCAGATGTCAGAAAGACAAGAATCCATTTCTTTTATTAACCATAGTTCAAGGCAATTCACATCTTTTTCAGTCTGAAGAGAAAAAACAGTATTGAAAGACAGATGTCTTCCAAGACTTACCTTATTATCATATATTACACATGAAGAAATCCAACAGTTGCTTTTCCAAGCAACAATCAGAAATTCAGCATTTATAAAACATAAAACATTTATTTTGTGCATTTAGTACATGTATTTTATGCATTTATTGTATCACATGCAAGTACTTTAAGCAATGACAGTGCAGCCATTTAAACTGAAGAAAAGTTCTGTAAAAACTGTACAAATTGTAAGTGAAAAGCACACTTTGGCTAGTGTTGTTCATGATAATTTAAAAAAAAAAAATCTATAAAATATGTTAACATCCTTCAAGAAATTCTACAGGAGCAGTATCTTTGGAGAACAATTTTTAAAGCAGATTTAAACATATCTCCCAACAAAAGGAAAAACTTACCAGTTGATTAAATACTGTGTGACCATCATCACCCAGCAGACCACACTCTTCAGTTGCCCTCGGAACAGATCTTGGTCTCTCAGGTTCCAGCTTACTATTATTTTCTTGAGCAGAACACCACTCAGTAAGAGTGCTCTGCTGTTTTTCTTCTATAATGCATAAAGGATTTCCATGAAAAGTTTTATGGACATCCTAATTATCCATTAATTTAAGCTTTAAAAAAATAGCTGTATCTAATCACAAAGTTAAAACTATCTGATCTCTTATTTAATCTAGAACATGGTTACCAGTACAGTATAAATCCCGTTAATAATGAGACGTTAATTTTGAGGAACTAAGGATTTTTAGGAAAGTTAAGATAATAAGTTGCTGAATTAGCTGAAGTAGATAGGTAATCTTTGTTAGCAGTTAACAGAAGCCAGATCTTAGATAAGCTACACTGGATCTTGTAACTCATTTCTTGTCAGGTTTATGTTTATGTAGTTGTGCTTGTAATGAAAAACAAAATGTGGTAAATAGGACATAAGACAGCTGCAGATTTCCTGCTTAAAGGACCCATTGAACACAGGAAACTGTAAGTTCTACCAAGGATTCTTTGTCACGAATGCATTGAAAAGGCAGAAAGGGCAGGACGAGGAAGACTCATCTTACTTCCTCATTTTAGGTGACCCCTCCCCAGAATAGACCCCCGACTCATTTTAAGAAACAAAGTACGCATGCTTAATAGCCTTTTTGCCAATTAGCATACGAAGCGAGGAATGGGAGGTGACAGGGGTATGAATATGCATTTGTATTTTGGATATTCAACACTTTTGTAAATAAAAGACTTTGTAATTACCTGTGAAATTCGCAGTGCGAATTAGGGAAATATCCCGCGTGCTGCCTGGCCATAATAAACATACACTTTCTAACTTAAAACTGTTAGAGAGTTTTTGTCCGTCACAGTTGGGTATCGATACTAGATCAGTACCCATATTTCTTTAATAAGTCAGTAAGGGCACCCAAAGTGCACCACTGCAAACATCTGCTGTTAAGAACAAGGTAAGAAATACCACATGGTTGCTTAACCCATTAAGCCTGCAACTTGCTGCATTCAAACGAGCTTCCGAAGTAACTTCTACACAATTCTCAATCCAGATCTTTCTCCAGAAGTGAAATGCCAAAGAGCAGTGATATAACTCTTGCATGAAACAACTAATTTCTGTTTACAGGTAAAAGAAACAGTGGAAGCCATCAGTGTTTTAACTGAGCTTCTCTATCCACAGTGATCAGAGCTGAGCACCACGAACAATGTGTAGTTAGTATTGTATTGTTATAGCTTTGGGTTGGCCTTTTTAAAGTTATTTGAATACTCGTGAGGATCATTACTTTCAGCTGTCCGGAAACCTTCACAAATATTGTGATCAATATACCCAAATACATAACCAATTGAAAAGAACCCCCTATATTTGGTTCAAGTATGTTACTGCTCCTTGACCTAAAGATGTTAAATGCATCCATGTCTGAAGAATGCACTGGAAAATGTTAATAGTAGAAACCACATCTGTGCAAGATGTACAAAATCCTGCCTTCCCTAATGACTGAACTTAAATTTGCACCTAAATGTTATATTATATCTCATGTAAAAGGTAGTATTATATCTCATGTTTCTACAGTTTTCATGTGGGCAAAGCCCTCACATCATCATGTCATAATAATTATGAAAAATATAACATTTATCAGCTTAAAGAAATAAGAATATAACCACTGAAACTAAAACCAATTTTTTCTATCACAATTTACATTAACAATGTAAACACAGAGTTTTAAAGATACTTGCTGTCATCGTATCATGTCTCATTTAACAATCTGACTTCAGAATTTTAACAGAGAATGATCTTATTTGTTGTTCAATCAATCAATCAACCAATGAAACTCATTGTCAAGCCACAACAATTAACAAGTCCACCAACCTTGCTGCTTCTCTTTTTTGTACTTCACCATCTCTTTGTTTGTATACCCAGTACTTCGTAAAATGTCCTCCAAAAACATCTCTTTAACTTCAAAAGGTCTTCCTTGGACTAAAAGTAGAAATAATTCATGAAAGATTAGATATTCCCAAGCTTTACTTTAAGGACATTAGTTCTTAAAAATAGTTTTTATAGATAGGGAAGTGCATTAAACATGATTAGGGCCTGATCTAATGAATTATTATATTCCTTAGAAAGTCTTGTAAGAGTATCTTCACTTGAGTTTATTTCCTTTAAGTGATTGGGCCACAAAAAAAAAAATTCAGAAAGGAAATGCCAGCTGCATACCTTGTTTTTCATTAACCTCCTCAATCCTATTAAGTGTTAATAGCAAGACATCTAAGATCGACAGCTATTTACTGCAATTTTATCAAATGAGAAGAGGAAAATAATCACTTTTGTTTAGGTGTACAAAAAAGAATCCACTGTGTCAGCCACCTGAATTACTTAATATAAGAGCAATTAGGGTTGTTTTAGTGTAAAAACCCATGAGAAGACTGCCATGTCTGTATTCAACTAGCTCCTTTCATGAGGAGTATATGAGGAAATGGACTTCTCTCAACGTCCCCAATTAGTGCATCTAATTTTGGCTTTCTTTATTGACTACTTCCCACAGTCTTTCTCTCCTAAGAACTTACCCAGATCTCTCTTTTAACATCACTGTTTTCTAGACCTTATTCATGGGTATTAAATTATGTTTTTATGCAGGAAGAATTATTATCTATTTTTGGTACCTTAGCAGACACTTACCACAACTAAGTTCTTATCATCTCAGACTTTATTCTCCTTCAGAAGGAACAAGCTACAATTCATATATTTTTAGAAGTTGTCATGGAGGAAGTCTTCTAACACTAATTACAAACTCTGTGTTCTACAGAAACCCACAACTAAAAAATATTGGTTTCTGTGGTCAGGATTGTGTCAGCTATACTGCTGAAGAATCAAACCTTTTTCACCATATTAACCAACAAAGTATCTAAACCCTCGTTTTTAATTTTAAAATTAGTGAAATTGGAAAAAGCATCTTTTCGATTGTGACTATCCTGTGAAGTCCAGTATGTGGTAACAGTACAAGCACTCTGACAAACTGAGAGAGATAGTAGTCCGAATTTTCAAAATAAATCTATTGATCTAAAAGGATGAGAAGCTGCAAAACTGAAGTAAACTGAAAAGCCACACAAAAACTACAATGAGGTTTTCCCCCCTCAAAAAAAAATTTGCCAAATATTAAAATTGTGTGTAACTTCCAGATCCATGCCTCCAACAAGCTGCAAGCCTTATTTTCCTAGGCAACAATTCAAAACTGAAAACCAGAAATGAACACTTTTATGTGTAAATAAGAAAAAATAACTCTTACAACATCCCCTAAAAGTAACCAATGACTTGTGTAGAAAATTCTAAAGAAAACAAAGAATCACATGATTAAAACATAAACTCCAAATTGCCTAGAACTGCATTTCCAAAATTAATAGATAGAGTTATCAGCTGAGTTTTATCCAGTAACTAGTAGCAATCCCTGAAGCCAGAACTAGAATCTACTGGAAATACGAATAGATATCACACCCTTGTAAATCCTAGGGTCTGTATCACTGTGCAGACCAGCCTTTTAAGAACCTTTTCCTCCTTGAATTGAACATGGAGGGGGCCAGGACACCCCTGCAATTACAGAATATCCACTGATAAAAACAATTCCCTCTGAGATAGATGCAAATAGTTAAGAAATAACAAACATAGTTAACAAAGACCAACCACTGCTGGTAACTGTCAATGTATTTATCACATGCCTTTACTCAGAATGGTTTGGTACAGTTCCGATAAGATCTACAAGTCCCAGGCCAGGTATACTGAGATTTAAGAGTTTACTTAGGTACTTACTGTGTATTACTGGGCAACATCCAAAATATCTAATAAAGAGATCTGCATCTAGAGCAGCACTAGAAATAATTAGTTTTAAATTAGCTTGGCTTTGCAACACTTCTCTCAGTTTTATTAGCAAGAAGTCACTGAACCTATCCCTCTCATGTACTTCATCCTGTATGAAGCAAAGAAAACAAACAAAAAACCCATGTAAATGTCACCGATGCAAGATCATAACTTTTCACAAACATGATTTTTTTAGAAACTAAAACATGTAATTTGGTGGTGCACTACAGAGGTATTCAAATGTTTAAGTTTAGCTTAAGAAAGAGTGTTTTTTTAACTAGCCAAAAGTAAAAAAAAATACTTCAAAAAGCTTTATAAAGGTACCAGAGCAGACTGCAGTGTAATGCACAACCCACCACAGACCTTAATTTCAGAGATCAAAATGAGTATCTGAAACTTCTAATTCTTGCACTTGAATCTCACTTTCAAGATAGTGCCACAAACTGCAAATCCAACAAATATTATTTCAATTACCCTTTACAACTGATAAGAATTAAAACAACTGTATGATACCTCATAATAAGGAAAAAAAGATAGGTTTCTTAGATCCATTAAATCATGCACAAAGCTCATCATTAAGGCACATGTGTGATTAATCATCTTTAGCTATCTCCCGTTTAGTTTTATATTCTCAATGTATGAATCAAGAACAAGATTTGCAGGGTGAATCAAGAATACACAAAGCATTCTTGTGCTTTTTTCCTCCTTGGTAAACAGACAGGCACTGAAAATTACCATGTTTTTTTCCTGTTTTCAGCAGTGGAGAACTTGCAATAATCATTCTGGTTGCACTGACTTATCAAACCTCACAACAGGAAGCTCACATGATCATACACGAACATAAATAATTTCCCAGAAATTAGACTACATCTTATGTTGAAAACATTGGGCAAACAAATGGACTGCAAACTTTGTACTGCAAAATCATGTACATGATTTTGTATCATGTACATGATAACACTCACATTGAACCATATCTATGTAAGCCTTCCTAAGGCTTTTCTGCGAACAAAGGAAATTGAGAAAAATTCTGACCTCTGCCCTCCCCAATCACATCACAATTCCAAAATTAACTATTGACACAAACCTAATATAAGATGCTTTTACAAGGAAAAAAAAAAACAAAGAAACCAAACCAAAAAAAGACCCAGAAAAATATGCATATTACAATAAAAAAATCAGAAACTCTTAAAGTTAATTCAGATTCTAGCTTAACAAAAGCAACCTAAATGTCCATCAAATTAATATAGAAAACTCGGGTCTCATATTCCAATTAAAACAATACACACTGCTCCATCTCACACGAAACAGAAGATCCTTACCACAATAACATGTGTCACAGTTGACAGGGTGCTGTCTCCTGCCATCAGTGTGCGAAGCAGTATGCCATTAGTGCAAAAGGTTACCAGTGTCTTTGGAGAAACCCTAGTGAACAGTGAACAAAGATGCTTCAGCTTTTTTCATTATTTAAATGCTGCTAGCTTTCCACTATTTACTGAAAATTAAAGATAGAACAGCTCCTCACCAGCAGTGGAATCACAGTTCTGTCACTAAAGAGCTCATGCATACTACTGGTCTATAAACTGGGCCTGTTCCCTAAGAGTTCCTGAAGATTCTTACTGCTAACGCTCCAAAACTTCAGCCAAGTGATTAATTAACAAGGAGAGATTTTTTTTTTTCTAAATTAATTAAGTAAGTGAAACAAAATCTTGAGAACTTTCCATGTTGTATTAATTTTCTGCAAAATTCAATGTGGACTGCCTTGAAAAGCCAAGTTACAATCCTTCAGAATAACCTCAGATAGAGGCTTTGCATTTGCCCACATGTGGTAAATTGACCTTGGCTGAATGCCAGGCACCCATCGAGGCTGCTCTATCCCTCTCCTCCTCACGTGGATAGGGGAGAAGGAATTCAACAAAAGGCTCATGGGTCAAGGTAAGGACAGGGAGAGACCACTCACCTTTTACCATCATGGACAAAACAGACTTGACTTGTGCTTCTTGGTTTAGTGTATTACCAATTAAATCCAAGTAGGATAATGAGAAATAGAATCAAATGCTACAACACCTCCCCCTACCCCGCCCTTCTTTCCAGGTTTAACTTCCAATTTTCTCTAATTCCTACCCCTCAGTGCATAGGAGGAATGGAATGGAGGCTGTGGTCAATACACCACATCTTGTCTCTGCTGCTCTTTCCTCCTCATGGGGGGGATTTCTCACACTCTTCACAAATTGCTCCAGTCTAGGTCCCTCCCATATGGTGCAGTCCTTTGGGAACAGACTGCTCCAGTGAAAACTCTGCTCTCTGTGGGGCCACATGTATTGTCAGGAGCCTGTTCCAGCACTGGCTTCCCACAGGGTCACAATTCCTATGGGCAACCACCTGCTCTGGTATTGGGGTCCTCCATAGGCTGCAGGTGGGCTGCTTCTGTGGGCTGCAGGGAAACACGCTCCCTCACCAGGTCTTCACCACAGGCTACAGGGGAATCTCTGCTCTGGCACCTGGGGCACCTCCTGTCCCTCCTTTGGCACTGGCCTTGGTGTCTGCAGAACTATTTCTCTCAAATATTCGCAATCCTCTCTTTGTACTGCTGTGCAGATTCTCTTCTCAAGTATGCTGTTCCAGAGTCATGCCTGCTGTTGCTGATGGGCTCAGCCTTGGCTAGAGGCAGGTCCGTCTTACAGCTCACTGGCAGAGGCTTTATCTGACATGGGGGAAGCATCTCACAAAAAACATTCCTTTCATTACCAAAACTTTGCCATACAAACCCAATAGACTATATTTGATTGAATCTCAGAGAAATCAGCTGAATCTTTTCAAATGCTTTGCTTTTTCAAGAATCAAGAACTCTTTGAAAGTACCTACTACCTGTGCTAACTAGGCAAGTAAAGACAGCAATTACTTCCTCCAACACTGACACTTTAAGTATTGAAAACTTCCAGAGAAAAAACCTGTAGAGTACTATACAAGGGAACACACATACATATGTCTGTATTTCAAGTTTGGAATTCTTTCTTCACTTCAAAAATACTCTTACATGTTGAGCTCATGGAACATATACCAGATGGAAGCACTTTTTAAATCTCTACTCTTCTCTCTTTTATCAGCCTTCTAGAAATCACCACTGTCTAATAGACACGATGTAGTAGTTTTGTTCTTCCTGGGCAGAAACGCTAATTATGTAGTAGTTTCACGTTCACTCATTTTGACCGTTCCTGGCTAATGCACTATTTGTGTGGTGGCTTGAGTGTTTATTCTTCTGTGAGATAGGATTAGGAGGAAAAAAGGCAAGCAGGCCCAACTTAAAGGGGACAATGATAGATTTATTAACACTCACTAAAAGAAGAAAATAAGAATCAAAATGAAGCTCTTCCTCCCCCACAACTTTCACTCTCCCACAAACAACAGAGACAAAACGTGTGATTTTCAGTCAGTTTCACCATTTAAAAATAATCTTTCACTAGCTCTTCAGGGAGAAGAGTCTCTTTTAGAATCTCTCTCTTAGAGATTCTCCACTGACAACACAGAATGGCTGTCTTGTGGGTCTCAACTGTCACAAAGACAGCCACTTAGGAACCTGTCTTTGGGAAGTCCCTCCCATTAGCAGCTTTCTCAACACTGCCTATGAGCCATGTCTGCTTACTCAGGATACCATTTAAGGATGTCTTCTCTAGTATAAAACAAAGATTCTCTTCTTCCATCTCCAAAATCATCTTCATCTCCAAAACTAGAGATGTCCGTTCTCTCTAAGAGCAAAGGACTTCATATCACTTTTCTTCCTCTGATCAAAATTCTCTACTAAATCATCTCAATTATATTGGTACACAACTTTTAACTAGAGCCATGCATCCCCTCTAAACAGCATTCATATGTTACAGGAAACTGTCTGTTCTCCAGGGTTTCACTAGAGAAGTCTAGCTAAAAATGGCAAACTCCTCAATCCCTCCTCCCAATAGTCTTTTTACTCTTTCTTCACTAACTGTTGATGCTGTGTCTCCTTATAATTCAATCACTTTGTCCATTCTCACTCAGGGAAGAGCCAGTGCCCTGGAAGTTCCACCTGGTGCTAGCAAAGAGTTAAATTTTCCCAGGCCTGTGGTGGTCCCATGATCTCTGCCAGCTGTGGCTGCAGGCTGTGGCTGTGGCTGCATGGCTGTGGAAACTCAAAGCCATGCTGATGGGGAGGCTAATGGACGCTCCACCCCTCAGTCTCACTCCGGGTGGCCCAGCTCGGAGCTGCTCCCTGGGGCCTGGGGGGAAGAAACGTCTCCCCCCACCACTGGCTGGCACGTCAGCAGCTGCCGGGGCAAGTTTAAAACTTGCTAGATGTTAGTAGCTGGGGCTTTTTCCTCCCCTTCCCTGCTGCCAGCTGCCACCGAGCCCGGCCGTGGCCTGGCCCTGCGAGCCTGGCGGGGCAGCGGGGCCCGGCGCGGCCCGGCCGGCTGCCGCATGGCCGGTGTTAGCTGCTCCACCGGCTGGAAGGGAAAAGGCCTGGCCCGGACACAGCCTCAGCTTTATACGGGTAGTCCCAAAGTCGTATTCTCCTTCTTCAGTGGCCAAACAATATCTCAGCATCTAAGAATTGGCTTCTGATAGGTCACTGTCTTTTCCAAAATAATTCCAAGGTCCTGACAGGGAACTATTTCCACTTTAACTAAAAACCAAGCTGTGCTAACTCATGACATACTAAAAGATTAAAAAATACATTTCTGTGTAACTGCAAACACTTCCATTCAACACTTTTTGCCAAAATGGAAACATTGCCATTTCTCGCTTTTGATCTTTCTGAGGTGAACTCTCTGGTTCTTCTGCACTGCTTCCAGTAATTCTCCCATCTGACCTATACTTTGTTTTTCTTCATTCAACATAATTTTTCCACACAATAATCATCCACCTTACTTGCATTTCACCTTTACTTGCTATTCTAATCAGTTAAGAGCCTTGTGACCTTTGGTATGCAATCAAAATTCTTTAACTTGGCTTTGCCGTTCAAGTGCATTCATTTTCATTAAAATGTATTGTCTTCATCCATATAAGCAACATAACCAGCCATTATCTTTTGACATCTTCTTCTCACTTATATCCCAACTGCTGCCCATTCCTGAAAATCCCACTATTTAGACAATTCAAAGATTTCAGAACCCATACGCAATCTTCAGACTTTCCCCCATCCCTGCTCTGCTTAAGGAGCAAATTCCTCAGGTCATCTAGAATTTCTGGTTTTGCTTTAAATATAAAAGATGAAACAGAGTAAATGTAACCCAAAGTAGACTGGTAATGCTCAACATCATTATTCACTTTGCAATTTTGTTTTCCCTTTTTTGTGCCCGATCAACTCTTCCCTACGCAGCTTTTGTCACAGCATGCTGGTCTTCCTGCCTATTTTCAAAGCTTGCAGAACTTCTGGACTTATCCGTTAAAAGTAGAGAGGACAAGGATATCCAAACACATACTCCCTAGAAGAAATCAAGAGAAAGTACTTGCAGTTCAGTTCTATAGAACAATTCACTGGATGAAACTGCAAAATACAGGAGAAAAACCATCCTTTTCAACTCTTAAACATTCATTGCCCAAAATAACACATCCAACTTACACTTATACTTTACATAGTGATATTTTACTGGGCTCCCAAATACACTGTAGTTTAAATAATCACATGACTAAATTAGACACGAAACACCAACACCAGATCAACTGACTTGAAGAAATGTCATCAGTACCTGCTTTCTAACCGGATCTGATAACCAACTGTCTGGCCAATCTTTTCTCTTCTTTCAGCTGCCACTCTTTCAGCCACAGCAAGTGCTGCCAAACGTCTTGGCTGAGTGCAAAATATACGGCAGGGAGTTCCATTTTTGTGACAGTCATCAAGAATAAACTGGGGGATCTGTAAAGAAGTGGTTTAAATTTACTTTTTAGTTTGATGGACTCATAACTTTTTTATCACAATAAAACAATTTAACTACACCTCAGTATCACATGTTGCAAAATGAGTCACAATAGGATTACCATTGCAAATGTACCTGAAGTGGCAAAAAAGGCCACAAAAATCAATTTTGGCTATTAAGTTTAATCTCTTTCAAACAAAACACAACAACAATAAAAACAAAAAAATCCCAACCGAACAAAATTTGAAGTTTCTATTTCCTGCTTCAGGGAAATCTCTGTAAAAAACCCTGTAGATAATCTTTCACTGTAACACAGTAATACTCTAGATAGTAGAAACTAGCTTTAGGAGGAAAAGGGTATACAAAACTATAGCTACTTTTCCTTCAATATTCTATGATTATTTTAATGAAAATCTGATTATCTGATATCGATCAGATAATTGTGCAGAATAATTTATGCTTTTAATATGTATCTGCCGGCTTAGTATTGCAAAAGCAAAAAAGTTAACTGTAACACTAGACTTCAAAACACACAGGAAAAAAAAAGCCTTAAAACTGGAATTAAAAAACTCCTTTTTACAGAAATATTACAGATTTGGCATGAGTTTGGTGTAAACATTATTATGTTTTTTATTTCATTAAAGAAACATACTTGAGTAGTTTTTCCTGATCCAGTCTCTCCTACAATCAAAACAACTTTATGGTCCTTTATTATTTTAACAATTTCTTCCTGTTTTTCAAAAACTGGTAGTGATTCCCTGAAGGAATCAAACTCTGATTCCCCTCTTTTCACTGGAACCTGGGGGATGCCATCACTAAGCCGTCCACTTGTCTTGTTCACTTCCTTGTTTTCTGTGAAAAGAAGTCAATAAATTATAAAGGAAGGTCATTAAAACACTGGTTAAAATTGTACTTAAAAGTGAACAGTCCTGTTTTTTTTAGCATCCCTGTTGATAAAGTGAGAAAAACCATGACATATTTAAAAGTGATAGTCATGACAACACATCCTGTTATGGTGCTTGAAATAAATATAGTTCAAAGGATTTTTTACTGTCATAGAAATTTTGAACCCAACTGAATAATCACAGTGCATAGTTCGAGTTAAAAAAAGGCATGAAAAGCTTAGAGAAACAGAAACTGAATCAGAGGAAAAAAGCCTTGGCCTTTGAATCTGTTAACACATTCCCATCTCAAGAGTTTGCCTAGAAAAATCCACCAAGGAGTTATACATTTCAGTTACTCCAAACTGACAAGTGTGTTTTCCAACACAAAGACAACTTTACTGTAATTGATATGCCATCTTTCACATCCTTACTGATCTTTTAAGATCTCCTTTCAGTTAGTCTTACATAACCTAATAGCCTAGTCTCTAAGATTTGTCTTAACACCTACTAATTGAAACATGATGTATGGAGAGCCCTGGAGCCACACAGCAGCATGATGTATCAGAAAACAATGCATAAGTAGCTAAAAAACCTGCAGTCTTCTGAGAATGCTACTTCAACATCAGTATGTTAAATGCTACTCTGTAATTCCATAATAGTTATTTTCCAGAATAATGAGAAGCTCACTGTAAATGCAATTTCAATTCAACTATATAGGCATAATGCAATTATTTAATGCAATTAACTGTCACTGAGACACACAAAGCAGTCACACGCAGACAAGAGATTTTCGCAAGGCAGAGGTCCTTCCGATCCAGCTCACAGCCGAGAGAGCGGAGAGAAGAAGGCCCCTTTGTTTATTTTTACTTTTTACACATTTGTGGATCTAGCAGAAGATTGGCTTTTTGGGGTTTCCACCCCTCAGCCTCAGCGGCCAGACCAATTGTCAGTTACAATTGTTTTCAGGTTAGAAATATGCAAACAAAGGACAGAGAATGAAAAACAAAGGATTTGTTTATGTTACATCTGTGGGAAAAGGTAGAAAACTGCTCTAATATTCTACAGTAACTAAAAGATCTGACTCCATTTCAAAAGGTTTTAAAAACTCAGAAAAATCAGGGTAACAATTAACAGATTCATATATTAAATTACAAACACCATTTTACCAAGACAGACAGGGACCACCAGATTAAGAGACAAAGACCATTCTGGAGAAGTAGAGAAAGATAATTTTACACTATTCATTAATTTATATCCTACATCCCTATGAAATTGCTTTTTTGGTACTTTTATCATAGTTTCCCTCTGTTCACTAAACAATCCTATTAAACAAATGGAACACCTGAGAAAGAAAACTAGCAAAGGAAACAGTTAAAGTATGAACACAATGCATCAGAAATACCCACTTAAACAAGGAATACTGCTATGTTCTCTGTTCACTACAGGCAGCCTGGTGCACAGAAACACAACATAACTTTTACAAACATAACTGTTAAAGCAACAGCTATGTTAAAAGCATTGTTTAAAAAATCAGAAGTCTGTCTTCCAGAGAACTTTATATATGTTAGAAATTAAGAAGTTTACATAATAGCCCGAGTTTACTTAATAGCCCTTAAGAGACCAAATCTATTTTAGAGGACAAAACAAAACATGAATCTCTTATTTTAATCAAGGGCACAGAATCCTAAAGACACAACAGCCAGTCTTGTTTTCTCTTAAGGGTATTCCCACATAGAGTGATGGTAGTAACATTTGTTTCTTCAATCTCACCCCATGGAACTTACAGGAATCCACATTTCACAACTGTACTTAAAAAAAAAAAATCTGGCTGAAATTAGCTGAAAGAATCGAAATTAACTTGACACAGGACAGACATTGCAATGTGGGTGATATGACTGCCTGAGCACGTTATGACACCAGTTTTAAAAGACCCTATATTAACAATTAAAAGTCAAGAAAATTATTAGGTTTGGAAAGAAGAACGTTAGTCAGGACAGAAGAGGAAACAAAATAGAGGGATTTGTTTTGGGGTTGGATTGTGCATTGTTTTTAAGTAGTGTTGATTGACAAGCCCTTATGACAAGACACAGTGAACATACCAGATCCAACAGCACAGGCATTTCCTTGTTCTGTCTTTGGCAGAAGTTCTGTTCGTTCTTTATTTGTGACAGGAAAATTCCGAATTAAAGTATTGACAACATGTTTTGTACCAGGAGCTAAGGCACAAGTCATTACTGCACGTTTTAGTTCTGATCCATCCTTTTTTCTTACAGTCAGGTATCGATTTGCTCCTTTCCTGGGAGAATGGGAAAAAAAGTAATCTCAGAAATACGCAAACTAGTTACCTCTATGTAATGATCTTTGACAGTAACTGCTTCAAGATGACTTTCGGCTTATTTTCAAATATAATGTCACAACCAGAATCCTCCAAATAATGTCCTAAGTAGCATAATGCAACATGCACAATAGCCATCATCAAAAGCACCTCCTATTCATGCGAGATAGTGCAGAACAGACACTGCAGACATTGGATGGTTATGCCCCGGTTATCACTGCATTTGTCTCCCAAAATACAGCCAGCTCTACCATCCACTTTGCCAATCAATACTGAAAGTTATGACACCAAATTGACTTTTAGACTAACTTGAAAGATTTGGAAGTTAAAAATCAACAAATAGGCAGAACAGACAAAAAAAGCTCTCTGCTAGCGGCATTCCAAGCCTTTACAAAATCCAGTAAAACGTACCAGATCTCAGGATGTTCATTATCAAAGATTTATTATGTGAAAATAGAGCCAAAACACTTAACCATAACACCGACTTACTTCTCAGACTGAACTCTTGACCCCAAAATGCAAAGAATTGCTGTAAATATATTTGAAATTTGAACTAGCTTCTGCCTGGGCTACAACCAACACATCAACACTTTGAAAACAATTTCTCAGGGTAAGAACAGATGGTCACACTAAGAGCTCAGTGGCCTGTCCCTGGCAGGGGTGGAAGACTGGTGCAGGTACCCAGGTGTTGGCAAAGGCAGCTTCTGTGAGGAGAGGCACAGCCACCTCTAGCAGCCCCTGATAAAAAGGACTGTCCTCTTTACATCCTTGTTTCAAGTACTTACACACGCTGTTGAGACCCGCCTGAGCTTTGTCTTCTCTAGGCTGAAAAGTCCTAGCACTCTGGCCCTTTCTGCAGAGGACATGCTCCATCCCCTCCACCAGGTTGTTAGCTCTCCACTGTACTCTCTCCAGTCTAGTCTCTGTCCTCCGGGTGATCCCAGCATTGGACAAATACAACACTCTCAGTGTAGCCTGATCAGTTTTGAGTAGAGGAAGGATGACCTCCCTCTGCCTGCTAGCAACACTTGAACCCTTTTCTATGCTTCCCAACAGAAGTACCCTTTTGAACATGCTACTCTAAGTTACACTCTAGCTGTCAATGCAGGAGATTCTATGCAAAACCATTGAAAACATGTTGGTGCAGGCAAGAAAAATCCAAGAAGGATCTTTATGAGAGGTCTTTTTTATGCACATGAAGGCCTCAAAACTGCATCACAAACTAGCACATCATACTTTTTTTTCCCTCAGACAACAATCAAAGCACAGAGACATTTATTTC
This sequence comes from Progne subis subis, assembly GCA_022316685.1. Taxonomy (NCBI): domain Eukaryota; kingdom Metazoa; phylum Chordata; class Aves; order Passeriformes; family Hirundinidae; genus Progne; species Progne subis. Next base: position 92,639 of record JAKJHU010000224.1, on the reverse strand, counting down.
TGTATCTGCTTTTTAAAGTTTCTTCTCTAGTACCCTTCCCCACAATACTGCAGGATAAGCTAAAAATACAAGATCGTTTTAACACTGATAATGAAACCCATAAAGCTGCATCAAAACCAGAAAATAATACATAAGAATAAGCGTCAAATTTACCCTTTACTTTTCGATATCAGTCCAAGAGAATGACACAGCCGGTGAACAAACGCTCTTTCGGTTCTAGTGAAAGAAGACGGAAATTCCATTTCTGGGAAGATAATTTAAAGTAAAAACGCGAACATAGAAACTCAACGGGCAGTATCCCTGACGTATGACCTCGCGAGTTTATCGGTTTCCAAACCCACCACGCTTCCCGTGCACAGCGGGCCTGGTGGCAGCGCTGTCCCCTGGCACCCGTGCGGGACGCGGCCACCCAGGGGCGGCGCGGCCGCCCGAGATGCTCCTGCCCGGGAGAGCCCGCGGGCCCGGCTGCTTGCCCGCCCCTCTCCGCGCGTTTCCTCTACGCACCCGCGTCCTCGCCATAGCGGAACCGCTCCAGAGAGAGGTTGACCGCGATCTCAACCTCCTCGTCTACGCGGATATCCCTCAGACCTCTGCCACCTCGGCCGCGGCCTGGCGCGGCGGTAGCGCCCGAGCTCGCTGCGCCCCCGCCGTGCTGCCGCGGTGGGACGTTCCTGGGCCGCGACATGGCTCCGCCACACAGCGGGGGCTCCGCGACACGCGGGGACGACAGGCGCTGCCCCCGACGCAGCAGACGCAGCAGCAGCAGCACCAGACGCAGCAGCAGCAGCAGCAGCAGCAGCGCCGTGCTGGCGCAGCGCCGTGACGTCTGCCCAGCGCCGGGCGGCAGCGGGCGGAGCCGGCACCGGAGCGGCGGCCGCAGGAGGGAGGCGGAGCCACCCCGCAAGCGGAAGGGAGCGCCCGGGGCGTGTTTGTCCTCGCCAGTGTACCGTGTGTGTCGTGGGGGCGGTGTTGCGCAATAGTGTTTTCGGTCGGCCGTGGTTGGAGAAGCAACGCTGGTACCTGTCAGGTCACGAATCATGCGATTTCATTGAATGACGTCCTGTTTCGGTGGTAACATTGCAGTGCTCACCTTTGTTGTTTTGAATGGTTTACAGAGTTATCAAGACTTTCCTTCTCTTTCTGTCTTTTCCGTCTTTGTTCCTCTCCTTTTTTGTTATGTCTTGCGAAGTACCGCTATCGTATTCTACCCGTTGCTCTGTACCAAAGTCTATGGTGAGGACTGGCAGGTTGTTGTAGAAGTTGGGAGCTTGTTACCCAACACTTCTACAGTTAGGCAAAAGTGCTGGAAGGGCCAGTTGCTGGATTTTAGGTGACGGTATAGTAAAAGGATAAAAGTCCCTGACAGGTGGAGTGGTGTCTTTGTTCAAGTGAAAAAAAAATTTACAACGAGCATCATGTCCTCAGCCAAATGAGCCACGTTATGGTCAGATAGGGAAGTTTTCATGACAGCTTGGCAATCTGAATGGGACCCTAGGCCACCGTCTTCACAGCCCTCATTCCTCAAACATCTAACTGCCATGGCGTTCACGGGGAGCTGTGTGGGTTGACCTGAGATCTTTGAAGCAGGGAGGATGCAAAGGATGAATGCTAAAATTGCATAAATATATTCAACATGAACTATAAGGGTCTCAAATTATTTTTAATACATTTCTTAAATTATTTAGGACTTTTCCTTGTTGCAGCATTATGTACATAGCTGGTGAAATAGGTTAGGGCATTGAGTATGGGTGCACAGCCTGATCAGCAAAAGGCACACATGAAGGGGGTTTTAGGGTCTTTCCCAAGTTGCAGAGGGGACTGAGGTCACCTGTAAGGTGTGCAGGGGAGATTGAAGTCTCTCTTAAGGCATGTGGGGGCTGCGGTCCCCTGTAAAGCATGCAGGGGGCTTAGAGTTCCTGGTAAGGTACGCAGGGGCTGGGGTCCTTCATAAGGCCTGGAGTGGAATTGAGGTTTCGGGTCAGCTGTTGAACAGGGGTCAGTCAGCCCTAAATGACAGGTAAAAGCTGTTCAGAACACATGGTTCGTGATCTCTGCTGCTCTTCACCAACTGGGGTGGGGAGATGAATTCAGGTGCCCAAATCCAGAGCCGCACCTGTCCCGGAGAAGCCATTGAGAGAACCAGGGAGAATTCTTAACAGTGCTCAGTGAGTTCTTACCAGCCTGTGGCTATTGCAAGAAAAGATTGTTAGGAGAGTTGTTTAAGCATTTTAAAAGATTAAGTAGGAAACTATTTTAAAACCTGTGCTTTATCGTATGCAAGTGACTGTTTTAGTGTGTGGTGATACCTTCAACACATTTCAAGAGTTTATTTTGCAAGTAACCAATAAGGTAATTGGTGCACAGATGGACCACATCTCTTGAAAGCATACACCCTGAAGGAGTTCACTCTAGATTGCTGCTATGTGCACATTGAATCTCTTCAAAGAGGGGAACCCACAAAGCTCTGATGTAGAGGTACACTCACCTTCAAACCATATGCTGTTTGTGACTATTTGAATTGATTGTTGTGGTATAAATTTGAAATAACATGCCAAAAGAAAGTTCTTCAGAAGTTATGCCGAAATGCTGCTTTATTTTTTGTATGTGCATGACTAGTACTTGCTTGTAACGGTGGTAATTCTGTGTACACGTCAAAAAATAGTTATGGACAAATCAGTAGCCAGTTTAATATAAAGAAATTTTATTTTGCCATTTTAAAAATAATAACAATCTGAAATAGCCACAATAAAAGAGACAACTTCGATCCCGGGTTATCGAAGTTGGGTGAACATAGAGACGGTCCTGAATGAACCGGCTCTCCCCCGTTCACGATTGCCTAGATCCAGTGGGCAGGTTTTATAGAGATTTTCTCCCCGAGGCAGTTTTATTGTCATTCGTATCTGCAACACATATTCATGTGTTTTCTTTCTCTGGCTGCTTGGTCCTGAATGCTCCTTCCTGGGAGAGTCACCTGAATGGAGTTCCAAGAAGTCGGCATTGGGATGCTGATAGCGACGTCTCTGGGTCTTCTTCTAGACTGGTATCCTGTGTTAATCACTGGAGGAGGCAGGTGGCTCTTCCTTGATGGATGGGACGTCTCCTGTTTGGCCATTCTTTTTGGTTGCTAATTTGGGCTTTGCCCTGCTATTGTTTGGAGTCTCTACGGTTGCAAATCAGTCTTGGCAAACAGGAGAGCTTTCATGGCTTGGTGGAAACTCTCTGCTTGTAATACACTTCATAGTTTATAACATATAGAACACGAATTTATCTCAAAATACCCATTACAGTTACAAACCCACTTTTTTCTACATGTACATTTATTTTAAGTAAGAAGATAGTAAAGATGCAAATATATTTGAAGACTTCCCCCAGAAAACGGAGAACTGTTGCAGTTCTCTGATAAAAGATTTGCTATTCATAAACAAAGGCCACTCTCAGTGCCTTGGTTTACTGGTGTTATAAATAAGATAGACCAAATTTTAGAAATCAAAATTTAGAATTTTATTGAGAGACAAAATTACAGTCTCGGACAGCCACAATTAAAAGGACAGCGTCGAGCCCGGGCTCGGCGCTGGGTGAACTCTGATAACAAACTCTGCCAGCCTGTTATCCCCTCAAGTTCACATTTTCGGCTTGAAGCTGCCCCTTTTTATACAGAGGATCGCGGAGAAGAGACGAGGCTCTGATGTTTTCCTCGTCCGCGGTGGCTTCATTAACTATTCATGTTCGGGTCTGGGAGTCCAGAATAGTTTTTCCTGGGTTAACAATGACCTTAATGGTTGAGCCCAGGTGTGTCGTGGATATGGTAATGTCCAGTGGAGTCAGATGAGATATGAGTAGGTATGATAATGTCCTGAGGAAACAGGTGAGATACTGATCTGATGTAATCAGTTGGTTCTTGAGTAGTTCATCTGCTTCTTCCGTGGCTTTTGTGTTCCTTTTCAGGGTTTCCCGGCAGAGGTATTTCGCTGACATTCCTCTATCGTCCTTGTGTCCCTGTTCTGGGGTTTTGCTGCCAGCAGAAATATTTTGTACCTTTTCCTGTATGGCTTTTATGTTTTTTGGATATAAACTTACATGAATTAACCTTGCAATATCTCACAGTTTTTATTAGAACATGTACAAGTATACACAGACTTATATTTTATATTTTATATGGGTGTATCGTAATACAGACATATTCAACACGAATTAACTTTAGGACATTTATCACACTGGCATGGCCACAAGAACAGGAAATCATTTTAGTATTCAAAATAATGTTGTATCTGTTAATTTGGGGAATTCTGTTTAATTTTCTTCCAGAAGGATAATATGCAAACAGTACTGCCTGAGCAAGAAGCTGTCTCTGTTGCCTAGTGTTTTGTATTTCTCCTTTGGTGAAAAACAAAAGGAAAAGCTGCTGTTTAAAAAAAAAAGAAAAAAAGAATGAGAAAATGTTTTTACTTTTAGGAGTGTTGGGAGTTAGGTGTTTGTTTTTTTTTTCCTTAGAGAATTTTTCCCCATAAGTTGCTAAGAGACTAAGTGCTGATGCTTAGACAGTGCTTGACCAACACAAAAGACGTGTCCGAGGGAGGGGGAAGATCACATGAGTTTTGGGGGAGGAAAAAGGACAGGGCTGGGGGAGCTGGGGGTTTTTTTCTTGCTCTTGGCATTGGAGAGGACAGTCAGGCTGCTGCTGGCTGTGGGAGTAGTCCACGGCCAACAGAAAGTCCGGTCCTGGGAGATCTACCATCATCTGGTCGTGTGCCCAGGAATTCAGAGCCCCTTCACCTGCCCTGCTGGAGCTGGGCCAGCCCTGTCTGGCTGTCTCAGCTCCTTCAGCACTGCTCGCTTTGCTGGGACACCCCCCTGCCTGCCGGGGATGTCCTGCTGTTCCATTCACCAGCCTGGGAGTTTCCACTGCTCCAGCTTGGTGCTCTTGGGTCCCAAGAGATCAGACTGCCCTGGGCTTTGTGAAACAAAGCCCCTTGAGGTTCCTGGTTCTATTTATTATAATTGCTGTAGTTGTTGTTGTTTGTTTGCCTTGTTATACTTACTAGTAAAGAACTGTTATTCCTTTCCCCATAGTCCTGCCTGAAAAGCCTCCTTAATCTTCCAAATTATAATAACTTGGAGGGAAGGGATTAGAATTCCCCATTCCTAGAGAGGCCCTGCCCCTTCCTAGCAGATACCTGTCTTTCAAACCAAGACAAGGAGGTATGTTAAGCCCCTTGAATCTGCAGTCTTTGGCACTTATTACACTGCAATTAAGATACAAAGTGACTGGAATCGGCTCTTGTAGAATTGAACGCAACTTGTCATAAGAAAATCGTGATGAGAAAGAATGGTTGTAATTGTGTTGCCCTAGTAGAAAGGGAGCAGAGTGTATCTCCACCCATGGTTCAGCTGCGTCAAAAGGAAATTTAAATATTTAGGCTTTAATTTGGGGAAAGGGCAATAAATGATAATAAAGAGAGGTTATAAGTAAGCTCCCACATCTGATCATGAAAAATAGGCAAGAGGTTTTCTCAGAGCTGTGGGATCTGACATCCACAGATTCCTACGTTAGGGGAATTGACTGAGTCTTTGACTGAGACCATTGAGATCTTAGAGAACACCTAGTGGAGAGATAATGCAGAAATTAGGACCCCCTGAGAGATTGACTGCAACTGCCTGCAGTAGCAGCAGGAGCACCAGCCTGTAATAACTCAGTGGCAGCAGCAGGAGGAACCCAAAGTTCTAACACCACAATGGACACACAGGTATCACATCTTAACACCTTTAATACAAAAAACTAATAGAAGTACCTGATGATGGAGAAAAACATCACCAGTGAGATCGAGTGATCCACATTTCAAGTGAAGCACAGACTGATTTAACTGACATTCCCTCACATAAACCAGATCTAGTTCTGTTCACAGACAGCTCGTGCCACTCCCTACAAGGGACAGCAACAGATTCGGTGTGCTGTGGTGAGCTGGAGACAGGTAACAGAAGCAGAACCACTGCCAGCAGAGAGGAGTGCACAAGTAGCAGAACTAGCAGCTTTGATGCCTGCAGCACATATGGAATGAGGGAAATGAGCGAGCATCTGTACAGATTCTTTGTATGCTCTTGGGATATGTAATGCAACAGAGGTGTTATGGGAAAAACATGGATTTTTCACATCACCTGGCATGTACTATTGTGACTCTGATGGCTGACTGGAGAAAATAGCAAATTTCATACACCCTAAGATAATGTTTGAGAAGGACTGCTCTACAGAAGGAGAGATACAATTGGAAAAATGAAAGGCAACTCAAGATGATGATGGGATGTGGACAATTGGGGTAATATCAATTCTGACAAAGAATATTTAGGCACTCTAGCTAGATGGTTTCATGATAAATCCCATGGAGGGTCACAGGCAATAGTTATCAAAGTTACAAAAAATATGGCCAGCTCCAGGAATTTATGCCGCCACAAAAGAGAATCACAAATGGCTCCCATCTCAGTTTTGAAAGACCGTTGTCTGCCAGAGAAAGCTAGACCCTCCCTTGGAATGAAGAATGTAAACCCCCTTACCTCCAAATTATTATAATTTTGCAATTAGGAGCTTTCAGGCAAAAATACGGGAATAGGAGTAAGTTCTTTACTAGGAATATTAAAAAAAACCCCAAACCAAACCAAACAAAAAAACCCAAAAAAACAACCCACAAACAAACAAGCAATGAAACAATTAAAAATCCTGGAAAAAAACCCTGACAGGGTCAGGGCTACGACCTGGCACCCTGGTGGTCAGGGTGTTGGAAGCAGTCCAAATAAGTCCTCCTGGAGTAATAAGTTGTGGTTCTGTGGAGTAGAGATGTCCTGTAGAAAGTCCAGTGGTGACAAGTTGGGTCCAGTCTTCCTCCAGGAATCCAGTGGGAAAACTGCATACCTTGTCTCCTTCAGTCCCAGTTTTTATCTAGCTGGGAACAGCTGGTTCCTCCCCACTGTGTGGAGCATCTCACAGTGGCATGATGGAATGTGTCATGTCATTGGTGGGCCGTAATGACCCATTATCAGAAGATGTCCCCCTGGAGGATGGAGGGGCGGTGAAAGAGATAAGAAACACTGCCCCACCTGGATTTAATGGCTGGGCCATTATCAGAAGGCATCCTCCTCCCTTCCCCCTGGAAAAATAAAAGAAGGATAAAATATCTCCCAAAACCCAGCTTTCAACAGATGAAATAGGATGCATATTTTTAGGTTATAATTCATTACTCCTTCCCAGCTTGACATGAGTTTTCGAGTCGCAGACTGAGCTCACAGTTAGGAAGGTGACCATGGATCGACTTCCCTTTTCGGGAACTGCAAAGACACCCTGCAAACGTGCCACCTGTGGCTTGGCTGGGTGGTAGCAGACCAGCTGTCAGGCTGGGCAGAATCCTTTCCAACAAGAAAGACTTATTCAGGAGGAATAATAGAAGCCTTCATAAAGAAATTAGTGCTCATTTTATAGCAAATATAATACCAAAATTTTCCAGATGGAAACCTTCAACAAGTTTTGAGTATTAGGAAAAAAAAAAAGGTATTAGAAAAGCAGGAATACTTTATTGAAGTATATGCTGGTCACTTGGAGGATCCTTCCACTAATTACTTGCCCTGAGTGTTGGGTAAACAGAGTTTTTATCATACACGCTGATATACATAATGGCTACCTATCCCCACTTACTTCATGTCTGTGTTTTACTTTATTTTACATAGTCACACCCCTTATCAGAAGTCCTTAAATGATTCTCTGGTGGTCTTCTTCTGTGGTCTTCAACATTTGGTGTCCTTTTTACGCAGCTGCTCCCTGACCCTTGCTTTTGAGTAAGCGCAATATTGTTTATAACTCCTGCATTGTTAGCCTTGCCGAGCTTAGCTAGCATCCTGCTTGTGTCTTGCATGACTTCTGCTTGATTAAGTTGCATCCTATTTTTATTTCTCCAAGGCTATGCTGTTCTGTTCTACTGTCCTTATCACATACAATCAATCAGCTTGCTAATAACACCAAGGTCACATACATGTTCAGTAACAGTTCTTAAGTGCCTGCATTGTTGTGTACTGGATATCCTGTGGTCTGGCTTAACCTGGTTCGGGTTGCATGTGGTTGTGGCTGTATTTCTCCCATTTGTGGGCCCTTATCTAAACATGGGCCCTATAACTAAGGCTACTATGGCTGTCATCCAGTTTGCTGTATGGGTTAACAAGGTGAGGAACTTGTGGATTTTTACTTTCCTCTGGAAGGCAGGCACGTGGATTCAGGGCTATCATACACTAACTGTGTTTCTGGGGTTACTTTAACAACGATACCTACTGTGAAGAAATGACACCAGGGGAAATTTTTTCCCAACCCTTCACCCAGCTCTTTGGGCCTACCCCACCAGTCTTTGAAGGGTTCAAATCTCTGAATGTTAATGATATCATACAGTGGCTGGTGTTGCTGGTACGCCTGTTCTATTTAGCATTTAGAGATAAGGGGAGACTGACCTGGATAACCACCCTGATAACCTACCCTAGAGAATAAGGATACTGTCCCACAGCCTGACCCTGCCCCACAGCCTGCCTCAGAAATAAACCACCCAGATTGGGTGAAGGAGATCTGTGAGATGGGCCAGATGCTGAGGGAGCACATTTCCCCTGTAGTAGCCTCATTAGCCCCAGCTGGTGGGAAACCCTCCCCCTGCCCCGACAAAGGAGAGTCTGACGGTGCAGCAGCAGAACCCACAGACATTACAACCGTCCAGGTTCCAGCTGAACCACAGGGGCAGCCACAGCCAGCAGCAGTTGCCCCTGTGGAAACAAAGAAGTATAAGGTGAAATCAGAGCACCCAGGCACTAACAAGGATAAGAAAGGAGGGCCCTCACAACCTGCAGGGGAGCCAGAGGTTGAGATCATCACTGAGTCCCTGTCATATGAAAGTCTCCGTAATCTGCAAAAAAGATCTTGCATGACGGGGACGTGAGGCTTATACAGCCTGGTTACTTCAGGTCTGGGACCTTATAGGCGTGCAGCTAGATAGTGGTGAGGCAAGGAATTTGGGACCCTTGACCCAGGACTCAGGTGTGAATCAGGTATTCGTAAGGGATCCAGGGCCCCTTTCCCTTTGGAAGCGGCTTTTAATGAGTGCACGGGAGAGGTTTGTCCACAGAGACAGAATGCAGGAGCACCATCATAGAATGAGCTGGAAGACCCTTGAGGAAGGGATCCAACAGCTGAGAGAAGTGGCAGTATTGGAGGTACTCTTTGGGAGGGGTGGGCAGCATGATAATGTCCCCGACAAAGTCAGGTGCACAGGGCAAATGCTGTGGAATCTGGCAACTCTAGGACCATCTCAATACGCCACATTCATTGCAACCATTAATGCCGATAACAACCGAGAGACAGTGGGTTCTGTGGCCAACAAGCTCAGAAATTATGACAGTATGATCGGTGGCCCATGCAGTGGCCAATGCAGTGGCCCAATGCAGGTCTCTGCCATGGTTAAGGAACTCAGACAGGAGATAAAGGAGAAGATGGAGGAGATGAGGGAGATGAGGGAGGAAATAAGGGAGGAGATAAAGAGGAACAGTTTCCATGTACCACCTGTGTGAGTTACAAGCCCCAGAGTCAGAGCTCAACGGCCCCCAGCTAGAGAGAGAGGGTACACCCCACGAGCTGACCTGTGGTTCTTTCTGCGTGACCATGGGGAGGACATGGGAAGGTGGGATGGGAAACCCACTTCTGCCCTGGCAGCATGGGTACGTGAGCTCAAGGAGAGAAACACTAACCAAGGGTGTCCCACTAAGATGAAGGTAGCCTCAGCATCCCCTGACCAGGCTGCCAGGTATTATAGAAGTGAGGATGATATGTCAGGTCCCTGTGAAGGAGCCTCTACCATGTATGCCCAGGAAGGGAATAATGACCGGTGCTAGAGGGGCCCTGCCTCTAGCCAGGGAGAGGCACGGGAAAACCGAGTCTATTGGATGGTGTGGATCCGATGGCCTGGCACATCAGAGCCACAGAAATAGGAAGCTTTGGTTGATACTGGTTCACAGTGTACCCTGATACCATCGGAATATGTGGGGACAGAACCTATTTCCATTGCCGGGGTGACAGGGGGATCACAGGAATTGACTCTGTTAGAAGCTGAGGTGAGCCTGACCGGGAAGGAGTGGCAGTAACATCCAATTGTGACTGGCCCAAGGGCCCCGCATATTTTGGACATAGACTTCCTCCAGAAGGGGTATTACAAAGACTCTAAGGGACTCGGGCTTTTGGAATAGCAGCTGTGGAGGCAGAGGGCATTAAGAAGTTGAATAGCTTGCCTGGACTGTCAGAGAACCCATCTGCAATAGGACTCTTAAAGGTAGAAGAGCAATAAGTTCCAGTTGTCACCTCGACAGTGCACCGCCGACAGTATCGGACAAATCGAGATGCCGTGATCCCCATCCACAAGATGATCCGTGAGCTGGAGAGCCAAGGGGTGGTCAGCAAAACCCACTCACCCTTCAACAGCCCCATCTGGCCTGTGCACAGGTCTGATGGAGAATGAAGATTGACTGTGGACTACCGTGCCTTGAACGAAGTGACTCCACCTTTGAGTGCTGCTGTGCTGGACAAGCTGGAACTCCAGTACGAGCTGGAGTCCAAGGCAGCAAAATGGTACGCCACAATTGACATTGCTAATGCATTTTTCTCCATTCTTCTGGCTGCAGAATGTAGGCCTCAGTTTGCTTTCACCTGGAGGGGCGTGCAGTACACCTGGAACCGACTGCCCCAGGGGTGGAAACACAGCCCCACCATCTGCCATGGACTGATCCAGGCTGCACTGGAAAAGGGTGAGGCTCCGGAGCACCTACAGTACATCGATGACATCATTGTGTGGGGGAACACGGCAATGCAAGTGTTTGAGAAAGGAGAGAAGATCATCCAAATTCTCCTGAAAGCCGGTTTTGCCATCAAGCAGAGCAAGGTCAAGGGTCCTGCCCGAGAGATCCATTTCCTGGGAGTAAAGTGGTGAGATGGACGGCGGCAGATTCCCACTGAGGTCATCAATAAGATCACCGCAGTGTCCCCACCGACCAGCAAGAAGGAAACACAAGCTTTCCTAGGCGCCATAGGTTTCTGGAGGATGCACATTCCTGAGTACAGCCAGATTGTGAGCCCTCTCTACCTGGTCACCCGCAATAAGAATGATTTCCACTGGGGCCCTGAACAGCAACAAGCCTTTGTCCAGATCAAGCAGATCGCTCATGCAGTAGCCCTTGGACCAGTGAGGACGGGACCAGATGTGAAGAACGTGCTCTACTCAGCAGCTGGGAACAATGGTTTGTCCTGGAGCCTTTGGCAGAAGGTGCCTGGGGAGACTCAGGGCCGACCACTGGGATTCTGGAAGCTCCAGAGGGTCCAAAGCCAACTACACTCCAACAGAGAAGGAAATCTTGGCCGCCTATGAAGGACTTCAAGCTGCCTTAGAGGTGATTGGCACAGAAGCACAACTCCTGCTGGCATCCCGACTACCGGTGCTGGGGTGGATGTTTAAAGGAAAGGTTCCCTCCACCCATCATGCCACCCACGCCACGTGGAGCAAATGGATTGCCCTCATCACTCAGCGCGCCCGCACTGGAAACCCGAATTGCCCTGGGATTTTGGAGATAATTACAAACTGGCCAGAAGGTGAAAACTTTGGTCTCACAGATGAAGAGGAGCAGGAACAAGTGACACATGCCGAAGAAGGTCCACCATACAACCAACTGCCAGCAGAAGAAACACGCTATGCTCTTTTCACTGATGGTTCCTGCCTCATCGTAGGGATGAACCAGAAGTGGAAAGCAGCCGTATGGAGCCCCACACGGCAGGTTGCACAAGGCACTGAAGGAGAAGGTGGGTCAAGCCAACTTGCTGAACTCAAAGCTGTTCAACTGGCCCTGGACATTGCTGAAAGAGAGAAGTGGCCAAAACTCTACCTCTACACTGATTCGTGGATGGTGGCCAATGCTCTGTGGGGTTGGCTGGACAGGTGGAAAAAGGCCAACTGGCAGCATAGGGGAAAGCCAATCTGGGCTGCAGATGAGTGGAAGGACATTGCCACTCGGGTAGAGAAGCTACCTGTCAAAGTCCGTCATGTAGATGCCCATGTCCCCAAGAGTCGGGCTAATGAGGATCACCGAAACAATGAGCAGGTAGATCAAGCTGCAAAGATAGAGGTGTCAAAGATAGACTTAGATTGGCAACACAAGGGAGAGTTGTTCCTTGCTCGATGGGCCCATGATGCCTCAGGCCATCAGGGCAGAGATGCCACCTATAAGTGGGCATGAGACTGCGGGGTGGATCTAACCATGGACAGTATTTCTCAGGTTATCCATGGCTGTGAGACATGTGCTACCATCAAACAGGCGAAATGGGTGAAGCCCCTATGGTATGGTCGACGATGGTCCAAGTATAAGTATGGGGCGGCCTGGCAGATTGACTACATCACCCTTCCCCAAACCCGCCAAGGCAAGCGCTATGTGCTGACCATGGTGGAAGCCACCACGGGATGGTTGGAGACCTACCCTGTGCCTCACGCTACTGCCCGGAACACCATCCTGGGCCTTGAAAAGCAAATGCTGTGGAGACATGGTACCCCTGAGAGGATTGAGTCCGACAATGGGACTCATTTCAAGAGCAACCTTATAAACACCTGGGCTAGAGAACATGGCATTGAGTGGGTGTACCATATTCCTTATCATGCGCCAGCAGCCGGGAAAGTTGAACGATGCAATGGCCTGCTTAAAATCACCTTAAAGGCACTAGGCGGGGGGACTTTCAAGAACTGGGAGATTAATTTAGCAAAGGCTACCTTTGTTAGTGAACACTCAAGGTTCCACCAACTGAGCAGACCCTGCCCAATCTGAGCCCTTGAGAACAAGAGATGGAGATAAGGTTCCAGTGGCACACATGAGAGGAATGCTGGGAAAAACTGTTTGGATTAATTCTGCCTCCAGCAGAGACAATCCTGCTCGTGGGGTTGTTTTTGCTTAGGAACCTGGCTGCACATGGTGGGTGATGCAAAAGGATGGAGAGACCCGCTGCATACCTCAAGGGGTCCTTGTTTTTCGGTGAACTCTGTGACTGCGTCTGTATCCATATTTGCATGTATATGTGTATATTATTTAAAGGTTTAAATTCAATATAATATGTTGGTATGGGAGAAAATTTTGGGGTGGATAATGTTGTGGGTTAAGTTCAGGTTGGGTTTTCTTGTTTTTGTTTTTTTTTTTTTCTTTCTTTCGCTATAGAATTCCACACACACCCCCCCCCCCCCCCCCCCCCCCCCCCCCCCCCCCCCCCCCCCCCCCCCCCCCGTAAGTTGCTAAGAGACTAAATACTGATGCTTAAAGAGTACTTGACCCACACAAAAGAAGTGGTGAGAGCGGTAGATCACTTAGTTTGGGAGGGAGGGAAAGGCTCAGGGGCTCCGGGAGCTGAGGGTGACTTTTTCTTCTGCTCTCGGTTTCGGAGAGGATGGTCTGGCGACTGCTGACTGCATGAGGAGTTCACTGTTAACGGAGGGTCCGGTCTTGGGAATTCTGCCATCATCCTTCATCTGCTGGAGCGCCCAGGAATTCTGAGCCCCTTTGCCTGCCCTGCTGGAGCTGGGCCAGCCCTGCCCAGCTGTTGCGGCTTCTTCAGCACTGCTCACTTTGCCGGGACACCCTTCCCTGCCCTGCCCCCGGCTTTGCCTGTCAGGACACCCCCCTGCCTGCTGGGGACCCTCGCCATTCCATCCACCAGCCCGTGAGTTTCCACCATTCCAGCTTGGTGGTCTTGGGGCCCCAAGAGATCAGACTGCCCCAACTTTGTGAAACAAAGCCCCTCGAGGTTCCTGGTTCTGCTTATTATTAATGCTGTAGTTGTTGTTGTTTGTTTGCCTTGTTATATTTACTAGTAAAGAACTGTTTTTCCTTTCCCCATAGTCCTGCCTGAAAAGCCTCTTTAATCTTCCAAATTATAATAACTTGGAGGGAAGGGATTAGAATTCCCCATTCCTAGAGAGGCCCTGCCTCTCCCTTGCAGATACCTGTCTTTCAAACCAAGACAGTAAGCACAATATTGTTTATAACTCCTGCACTGTTAGCCCTGCAGAGCTTAGCTGGAATCCTGCTTGTGTCTTGCATGATTTCTGCTTGATTAAGTTGCATCCTATTTTTATTTCCCCAAGGCTATGCTGTTCTCTTCTACTGTCCTTATCACATACAATCAATCAGCTTGCTAATAACACCAGGGTCACATACACATTCAATACCCATATGAGCCATTTAAAGAGTTGGCCTCAATGATCATTGTAGGTCCCTTCCAATTCAGAATATTCTCCATTAGATGGAGATGAATGCTTGATCAGTATGTTAACAAATAGAGACGGATAAATCTCTTGGTAAGTGACTTTTGAGGATCCTTTGTGATTTCATATTGGTAAAAATTTCTGTCCTATGACATTCTTGTTAGCCTTCTGTTAAGTTTGTTAATTGTTATAGTGCTGTATGTAAGAGCAGTGGTTAAATGCCTTGAAATGTTAGTTTGTTTTTTTTTTCTCTCAGTATATTAGCAGGTATGCTCAATTAAAACACAGGTGGGAGTGTTAAGATATATAGTCAGTGCAGATAGCTCAGTGTACATCTGCAGTGCAAGCTGCCAATTGGGCTCTGACTAGCAAGAGCCCGAGGAAAGCAATTGTGAACTAGTGACTGTTTTTGCATTTAAAAGTTTTATTTAAAAGTTTGAAAGGGTGATCTGAGAGAAGAGCTGTCCTGTGGGTTGGGAGAACCAGAAGCCACCTAATATTTCCATTCAGATGGCCCTGAGAGCTCCTGGGATCAGCAATGCAGAGACTTCCAGACATTGTAGTGGAGAGAATGCCAGCTATTTTCCTAGAGAGAAGTTTGCCCTCCTCCATGCCTCACAGAGCTGGTTTTGCAGCAGCCTCAATCTGGAGGAAGTATTTCTCTCTGCAGTTCTTACAAAGTGCCAGGTTTGAGTTCCGAGGTGACAGATGTAGGAGCTAAAGTTATTTGTTGTGGCTTGATGGGCTGGAATAGAAAGAAACAGAGACAAGGTCAGAGCCCAGACCTTTGGGGACCCCAGGAATCTCTGTTGTTAGGGCAGCCCCACTGTGTCCCACCCCAACCAATCCCAGATCTTCCCATTTCCAGAAGGGAACTGGAAGTAAGAGGATAAGCCCTAAGGTGCTTGCCATGAATACCTCATGTGTCCCTTAAATCTCTGTCTGCTCTGCCCACGCCACCCCTCTTGTGGACAGAGAGCAGAGAGCAGAGCCATGCCCAGGATCTTTCATGCATTCACAGCTGTCCCTTCTGACCTCCCACTGCTCTCATTGATCCTCATAAGTGACATGGAGCAATTCCTGCTGCCTGCTCAAGTGGCAGCTGCTGAGCACTAGGGACACTAAGCCTGTCATCGCCCCAGTGGCACAGCACCAGTACTAGCACCAGTACTGCCAGCCTGGCCACATGTCCTCTCCCCCCTGGCAGAGCTGAGCCATGTATAAAGCACAAGAGCAAGGGTGAGAGAGGGTGACAGGGAGTCCTGAGGTGTAGTCAGGGTAGCACAACTAATGGGCTGAGTCCTGCTGCTGGGGCTGGGACCAAGCTGCAGTAGGGCAGCAGGGACCCTGAGGGTTTTGGCTCACCAATGAGCCTGATGGCTGCCTCTCGCATGGACTTCTGTGGGCTCTGCAGGTACATCACAGACTGGCGCAGGTACCCATCTGCTCTGTCTCTCTCCTCTTCCAGCTGAAGAGAGAACAAAGGGGCAAAGGGAAGGGTTGGCACTGACTCTTCCCCTTGGATGAGTGGCCCCTGCATCCAGGACTGACGTCCCTGCACGGACACCCCTGCTGGCCAGCCAGCAGCTGGGTTGGAGGAAGCAGAGAGATGAGGAAGTCTCAACTGAGTCTTCCAGAAGAAGTCTTAATGCTGTCCTGATGCCAGAGCACAGCTGGTTTGGGGCTCCGTTGACATCCTGGCTCGGGGAAGCACAGGAGTCTGGAGAAGACCCTGCTGGGCCACACACCACAGAGGAGTAATGTGTAGGGATCAGTCTGTTCGTGATGAGTGCAGCAGTAGGCAGGGGCCACAGCTGCCAGCCCCTCACAGTGGGTATGGAGGGCAGAGGGCTTATTCAGGCACAGTCTGGGGCTTTGGGCCACCCTTACCAGGCACTCGCCAAACCTCCACAGCTCCTCTGTTTTTAGAAGCTTCTCAAGATTCCACTTCTTCAGGAATATCGTTGCTTGAAGTAGGGTTTCCCAAGAGGCCTGCAGAACAGCAGAGACTGGGAGATGGCACGGCATCCCAGGGCATAGGACCAGCCAAAGGCCAGAAAGGAGGCAGGAGTGCTGCAGTCCTTGAGGCTTTAGAGGAGAAGGCACCTGAGCCTGTTCATAGGGCACACCAGTGTCCTCACCTCTGCCACAAACTTGTTCTTATCGTACATGTGGTAGAAGAGTGGGAGCAGGCACTGGTGCATGCAGTCTTTCAGGGGCCTTTTTCCTTCTCCCTGTACCAACTCCATCGCTGCTTGAAAGAGGCGAAGGGAGAGCAGCTGCACATGGCTGGCATCCTAGAGAAGAGAGCAAGAACCTCAGCACTGCCTATTCCAGGCCTACCTGGCCATGGAACTGAGAATACACAAGAGAACAGTTCCCGGCAGCATTCGGGGGGGAGCTTTACATTGTCAAAGAGTGGCCGGAGTGCCTCAACCAGCTGCAGAGCGACAGAACTGGCAATTGGCACATCTCTGTTCAGGAATATGCCATTGAGCACGGAGAGGGTCATCCACACCACCTCCCTGTCTTCATCCTTCAGCACCTCTGTGAGACATTCAGTCAGGGCCCGTATTGTGTAGGCCTGTGTGGAACACAATGCAATGCTGTGAAGCCATGAAAGGCTGCATCGCCAGAACCACTCCAGCAGTCCAATCCCATGCTACTGCCACAGAGCCCGGAAGCCAGAGGCCTGTTCCGATAGAGTCTGGTGGACGAATGGGAAGTCAGGAGTGCTGAAAGAAGCTGCCCATCTTCTGAAGCTTGTCCGAGTACAAGCTACTGTGTTATTTAGCCCCAGAATGACTGGTTGGCAGCCTGCTTCTCACCATAGAGGATCTCTTGCAGAGTACCGTGAGGCATCTGAGCACGAGGAGACGCATCACTCTGCACTCCCTCTGTAGGTAGATTGGGAAAAGCCGTAGCATGCGTTCACCCCATTGCTTTGTGTTAACGCAAGGCAGGACCTGAAACACACAAATAAGTGACAGGAATGCACAGCTGATACAACGCTATCACTGCGCAGGGCTAGGAATAAAGAGCCATAAGGACATATGCAAGATCAAATGCAACAGAGCCCAAAGGTAGTAGAGGCTGCAGAGCACCCCTGCACTTCCACTGCCCGGCACACGTTGCTCACTTGCTGCACTCTGTCCCTCAGCTCTTGGCAGCCTCCAATAATCTTGGCCTTGAGAAGGCATGATGGAAGAAGAGGAGCCATCACAAGGATAGCAAAACCAAAGCTGTCATAAGTGTCACCCCAGCAGCAAGAGTCAAAGGGCACACAGCAGAACCCACCTCTGCCCCTGCTTCACTGACTGGACTCCCCTGCAGCTCCATCTCCAAGAGGGCAGAGTGGTGGGACGCAGCTCAGCAAGGCAGTGCTCACCATCAAGCTCACCTCAACAAGGAAGGCCATGGCAGTGACCTCCCAGCGTGCCTCCTCTCTGCACAGCAGCCTGAACAGGTAGCGTGCAATCCGGTAACACAAGGACTGTGAGATCCTGAGCATTGCTCTGGCAGGGGAAAAAAGACATCATTGACTCTGAGCAGGGCAGGCAAACCTCCTCCTGGGAGTGACTCACAGAGGCCTCTTCTTTCACCACTACCTCCTGCAAGGAGGAGGGTGGAGCCAAACACCAGCAGGCTCATTTCAGGAATGAAGAGGCTGAAAAACCACCCATCCTACCCACGGGGCAGTCCTGTCCCCCAGGCTGTCAGTAGCCCTCAATGCAACCTCCCTGTTCCCAGCAGGCTGTCCTCAGTGAGGCTGCCTGCAGACAGAGCTCCTGTTCTGTGCCATCAGCACAGAGGTGCTGGTGCTCCTCATGGAAAGACACGTTGGCACTTTGGGTTGGGGCTGCTCCAGTGCACCCAGCCCTTCAAGGCTTTGTCATTCTGCTGCACCAACCCTCAGTGACAAGACCCTCTCACCCCTGATCACAGGGATTCTGTAGAGACTGGAGAAATAATGGCTGGAACGGGGAGAATGGGGCTCTCACCTGGCCAGAAGACCCATTGTATGGTGGTGGGTATCAGTGTTGAGGAGTGTGTCCCAGCCACACTCACGTTCAACTTCAGACACCACATCCTCGTACTCAAGGTGACTGAGCAGTGCTTTTATGGTCAGCAGTGCAAATCTGTGTGCAGAGCAAAACCCAGGTGATGCCAGGAATCCTGGCTCCAGCTCCAAGGACACTGTGAAGATGGGAGGAGCAGAATGGACAACCTGTTGGGGTTTGTGGGCAGGCAGTGCTTGTGCTGGCATCGTCTCCAGAAGGCATTGACCTCCACTGGCATCTCCTCTGTGCTGGAGAAAACTTGGAAGAGCAGGGCCACAAAGAGGCGCGGGAAATACAGAATCATCATCTCCGGGCACTGGGGCAGGTGAATGATCTCCCACAGTGCTCTGGTTGCCTGCGGAAACCAAAACAGCCAGAGACCACGCTCAGCAGCGAGACGTCTCTGTGGCAGGACGCAGCCGTGGGAGGATGAAACTCAGGCCTTGCTCTCTGCCAGGGCAGACGCAAGGAGAGCATCATCTGACCTGGCTGCCTCTGCACCTCCATGACCCCAGGTTTCTAGCACACCCTGTGAGGCAGGGGATGGAGTGGTAGGGGACAAAGCATGGAGAGATGCCAGAGAGGCATCACTTGAGGATGTGCTTGGGTCTAGTCCAGAAACTCACAGCCAGGGAAAAGACATCTGAGTCATCCTTATCAGAGGTGGATGTGCTGTGCAGTGGCCAATCCTCCAGCACGTAGAGGAGCTCTGGCAACACCTTCTCTGCAGTTCTGCTTGACAATATAATCGCCCTCCACATGGTCACAGCAACTCTGCGGGCCCAGAATTCAGTGTCAGTGGGGTTTTGGCCACAACACCGTTGCCTGAGCAGTTGCAGAGTCCCCAGCTGATCACCAGCTCTGCCTCTGCCCCCTGCCCCTTTCCCAGCAGCACCCAGCCAGACTGCTGCTGTGAGTAGCAGACAGCCAGGTGATGGTGCCTTGAGGGGCATGGGAGGGAGCACGGCAGCAGGGTCTCAGGCTGACATGCCACGACTGGGAAACAAAGGCGTCAGAGGGGTCTGAAAATCTTCCTCTTTCTGGCAGCACACATGGGATGGGGTCTACAGGTTGATGGGCTCTCAGGTGGATGAATCCCGAGTCCTCCAGGCCAATGGGCCTTGTACCTGTCACATGATGGGGCACACCGCAGGAGGGTCACCACCACATCATGTGGCTGTGCAAGGGTCATCTCCTGCAGGGTTTTATCCAATCTGTGCTTAGCAGACACATCTGTGATGAATGAGAGCCATTGGTAAATGTCCCTCACAATGGTTGGTACCTGAAGGAAACATGGCACAGAATTGGAGTGTCACTAGAGTGAGCCATTTCCCCAGCTTACCTCAAAGAAGTGCTTCCTTTTCCAGCTCACTGTGCTGGCCTAAAAGTCTGTTGGATGCTCAGCAGACCCAGCCTGAGAATGTACACATGTGCTGGTTGGCCAATCCCTTGCTATAGACAACTTACTTTCTTCAGTCTGGAAGTGCTATCTCCCATGATCACATTGAACATGGCAGCACAATCCTCTGCTTTATAGGAGTCAGCA
The DNA here is from genome assembly GCA_022316685.1 of Progne subis subis. Taxonomy (NCBI): domain Eukaryota; kingdom Metazoa; phylum Chordata; class Aves; order Passeriformes; family Hirundinidae; genus Progne; species Progne subis. The sequence goes on along the minus strand of JAKJHU010000224.1, from coordinate 72,738 downwards.
TTTGCCATGCCCTCAGGAGCCATGATGGTATTGCCTTCCTGATCAGTGAAAGTCCTTATGAAACGCTTATGAAAGTCCTGATGTATCTTAGGGCATGAAAAAGAGGGTTGTCATATTTAGTGCTCTGCAGCATAGTGTGGCTGAGCTGCACCAGCAGGTCCAGCCCAGGAGGGAAGTCTGCAAGTACCTGTGCATTTCCGTGGTCACTGCAATGGGTGTGCTCCTTCTGTTCTGGCAGTTTCTCAGCTGGATTTGGCAAAAAGCAAGCACAGTCAGAACTGAGGGACTGCAGGAGAGGCTGGAGAACACAGCCAAACCCTGCACTTCACAGCAAGGGCCAGCTCTCAGATAATGGCTTTTGGAGACACCAATCCCTGTCTCTCTGGCTGCAGCCTGGGGCTGAGGGTGCCCAGTGGATGGAGAAGGGCTACTGGGGGAATCAGCCCCATTCCCATTTCCCCTTCCTCCCTGGGGATGTCCGCAGTGGATGGGATGGCCCAGCTCAGCCACTTACCTGCCTGCAGCAGCAAGTCTTCCACTTCAGGCTGCTGTGCTGGAGTTTTCATCACCCTCCTCCTCCTCCTTCTTCCTTTCCTGGAGGTCTCATCACCAGGGCTTTCATCACCCTCCTTGTCCTCCTCCTTCCCTTCCCTACCCTTCACCGAGGTCAGTCTGGGCATGCTTGGGGTTCTCTCCACTGGGAAAGGAATCTCTCCCTTCGATACTGCAGGAGCTTGGGCTTTGAGGGCTTTAGCCACAGGGATGGGAGATGTCCTGGAAGAGTGGAAAACATGTGCGTCCACAAGAGGTAGCTATTCAGGGCCTCCTCGTAGCCCTGCTCTGTTCCTTCCTGTCCTGTTGTGTCCTCTGAGGTTGTGTGGGTGGATGCTTTGGCAACAGAGACAGGTCACAAAGTGCCCATGTGGTGGGTCACAGAGGGCCCTATGACACGACATTCAGTTGGCAGTGCCTGTATCACAGTGAGTCACAGAGGGGTCCATGGCATGTGCCATCCAATTGTCAGTGCCCATAGCACAGGAAGTGGTTGTCATGAACATATATTTATTGATGGAGAGATCATGTTCATACAGAAGAAGTCGGAACTATGGGCATATGTTGCTTTGAGGATGTCTCCACCAATGTTCTTTACCTAGATTCTCTGTCTGATCCTTTCTCAAGCCACTGTGTCTTCATCCTCCAGGGTTCTCATGTTTGTCCCAGTGGCTCAGACTGCAGCCACTCAGATCTCTCGTCCTACAGTCCAAAGAGAGAGAGCCACAAAGCACACCACATCAAAGTTTGTACATAATAAAAGGACAGTACAAGCACAACCCAGAAGACCTTTTTCTCAGCAAGGCATCAACATTGGTGACAGTCCCAAGAGTGTGGATTGTGGGTGCCTTTGCCACACTCTACCCAGAACCACAGTCACAATCTGACCGGTGTCTTTGGCGTGGTGGTGCTTCCGAAAGTTAAAAGCAGATGCAATGTTACTGAGTTGCAATGCCTACTGTAGATCATCATTGTTCAAGTACCATTAGCATTGTACAATTGATCAACAATAAGAACAAGAAGAATGCAGTAATAACCAACATCATAGGAACAATTAACAGTAGCAATAAACAGGGATGGGGGTACCATTTTAGGATTGTATGGGGACATCTAACATGAAAAGGAAGCAGATGAGTGTTAATTGTATATGTCTGTTTTCTGGGCACATTGATGTAAACAGGTAGAGCTTAAGAGGGTTTTACCATGGGAATTGATTTTATTGGGGTGCTCAATGCAGTAGATAATGATCCAGATTAAAATAATCACAATTATTATCAAAGTCTGAAAGAGTCTAGTTAGCCAGCTGACAAGAAAACCCAAGCACACTGAGAACTGCTCCTAGGCAGTTAGTTACCAGTGCAGCAGCAATCTCCCTGTTGTCTCTAGCTGTCTTCTTCCTTTGTTCATCGCTTCATGCAGTGGCACTGAAACATTTGGGATGTGGACACAACAATTACCTATGGATAAAATAATCTTACCACGTACACCTTTCTCTTTTAATAGGATTACATCAAATTAGACTCTGTTTTGAAGAGTCATTTTGCTGTTTCTGTGCTTTCCAGGAAGCATGGTTTGGAGAGCGTCAGAAGGGAGCATTAAATTGTAGAGTACTAATCCTTAACAAAGACAGCGTTCCTTGGTACTGAATGGGAGGCATGAAAGATTGAGATAATAATGGATCTGCCCAGAACGGGTAAGAAACCATATTTATCTAAGCATTTGTTGTATTAGCTAGAGAGCCACTGCTCACAACATTGCTTTGTCTGTTCATGTACGTGTGGTACCTGACCCTGCATGTATTTCCTCCCAATGATCTTTTTCAGAGTAGGGAGAGGGCTCAGGATTGCTGTTACTTAATCTGTGACACCAGTTTATGACATGATAACATCAAGGGCAATAGGGGTCAGTGTATTCCATGTTGCTTTCCTGCCCTGGCCTTGGGTGCTAATTCTGGGGATTCATTAATAATAGTATCCAGTCTGTGGGGGGGATCAGGGCAGGATGATTTTCCCAAGCTTTTCACCTTCTTTTCCTCTTTTCAGGCCAGTTACAACAGCTTTTAAGAATTTTGAATTCCCTTTGGATGTTAAGCATGTTCTTGTTGCTAAATTTGCCAGGTCTCCCCAGGGCAGTCCACATCATGTTTAGAGTTATGAAAGAGATTTTTAGGAAGGCCTTTCAGATATCTGCCATGAGGGTGGATAGTCATGAGTGGCATGGATGTGGGAGAAAATGGGACAGTATTTGAAGGACTTCTCTCCTCCAATGGCTTGGAAGTTCACCGCTGAGAAACTACAGGACCCTGATAAAGTGAGAGAATATTTGCAAGAAGAATATTGTGGCAACTCTGGAGAGGAGCAACTTATTCCAATGTGTTGGGTACTGGCTACTCTCTACCAGACAAGGTTCAATACTAGACAGCACTCTCAGGGGGAAGAGGCAAGCAGACCAACAGGCACTGTGGCCAAACTGCAGCTGGACCAGGGGAGCAACTCAGGCTGGTAGCAGTCCTAGAACAGAGGAAGAAATTAAAGACCATTTTGCTTAGAGACAGATCAGGGAAGTAGGAAGGAAGTAGGGCCCTGTCTCTGTTTGAAAGACAGGTATCTGCTAGGGAGGGGTGGGGCCTCTCTAGGGATGGGGAATTCCAATCCCCTCCCTCAAAGTTATTATAATTTAGAAAATTAAAGGGGCTTTTTAGGCAGAGGTATGGGGAAAGGAATAACAGTTCTTTACTAGTAAGTATACCAAGTCAAACAAACAACAACTACAGCATTAATGTTATAGAGAATTCGTAGCCAATTTAATATAAAGTGATTTTATTTCACCATTTAAAAACAATCTGGGACAGCCACAATAAAAGAAAACTCCAATCGAAGCTGGGTGAACACAGGGATGGCCACAAATAAACCAATGCCTCCCGTTCACGATCTCCTAGTTTCAGGAAGAAGTTTTTATACAAATTTTCTTCCTTGAGGCAATTCTATTGTTAGTTTGTGTCTGCTGTGCATATTCATGTATTTTCTTTCTCTTCCTGCTTGGTTTTGAATGCCTTTCCCAGCAAAGTCGAGGACTTGAGTTGCGTTCCGTTCTGAGAACTCGGCATTGGGATGCTGACAGGTGACATCTCCGGGTTTCCCTCTTCTAGATCTATATCAGGTGCTGACCACCGGAGAAAGCAGCAGACCCTCCCTTGACGGATGAGGCATCTCCTGTCCAGCCAGTCCTTTTCTGTTGTAAATTTGGACTTCACCCTGCAATTGTCTGGAATCCTCACAGTTGCAAATTAGTTTCAGCAGCCAGAAATATTTCCACCATTTTTGGAAACCCTAGCTTGTAACACAGTTTTTACGTTATAACATATAACACACTTGAAACACAAATTTCTTTCAAAACATATGTCACAATTAATAATAAACAGAACCAGGAACCTCGAGGGGCTGTGTTTCACAAAGCCCAGGACAGCCTGATCTCTTGGGACTCTGAGAGCACCAAGCTGGAATGGTGTAAACTCCGGGGCTGGTGGCTGGAGCAGCAGGATGTCCCCCGCAGGCAGGGGTGGCATGTCCCAGCAGGCAGGGGGGATGTCCCGGCAGGTAGGTGGTTGTCCCAGCAGGCAGGGGGGTATGGTGCTACAGCATAGCGCAAAGAGCGGTGCTGGAGGAGCCGCGACTCTGAGGCAGGGCTGGCCCAGGTCCTGCAGGGCAGGCAAAGGAGCTCAGAATTCCTAAGCACTTGAGTAGATGATGGTAGATCTCCCAGGACCAGACTTTCTGTTGACAGTGGACCTCTCCTGCAGCAAAAGGCAGCCTGGCCATCCTCTCCAGAGCAAGCAGAACCCCCAGCTCCACCAGCCCTGTCCTTTTCTCTCCCCCAGAACTCGTGTGATCTTCCCCCTCCCAACATCTTTTGTGTGGGTCGAGCACCATCTAAGCACCATCACTTAGTCTCTTAGCAACTTATGGGGAAAAATTCTTTAAGGCAAAAAGGAACAAACCTAAACCCCAACAGGCCCTCACAAGAGGACCAAAAGTGAGAGCCGGAGATAATCAGCCAGTCCTATCCTTGGCTGAGCTGCGAGTTACGGACATGGATTTCAGCTACCAGACAGGTGGGCCCCTGATGACCTGGATGCTCCAATGCTGCGATATTATGGCCCATGATATGAAACCAGATGATAATGAAGCCAAGCAACTGGGATCCCCCTGGGACAGGGGACAAGGGGATTGGGAATAGGATAGAAACATTCATCCTCTGGAGGTGGCTCCTGTCAAACATGAGGAAAAGTTATTCTCTCAAGGATGACCTAATAGTACACCCAAGCAGGTGGAATGCCATGGAAAAAGGTACCTGGTGCCTGAGAGAATTAGCTGTGCTGGAGGTAATCTATAAGGATTCAAATAACAAGCAACCCTGCGTAGATACATCTGATGTCCAGTGCACACAACTGTTGTGGCTTAGGAATGATATTCCCCAATTTAGTGCTGCCACCAAGACTCTAAACTACACTGCTACTCGCTCCTTTCCTGTCCCACTTCCTGTCCCTTTGTGGGTGGCTGGAGAGAAGAATTGAAGGCACAAAAGGTAAAGATCACTTGTTGAGATAAGAACAATTTACTGGAAACAGCAATGAGATGAGGAAATTAATGGTAACAGAAAAAAATATTAATAACAAAAGTGTATAAAAGAGAGAGTGATTCACAGGCAAAATGCTCATCACATCACCCCAACTTCTTTCTCTGCCTTGGAACAAGCACCACGCATACTTGACTGAAAGGAACCCCTTCTCTTTGGAATAGATCCCTTTCCCCCATCCCCAGAAAATGATGTGAGATGGTATAGAATCACGGAGTCTTGGCTGATGAGGTATTGCCAACATTGCACTGTTGTGGTGGCATCGATACCTGTTGTTCTTCAACCTAAGACACAGTCCCACAGCAGAAGGGTCTACTGAGAGGCTAGGCAAGGTATTCAACTGTCTAGTTTCTTCTGTCTCCATAGCAGCTATTCCAAAAAGCCCAATGATGCCATTTTGGGTCTTCAAAATACCCAGTTCTGAGATAATCTATGCCAAGAATGCACAGGGCCTCGGGGCCGGTCACAATGGGGTTGTTTTGTCACTCATCCCCAGTCAAGTGCAGTTTAGCTTCCAGTACAGTCAGCTCTTATGTTTCCCTTGTCACCCCAGAAATAGAGAAAGATTCTGCCTATACTTATCACAGTGGTGTTGGTCTACATTGTGTGCTGCTGTCAACTAAAGCCTCATATTCTTGTGGTTCTGATGTGCCATGCTACCAGATCCACGTAGTCCAATAGATCTGATCATCCCTCTCCTCCACCTGGCTAGAGGCTGGGCCTCTCTAATCCTGGTCACGGTACTACTCATTGCTCATTCCCTGGAAATATGACCTGAGGATCCCTTCAAGAGGATTTGACATTACATTGCTTTTATTGTGCCTTGGGGCTTGCCCACAGGAAACTGAAGCAGCATTTATCTTCCAAGACCTTCCTATGGTAGTCGTTCCTCCTCTCAACTCACGTACTCTTGCTGCTAGGGAAGAGGTGAGTTTTCCCTCCCACCTCCTTGTGTCTTCTCCATGTTCACACAGGTAAAACCACAGGTTACCTCATGGAGTGTACATTTTCTCCACATCCCATATTAGGAGTGTGCCTGCTCCTAATAGCAGAGACTCTGGTGTGTGTTGCTAGGGCAAGGAAAATTTCCTTTTAATCTCCTCTGTAAATTTTGGCTGGCCCTCTCTAATTTCCTTTTCTAAATATGGGAAATCCTTGGTCATTCTTTCCATGGATGAAACAAAGGCCTATAAAAGGGTGGAGATAGTTTCTTATTGTGTCCAGAAGCTGCAGACCAAAATGCCCACCTTTTATTTTCCCTCCTTCCATGCCACTATTCTCAATGACCCGGCATATAACTCCTAGTGCATTACATATGAAATTCTGCCACGTGTTTTGCGTACAGTCCAGTGATGCTGTGTGATGCTGTTGGAATTATTAGGGAATTGCTTGTTACATGAAATGAATCATCTCCAGTACATCTGATAATCTCAGCTACCAGATACCTTGCTCCAGTGTGTTCCACTTGTCTTCCTGTACTGCAGGGTCTTCTTGCAAAAGTGTCTTTCCCCCACACTTGAGAAGAGTTGTTGGAGTCCAGGGCATTCCTTTGGTTGCTCTGGAAGTTCAGAGACCTGGACAGGGTGGTCTGGGACCCTGGCACAGAGCCCAGGAAGACACTGGCTTTGATCTCAGTCCATGGGAGAGGCTTCCTGCACTGTGGGATAGATTGCAGGCCACAAGAGTGTGAAAGATTGTAGTTTAGCTTATCACAGGGTGAGAAAACAGTGGGTTTGGGTTTTTAGTATGGAAGTGAATGGGAGCAAGATGGAGGATTTGGGGCGTTGTCTCCTGCTTCTTCTTTCTTCTTCCCTCACTCCATTTTCTGTAGTGACGGTGGCACAAAGTAATTTAAAGAGATTGGGTCAAAGTAGAGATGACCTGTTCAATATAAGTGATAGGTATTGACAAATAATGATAAATAAAGAGCACATAACAATTAGTATAAAAGATAGAGACATCCCAGTGTGGGAGGAGTCGTCAGATGCCCGAGCATCTGCACAGAACTTAGTTGAGCACTGAGAAATTTGTAAGATAAGAAACAATAAACAAAGCATGCAGCCTTGAAAATCAGAACCTGAAGACTCCGTCTCTTTCTTGCATCTGGCTCAGAGCTTTGCAGGAGGCAAAAAGACTTTGAAACCCCCTGAATCTTGGGACGAAAAAAACAAGAAAGAGTTGCCTCTGGAGGCTCAGAGTTTCTGGTCTTTTCCTAAGCCCCACTGGTCTTTTCCTAAGCCCCACACTGGGTGCAAGAAATTGTGGTGGTTTAAAACCCAGCTGGGAAATTAAACCCACTCAAGGTGCTCTCTTTCCCTCACTCCTTCTGATAACACAGGAACCCTAGGAAATACTATAAACTAGCATAACAGTTTACTGAAAATCACAATTGTTCAAACCCTGGAGGCTGAGAATTTCAGGCTTTCTGTGCTAAAGGGCACTGACCCTGAAGCAGGCACTACATTTGAACTGAGGCATGGAGCAGGCTTCTGAGTGATAGCGCTGAGATTGCGGGTATGTAGTTTGATTACAATTGTGTGATATCACAGAGCAGAAAACTTTGGGTTTAAGGTTTTAGTATATAGCAATATATATAAAGCAATATGGAGGATTTATGGTGTTAGCTAAGTCCTTCTTCTTCACCTTCTTCTTCATGGTTTTGGGTGTTTTTTTTCTTATTGGGTGAAAGGATCTGCATTGCCGACCTTGGGTGGTCAGTTGTTGGGTTAAAAGTATAAATAATATAGGTGTCATGTCATTATTGGATAGTTTATGCTTAAGAAGACCTTGGAAAGGGTTAGAGGCATCCATTTTCTACCTTGTTAGCTCACAACTCATGAGATAGATATCATAGATAAGAATTAATAAACACTGAATCCGAACATGAAAACTGCATCTCCTGTGCATTAATCCCGGCTCCAATGGGAAGAAAAGATAAGAAGCCCACAGCAATAACCACAACTATATTAATAACAAAGAAAGCACCAGAGAGAGAGTGTGTTTAATCTCAAAAAAGGGTGTTCACCTCCAAACTTCCCCCCACGCAGCACTCAATGTGATCTTCAACAAAGGCAGCATGTCAAAAAGAGAGCTTTCACAGTTTAACTTTCCCCTCTCCATAGAGTGAAAGCAATGGAGAGCTGTGATGAGGAATTGTGCTGCTGAAGTGCCGACTCTCTGGCACCTGGCAGTGCTCGGGTCCTGCTGGGGCTCTCCGGTCCAGTGGCATAGTCCCAGTGCAGGGCATCCCTCTCCTGTGAGGCAGCAGCGGTGGCAGCGCAGCAGTGCAGCTGTCCCAGACCCTCTACTCCAGAGCCAGGCAAAACCTGCACTCTTTGTTCTTTCAGCTTTGGTGTCTTCCTCTTCCTGGGACTGGTGTCTTCCTGCCTCCAGTGATGATGTACATGGTGTGGAATTAAACACAGATGTGTTTAAGAGTGTGAAATTCCACCCCCTTTTTTTTCTGTACCCAGGACACCTATGTACAAAATTGTATGTCTCAGGTGCAGTGTAAAGTGTCTAGGTTTTACATAAACCCTTCAGGCAGTATTCCCATCTTTTTGGTATCCTTTTGGGGTGGAGCAGAAGTTATTATTTAGTCCCTGAAGTGATACAAGAAAATACTGAGTGATCTTTGGTTTTCTATCTCTCTTTTTTTTTTTTTTTTTTTTTTTTTTTTTTTTTTTTTTTTTTTTTAATTTAAGGAGAATTTTGATGTGATCTTTGAATCTTCAGGATCTCAACCTGTGAAGGAATTCTATGCAGAGAAAGATTCCTCAGTAAAACCCTGCTGCACAAAAATTTCCCTCAAACTCAAGGTCCCAGGTAAGAAGAGATTCTGGTTTTTTCTAGAGATTACTGAGACAGCTGCTCTGAGCCTGACTTAAATTACAGGAAGGGAAGATGAGAATAGTTGAGTTGTTTGTAGTCCCAGTACTTCCTTGTGCTTTCGGTTAAAATATGACAATTGTACAACCTTCTAGTGTACTTACTGACTATGCTCCTATAGATCAGCTTACACTAATTACCCTTCTGTGGAAAAGGGTGTAAATTAGATTAGTAAATAAAACCTGATGTCCTGGAAGTTGTGTTGGAAACCTGCTTGGCACAATTTTGAGCTGATATCTATCAATGTGTTTGCTGGAGGGTGACAGTTCTGTAGAGACAACAGTGAAGAATGAGGTCACTACTGAAGCAGCAGAGAAAAGTCCACCAAATTGATAATGCTGGTGTAGGAGTCCAAGTTTTTTTTTTCTCTAATCCCTGACAGAGTTTGTTACCAGTCTGCTAGTGTCTATTCTGAGCCACGCAAGAAAACCAGCAGAACACAGGAGACCAAGGGATCCATAATTCACAAATCTGGTAACTAAAGGAAAGTTCTAAATGTCCCCACATTGGGGAGACCTATGAGGAGACAAAAAGCACTTGCTATTCCTTCTAGAGCAGAAGTTGATGCAGCCTGCAGACCTTGTAGGGAGCTCTTTAGCTCCCAGCTGCTCATCTGAGCACTGGTGGTAGGGTTGGAAAAGCTCTTGCTCATTTCAAAGGGCAGCTTCTTGGTTGCAGATAATGATGCCATTGAATAATTCAGTTCATAATGTCCATCAGGTTCAAACCGTAAGTAAGGACTGAAGTTTCTTTTCTGTCTGGAAAAAGAACAAAGACTGGAGTTCTTTTCCTAAGGTGGGAATGTCTCTGTTGAGAGACTGAAGTTCTCATGGATGCCATTAGCACTGCCTGTGCTGTGACTTTATGAGGGCACTTGTTCACTTTCTTGACCTGCAAGACCTAGCCTAATATTGGAAATATCCTCATTTTGCTGTGGATCAAGGTTATTTTAAAGAAAGGAGTCTATTGTTTTTCCTCTGTGTCACACCATGACTCTTCTGGAGGCTCTTTGCAACAGCTTACTATGTTAAGGGTCATTGGTTGGAGACAAAAATGACGCAAACTCACTGGGCATCCTCAACAAATAGCACTAAGTTTATTATAGCCACCTTTTTTACAGGGGGTTTGAGTCTCCTGGGTTTAGACAGCTGATTGGTCTGGGTTTTAACATCACCCAGCTCTTTAATCAATAATGTGTCCACCCTCTATACTGAACATGATTTTAGTAAGGTTCCTATTTGAACTCAAATCTATTCTATTATTGTTCACCCAGGGACTTGTTCTACTTCTTTCCTACAAAAACAAACCAGATTAGCCAAACTGGGTTTATGTTATGGCCAAATTTATCCTGCCCGGGTACAGACCGGCTGTGCTGTGGCAATAGCTCTGTCAGCTTTGAGGTGCTGGGGCCTTTTAGGGATAAAATGAGGGATATGGAACAAGCAGAACATTTTTGCAGATCCTGCCTAGGGTTTAGAATAATGAACATTTGACAGTTGGTTTCCACAGTAGTGAACACAGAGGTAATTAAAGATCTTGGAGAACAGAAGCTCTTTGCTTCAATTGGTTTGGTTGTGGGTTCTCTTGAAAGTTTGGAAACATTAGAAGAATTCCTAGTTTTTAAAGGGCAGGCCTCAAATTCCATGGTGGGAATCTTCTTTTCAGGCCGTATTTCATAGTCCCTGATAGAAGTACAATTGCTCTGTGTGAAACCTGTACAAGGACTGATCTTTACTCTGTGTTTTCTTTACTTCTTCAATCCCCAGCTGTTTGCAGATGTGCTTTTCAAGCAGGGGGGTTTTGCTAACGAAGCATCAAGACAGAGCACATGAAAATGTGCAGCAGATGCCAGCTGGGGCTCTATGTATATGGCTATATTTTTATAAGGACATAGGTTTAGTTTTATGCTTATGTAGTTATTTTTGTGTATGCGTGTAGTTATATATATATTTTTAAAATTTTTATATAGTGGTAGGTAAATGGCTATTTAGACAGGTATATTGATACTTTTAAAGGCACATGCTGCCTTTTTTAACCTTTTCCTACTCTGCCACACTTTCACTTCTTTTTTTCTCTGCTGGGCCAAGCCCAGCAGTATATTTCACCCTGGCTCCCAGCTGGCCCCACCCTCACAGGAGCAGTGGGAGCTGCCCGTGGCACCGGGACTCCAGGGGACAGTGGCACTGAAGGGACTGGGGAGCTGCTAAAGGGATGGTAAGGCTGGGGGGGTCTGGGGCAGCCGAGGAGACGGCCACATTGAAGGGACAGTGGTGATGGCAGCATGGAGGGGACGGTGGGGGGATGGGGCTGAGAGAAGGCAGCAGGGCTAAGGGGATTTGGGGGGTCAGAGGGGGATTGTGGGCACTGAGGGGACTGGAGGAGCTGTGGGGGATGGTGGGGCTGAAGGGACTGCTGGGAACTGAGGGGGAGTGCAGGGTGTCATGGTTTAACTCCAGAGGGCAACCAAGCCCCAGGCAGCTGCTCCCTCACTTCTGCAGCAGAGACCAGGGAGAGAATGGGAAGGGTAAAAGCTGGAAAACTCCTGGGTTGAGATATGGACAATTTAATAGGGAAAACAAAATCCATGCACACAAGCAAAGCAAAACAAGGAATAAATTCACTGCTCCTCACAGGCAGGCAGGTTTCAGCCAACTCCAGGAGAGCAGGACCCCATTACGTGTAGCACTTACTTGGCTAGACAAATGCCGTGACTCCAAACATTCCCCCCTTCTTCTTTCTTCCCCTCAGATTTTGTACCGAGCATGATGTCACAAGCTCAGGTCAGTTATGGTCACCTGTCCCAGCTGTGGCTCCTCCCAGCCTCTCATGCACCACCAACTTCCTTGCCAGCGTGGAAGTACAAACAGCAGAAAAGGTCTTAGCTCTGTGTAAGCCCAGCTCAGCAATAAAAAAAAAATTATCAGCTCTGTGTCAGCACAAGTACAAAATATAGCTCACTTCAGATACAGAAGCTGAGCAGCCCAGGCTGCTCACCAGACACAAGGAGGGTGTTTGAAGCTGTCTTGGTTTGAAAAGACAGGTATCTCCTAGGGAGAGGCAGGCCTCTCTAGGAATGGGAAATTCAAATCCTTCCCTCTGTGTTATTATAATCTGGAAGATTAAAAAAAAAACCCCAACTTTTCAGTCAGAGCTATGGGGAAAGGAATAACAGTCCTTTACTAGTAAATATAACAGGACAGACAAACAACAACAGCAATTATAATAAGAGTAAAACAGAACCAAGAACCCTGAGGGGCAAACGGTGGAAACTCCAGTGCTGAATGGCTGTGTGAAAAATGCCAATCACTTGTTTTAAAATTTTGAAAATTTAATAGTAAATAAGATGGTTATAAAAATAGAATTAGAGTAAAAAAATTGAACAATTAGAGCTAGGACAATACGAGACAATAAAAAACCCAAAGTTTTAGATGTCTGGGTGCTTCCCCAAGCAAAATGCTCCGGAGAAGGACCCTGTTAACAAAGGATTATCTCTAAAAAGCAACAGCCTGTTGAATATTCATACATTTCATACATAATGCATAAATTCCATTCAAGCAAAGAATTGTCTGTGGTTAATAATCACTTTTTTTCTTCTTTAATCTCTATGGCATCCTCAAGGCCGAGAGAGGCAGGAGGAGTTGGTCTCTTCTGATAAGCAAGCAGCAACCCCTTTTTTTTAATTTTTTTCTGAAAGATTTATGTTTTCCTGTGGTTGGTACATAAAAAAACTACATTTTAACACAAAACCACATTTACCATACTATCAAACTATTAATACAACATTAACAATTAATACAACATAATACATATAGTAAATATCTTGTGTAGAGCCATATAATATGCATTTTTCACAATCCTCCCTCTTTCTTTTTACAATTAATTTGGCTCGAGCAAAATTCATTGTTTTCTAGCCTTCATTATTCGCTCAATTTTTTCACAAATCAATCTCGCTTCTTTGAAGGGGTCTTCTATATTATTTTGTTTCTTTAACACCATAATCCTTTGTGGTGTTGTTGTTGTTGGCAACTTTTTGTCAATGTTCACTACTTGCATGCCTTGTACTACACTGGTGATGAGCCTAATGAAACAGGGGATCAAACAAGGAAGAAATATTAGACCAGCTGTAGCGCATAAAAGGAAGAAGCCTAACTTTTCCCACCATTCTACTCCCAACACATTATCCCACCAGCTACTATTTAGCATTGATTCCCATTTTTGAACTGGTACGTGGGCAGTTTTTCTGATATCATTGACTATGTCCAGGACGGCATCTCCATTGTCATCTATTTTTAAACAACAATCTGATGTATTGAACTTTCCACAAACACCCCCTTCTTCAGCTAATAGATAGTCTAAAGCCGATCTATTCTGATACACAGCCGCTCTTGTTTGGGTTTGTTGCCTTGATATTAATTCCATTGCCTGACCAGTTTTGTTCGTTACTATCTCTACAGCGGCTTGAAGTCTTACAATACGAATTAGCATATAAATTGGGGTTCGATATCCCCAACTCCCATCTTGTGCCCAGGTGGCTGGCCCATATGTTTCCAGTATGCATTCAGGGGGCCATTCCTCATGTCCCCATTTTTGGAATCCTCCAATCAATTCTCTTTTGTTTCTCTTTAGATCCTCATAAACTGGTATCCCTAATTGATCCCTATCAGGTCCTGGTAAAATAAAAAATCCTGGCTGTATAATTCCCAGAGTGCAGATCCCTTTCCACTGGGAGGGGAGTTTTGGGTATGCTCTTTTTCTACATATCCAAAATAAGCCGTCTGGAGCTTTCCAATAGTTAAATTTTTGTTGATCTGTATTCTTCCAAAATTTGGAAATTTCCAGGATGTCATAGTAAGGATTTTTACCTGTATCATTACACTGAAAAAGTTTTGTTTTGTTATCATACTTACAATTCGCTTTTTTTTGCTTTTTCTTGGGTCTAATACACGGTTGGTGCTTCTGGGACCCACCATACAGAAGTTCTATTACTAACCTTATATCTTTTACAGGGTGTTTTTCCTACTTCGTCAAGGAACCTTTTCCCAGTGCGCCAGAGACATTCTTCCCCTATCACTGTTGATAAAATCCACCCTTCGGTCTGTTTTCTCCACTTGTACTTGCTTGGTTCCATTTTAGAAGCTCAATTGGGCCTAAGCTGCTGCCTTTCCATGGCCATTCTTCTGACATCAAAGCCCCTCCACAGACCCAAAAATTGGTTATGTTAAGTTCCTTACTTATTCTTTCCCCCAATTCTACAAACAGATTTTTACCCATCCTTGAGATATCTATTTCTTTTTTTAATTGCTGTTCAAGTTTGGTATACAAATCATTGATCGAAATTGGCACAGGCTTAGGTGGTTGTACTGACTTAGCCTTTTTGCTTATCAATTGCTCTTTTACTAAATCTTGTGCTTTTTGCCCAGTAATGTAGGTAAAACAAATCCATCTCTCCTCTTTTTGGGCACTGACTTCCCATCCTGCTACCACTTGTTCCTAAGTTCTCTGCAATCCAGTACTTCTTCCCTTTATGTATGCAGTTGCCTAATTTGGATGGGTTATAACAGTGGCTGTTGACATGAGTGTGAGAAATGAAAAAAGAACCTCGGTGTCTTTCCATGTACAGCTTTTGGTAACATCTGTAGCATGGCCTTGTTGATATCCCAAAAGGGAGAAGACAAAAATTGAGTGACAGAAAAAGGAGTAACAGAGGTCCAGTATGGCTTATACTCCGACCTCCCATGCCTATGGGGTTGCAACCCACAGCAGGTGTATTTCATCTTCTTGGTGGTGAATACAGAGGCCAATCTGGTCTTGCCCTCTATTTCTTTGTCACTTCCTCTTAGCTAATTTCCAGACAAATCATTTTTGACACTCCTTAACTGTCGTTTCCCACTGTTCTTCAGGTATCTCCCATTCAACAGGCACTAATAATTCCCATCCACAAAACAAAGTTATTATTTCAGTTTCTTCGAATTCTGCTTGGATAGGAGATCGATTTGGCCCGTGACACTTCCTGCAACGAGAGCGTTGCTTGTGTGAACTACAATACCAATTCTTCCCACAATTTAAACATTTACATTTAACCCAGCTAGCATGTCTGGTATTTGGGTGGATCAAACAGGGTATTTGGTCTGGCACTGATGGAAGTTGCAACTCCTCTTCCTCCTTGCATAAATCACAGGCTAAGGCGTGAATACAAGAGTTCTCTGTCCGAAACAGTCCTGATCCTCCTGTTTAGAGTGGAAGTATTCCTCCCCAAGGAGGGTATCGGAGGCGTCTCAAAACTTGTCCAGGTGGTACTTGAAACCACTGATATAAGCTTGGCCTTATCTCCCAGTTAGGTGTGATCCTGGGTATGTTTCTTGGACCATTTGGGTCTTCCCAGTTCATTACCACCCAGTCCCCGTTTAAGAGTCAGTTTTGTATCACCCGGTTCAGATGTAATCGTCCACTCCTTAGGTTCTTCCACAGGTCCTTTGATTCTGCTGGCGTGGATCCACCCTCGTTCCTTGGTCCAGATCGCAGCCTTGGTCGTCAGCAATACCTGAAAAGGACCTTCCCATTGAGGGGTTAAAGATTGCTCTTTCCAGGTTTTTACTAGCACCCATTCCCCTGGATGAACATTATGGATTTTAAAGTCTAAAGGTGTGGTTTGAGGGATTATTCCTTTCAACCGTAAGTTTTCAAGAGTTTTTGCAATGGTGTTAACGTATCTTTTAACGCTCATTTCCCCTACCTCATAGGTAGCATTTTCATGTTGGGTGGTTAAAAAGGGTAACCCAGACATCATTTCATAGGGTGACACTCCCAGGTCTGACCTGGGTTGTGTTCGGATCCTCAGTAAGGCCAAAGGTAGGCATTGTACCCATGACATTTGGGTTTCAACTATTAATTTGGTCAAAGTTCTCTTTAAAGTCTGGTTCATCCTTTCGACACGACTAGAACTCTGTGGATGCCATGGGGTATGCAGCTCCCATTTTACCCCTAAAGATTGAATTATCTGTTGTAACACTTTTGACGTAAAATGCGTTCCTCTGTCTGAGTCTATTCTATTAACCTTTCCATATCTGGGAATAATCTGTTCTAAAAGGGTCTTACTTATCATGTTGGCTGAGGCCTTGGTAGTGGGAACTGCTTCTACCCAATGCGTTAGATGGTCTGTTATTACTAATAAATACTTCCATCTTTGTACTTGAGGAAGTTCAGTAAAATCTACTTGGATACTTTGAAATGGTCAAAGAGCTAACTCACGACCTCCTAATGTTGTTTTTCTCATTACCTTTTTGTTTATCCTTTGGCAAGTTATGCATTTTTCAGTTACTTGCTTTGCTACTCCAAAAATCCCAATGCATCCATAGTCCCTTAAAAAATGATCACACAAGGCCTGAGTACCCCAGTGGGTTTTCTGATGCATATCCTCTAATATTTGTCTAGCCAGTATTTTATTAAGTAATTGTCTTCCATGAGGAAGTTTCCATTTCCCTGATTCAGCCTGTTCTCCTCCTATCTTGTTTAATTCTTTTTTTCTCTGCTTCACTAAACTTTGGGATTTCCAATTTTTCCTCATTTGGAGTTAATATTAACATAACTCTTTCAGCTCCATTTTCTGCTGCATCCTTAGCTTCCTGATCTGCTAAATTATTTCCTCTTATTTCTGGGGTCACTCCTCTTTGGTGTCCCTTAATATGTACTATAGCTATTTCTTCAGGTAGTTTTAATGCCTCTAAAATGAGTCCCTCATGTAATCCTTTTCCTCTTGAGTTAAGTAATCCTCTTTCTTCCCAATTTTTTCCAAAAGTATGTACTACTCCAAAAGCATACCTCAAATCAGTGTATATAGTTCCTTTCTTGTGTGCTAAATATTCCAGTGCCTTTTTTAGAGCATATAATTCACAAGTTTGAGCTGACCAGTTTGAAGGTAATTTTCCTTTTTCAATAGTTTGCATGTTTTTTCCATCAACTACTGCATAACCTGACATTCTTTTTCCTTGTAGACATCTGGAGGAACCATCCACATAGATTATTCCCCTTCTGAAAGGGCTTGTTCTTCAAGATCCCCCCAAACTTTTGTTTGGTACTGGATAACTTCTAAACAGTTATGTATTAGGTTATCTGATGGTTCTCCATATAAGAATTGAGCTGGATTTAAACTCCTGTTTACTTCTAATGTCAGATCATCACTATCTATCAAGATTGCTTCATATTTTAACATTCTAGAGTCTGTCAACCATTTCTCAGCTTTCTGATTTAACACATTTCGAACCGCATGAGGTGTGCACACAATTAGTTTACCTCCAAAAGTAAGTTTACGACTTTCTTCTACCAGGATTGCAGTAGCGGCTATAGCTTGAATACATACTGGCCAGCCGTGGCTAACTGGGTCCAACATCTTTGATAAATAAGCTATTGGTCTCTTTACTCCTGTCCACTCCTGGACCAGAACTCCATGAGCTACCCCTTTTTCTACATTCACATACAGATGAAAGGGTGTTTCTAGTGAAGGTAAGCTTAAAGCTGGTATTGAGGCCAGTTTTAACTTCAGTTTTTCTGATTTATCATCATCTTCCTTGGTCCATTTTATATTATCTCCCTCTGTCAATTTTTCATACAAAAATTTTACTGCCTGTGTGTACCCCTCAATCCATGATCTACAATATCCCAATAATCCGAGTAGTTTTCTGATTTCCCTCTTTGAAGAGGGAAGATAAAATTCCTGCAATTCTCTCTGGACTGAGCCTTCGACTACCCTTACTTATCAAGTGTCCAAGATATTTTACCTCTGGTTCTACAAATTGCAGTTTCCCTTTTGATACCCTTAATCCTTTTTCTCCCAGAAAATTTAAAAGTTTTATTGTAGCTTCTCTAACTTCAATTTCATCTTCTCCAGGTAGTAAAAGATCATCCACATATTGGATAATTTGTATTCTAGGAGGAGTGGAGAAGGCTTGCAGTATTTTTTCTAAAGCTTGCCCAAATAAGTTTGGAGACTCCGTGAACCCCTGCGGTAATTTTGTCCATCTTAATTGCTGCTTTCTTCCAGTTTTTGGATCCTCCCGTTCAAAGGCAAAGATATCTCGGCTCTCCTTGGCCAGTGGACAGGCCCAAAAAGCATCTTTAAGATCCACTACACTAAACCACTGATGCTGAGCTGGAACTTTACTTAGAAGTGTATAGGGATTGGGTACCACTGGGTAACGAGACCGAGTTCTTTTGTTAACCTCTCTTAAATCTTGTACTAGTCTGTAACTCCCATCAGGCTTCTTTACTGGGAGAATAGGGGTATTATGGGGAGACATGCAAGGTTCTAATGTCCCGTCCTTTATTAGTCCTTCTATTACTGGCTTCAAACCTTCCTGTCCTTCTAAAGATATGGGGTATTGACGTACACGTATGGGACAATCTTCTCTCTCTATTGTACCACTTATAGGGTCAATATTTAATCCTCCCCTATTTCCTTCTCCAGCCCAAACTTCCTTGTTAATTTTTTCTTCATCCTCTTGGCCTAATTTTTAAACTTTAGCTGTCATTTCCCCATCTTCTGATATAACCCCTATTCCTAATTTCACTTGTAAGTCTCTTCCTAATAAGTTGCTACCTGCCTTTGGAACCAATAAGACATCTCCCACCCAAATTTTAGTTTCCCCTTCAATTACTACATCTTTAATGACTGGAAGTGTAAAAGTTTCTCCTTTTGCCCCTGTTACTTTTGCAGCATCTTTACTCATACTATAACCTTTTGGTACATTTAGCAGGCAGGTTCTTTCTGCCCCTGTATCTACCACAAATTCCAATTCTTCTTCTTGGGGACCTACTTTTAGAGTTATCACAGGCTCTAGATGGTATTTGTCCCCTAAAAAATAGAGCCTTTGACCTCCCTATTCCTCCTCTGTGCTCATCTCTTTGAAGATTTTCAGATCTATTACCTGCTTAGGGCAATTTCTCCTATAATGTCCCTCACACCCATAGTAAAAGCAGACATTCCTGGAATGCTGCTGAGACTTGGTTTGTATTGGGATTCTATTCTTTTCCTTTCCCCTGTCTCTACTAATTTTATCTCTAGAAGTAGTGCCTGTATGGTTTTGATTTTTTTGGAAATTGTTTTCTCGCATGGTGACTGCCATAAGTTTTGCTTTCAATTTAGCTTTCTCTTCATCTCTTCGGACATAAACTTTCTGAGCCTCCTTGTGGTGGTTTCAGGCAGATTTTGGGAGAAATCCTCCCAAGGGGCCCCCCTCTCCCCTCCCCCAACCGGTTCGGGAAAAACTTCCTCAGAGAGAAGTGGAAAAAACCTGTTTATTACACAGGCAAAGCACTCCCAGCACAATACCCGATGACAAGAGCTTCGTGCCGCTTACGGAGGGATAACAAACTTAAAGAAAGTCTCTCCTCTTGAAGATTGTCAGTGTGCTCCACCACTCTCTCTCCGCTGACGTTGGAAAAAAAAAATGTGCAGGGCTGATCTTGGTGGTCTCGGTGGGGTGGGTCCCCTGTGGAGGCCCCCCGGTGCTTCCCCAGGTCCTCAGTCCGGAGAGGTTGGAACAGTTCCGAGGAGAGGGCAAAAAAAAAAAAAAAAAAAAAAAGAAAAAAGGAAAGAAAAAAAGAAAAAAAAAGAAGAAAGCAAAAAAAGCAAAAAAAGCTTCAGCTATTCTACAGCATCTAACACTATGCTAGCACTAAACTAAACTAACTGCCCGAGAAAAACAACAGAGCTTCTTCAGTCTCGCCGAGTTCCAGCTCCCCCGCTTCAAGGTCACTTGGATGAGCAGAGTTTTCCTGGGGAAAAACAAACCGCGCTTGCCCTCCCCCCTGCACCCAACAGACGATTGGGGATACACAGTCACCCCAGGACACTCCTTTAATAAGTCGTCTAATGATTTATTATGCCAATCCTCTACTTTTTCTAATTTTTTTCTAATATCTGGCCAGGCATTAGTAACAAAGTTAATCCTTAACAAAGCTTTTCCCACATCAGTTTCAGGGTCTGTTCCGGAATATTGTTTCATATTTTTCCTAAGTCTGTCCAACCATTCAGTTGGAGTTTCTTCTTTTTCTTGCTGTGCCTCAAAAGCTTTTTTAGCATTTTGCCCTCGGGGTGCTGCCTCTTTTATTCCCTTGATTATTAAATTACGATATTCATTCATGTGTTTCCTCGCTTCCTCATTATTTTGACCCCACTCAGGAGGCGCAGTTGGCATTTTGTCTTCTCCGGGGGGCCCTTGTGGGTTCTCTTTTTCCCAAACTTTTATTCCAGCTGCTCTGATTAATTACCCTTCTTCCTGAGAAAATATTATTTTCATTATAGACTTCATCTCTTCCCAAGTATAAATATTTGGACTTAAAAATTGGTCTAGTTGTTCAGCTGTGCCTATAGGATCTTCTAAAATTCCTTTGATTTCTTTTTTAAAATTTCTGACCTCAGAAGAAGTCAAAGGTGCATTTACAAACCCTGTTCCACCCTCTCCCATTGGGACTTCTCTCAGTGGAAACAGACTAATTTCTTTATCCCATTTTTGGTTTTCATCCTCTGCAGTCTTTTTCCCGTGTTTTGAGAAAGAATCCAGAGAGGGCTGTCTTTTAAGTGAACTTCTAGTGATTCGATAAGGCATTTCTAGAGAGAAGTTGTTTCTCTGAGCAGTAGCTGTGGTTACCGGGGGAACGGAGCTCAGGGCAGGAAGGGCGGTGAGGGCAGGGCATAGCGCTGAGGCTTGGTCCTCCAAGGGCAGAGCGTAGGCGGGGATTGCTGCCAGGACCGGAGGAGGGGGCAGTTCCGGGGGATACCAGAGGGGAACGTGGGCAGCCTGCATGGGGCTAATGGCGGCTCCCGGCAGAGACAAAGCAGCGGCGGCAGCGCCCAGCGCAGCCGGCACGGGCAGGGCAGCCGGGGACCGGGCAGTGGGGGAAGCGATCGGAGATAGGATGGCTGGGACCGACGGGACCCCCGGCACGGTCGGGGCGGTGGTCTTAGACCACGCGTCAGGAGGGACCCCCGGCACAGCCCTTAGGACAGCCGCAGACCAGGCAGCCAGGGCGGACAAATTCACTAGCGGGGCCGGGGATGGGGTGTATGCGGGGACCGGCGCAGCTGCCGCGGGCTGCGAGCCCGCACTCAGGACGGGAACCGGGGCAGGCAGGGCTGAAGCGGGACCCGGGACAGGGGGCTCGGCCGCGAACGGTGGGAGCGCGAACGGGAACGGAGGTGGCAAAGCCTGCAAAGGATCCCACTCTTTTTCCTTCTTTTCTTCTTGTTCCCTTCCCTTTTCTTTCCCCTTTTTCTTTTCTTGTTTCGTCTCGGGGTTTCTGATACGTTAAAGATTTTTATTCTCCTAAAGATCTCCTGTCCAACATGTGGCATATTCTCTTTCTTCGGGATTAAACAGTTCTTTTGAATTTACAAATATATTTAGAGCCTGACAAATCCAGTTCTCAAAAGAGCCGTATCTGGGCCAATAAACGTGGTCAGATCTTACTTCCTTCTCTGCCCATTCTATCATGCAAAATTGTATCATCTTTACTTTTTCCTTTCTTCTGGTACAAGGGTTTTTATCCCAGTTAGTTAACATAATGCCAAGAGGGCTATCTTGAGGTATTTCTGTTGGTAATTTTTTACACTCTTTTCTTCCTTGCATCCAACTTACTGTTTTTCTGTCCCATTTTTCAAGATTTTTTTCTATTCGTCCCCCACCTCTGTTTTTCACTTCCTCTTACAACCTAAAGACCACTTACTTCTATCTATATACACTCAAAAAATTCCTTCTATCCCACACAACTATTCAATACAATACCCCTCCCTCCAAGAAGACGTAACAATCAACATTACATGTGCTTTCATCCATCTACTCTTACTTCATTTCTCCTTCACTTTTACTACAAAACCCCCCTCCACACGCCCGGAGGAAAAGGGCTGAATTGCAGGTCACACACACGTTTTGCCACAGCCCCCACCCGCCCGGGGAAACTGAGGCAGATTTTGTGTGTGACTCACTCTCACACAACAAAACAACAATAAGGTACCTTTTACTTTCAAATCACCTATTACAATTTTAGGTGTTACTGGCCAGTCCCAGTGCTCTTGGATATCCCCTCAATCCAGCTGCGTTGTCCAACCCCAGATGCTCTTGGGCATAACCTTAATCCGGCAGAACCCTGGGTGTTCTTGGGATATTTAATCCCTCAACCCAGCAGGTTTCAGTCCTGGATGATCTTGGGCAATTACCCCTCAATCTAGCAGACTTTTTGATTCCTAGGGGTTCCACCCCTTCTCTAAAACTCAGTCCCAGTTTCCCTGGGGCGATTCTCTCACTCTTCTTACCACTTGCTTCATCTCTTTACTGGCCGTTTTTCTCACGAAAGAGCGGAAACGCAGCGTAGGAGACTCCGCACTCGCTTAGCAGGTCTGGGATAACCAGCTGCCTCTCATTCACACACATTCATACCACCACCCCCCCCTTAACCGCCCCGTCCAAACCAGTACTTACCTGTCCTTTGTCCTTGGGTCTTTGTCTTCATGTACACTTCAGTCTTAGGGGCTAACTACCGCGGTTTTAGGGAATCTTTTCCCTTTTCTTTGTTTATTGCCTCCTTTTGTCCATTGATCGTAACCTGCATCTGTCAGTCACAGCAGGGGAACACAGAGTGAGGCTGCCAACTGGCAGGGCATGCTGTCCTCATCCTGATTCCCCTAAGGCACCAGCAGTGAGGTGTTTTAACCATCCTCTGCTACCATAATTGTGAAAAACACCAATCACTTGTTTTAAAATTGTAAAAGTTTAATAGTAAATAAGATGGTTATAAAAATAGAATTAGAGTAAAAAAATTGAACAATTAGAGCTAGGACAATACGAGACAATAAAAAACCCAAAGTTTTAGATGTCTGGGTGCTTCCCCAAGCAAAATGCTCCGGAGGAGGATCCTGTTAACAAAGGATTATCTCTTAAAAGCAACAGCCTGTTGAATATTCATACATTTCATACATAATGCATAAATTCCATTCAAGCAAAGAATTGTCTCTGGTTAATATCACTTTTTTTCTTCTTTAATCTCTATGGCATCCTCAAGACCGAGAGAGGCAGGAGGAGTTGGTCTCTTCTGATAAGCAAGCAGCAACCCCTTTTTTTTTATTTTTTTCTGAAAGATTTATGTTTTCCTGTGGTTGGTACATAAAAACTACATTTTAACTACAAAACCACATTTACCATACTATCAAACTATTAATACAACATTAACAATTAATACAACATAATACATATAGTAAATATCTTGTGTAGAGCCATATAATATGCATTTTTCACAGCTGGAAGCAGTGGATTTTCTCGGCAGGCAGGGGGGTGTCCTAGCAGGCAAAGTGAGCAGTGCTGGAGAACCCGCAGTGGCTGGACCTGGGCTGACCCAAAATCCAGCAGGGCAGGCAAAAAATACCCCTCCAAATTCCTGGGCGCTCCAACAGGTGATAGAAATTCTCAGGACCAAATCCCTCCGTTAACCATGGAACCCAACGCAGCCACCAGTTGCTTGACCGTCCTCCTTCCGGAAAACTGAGAGCCGAAAAAAACCCCCAACCCCCTCCCACCCTCAGCTCCCGGGAGCCTTTCCTTCCCCCTAAACTAAGTGATCAACTCCCTTTTGTCTGGGTCAAGCACCCTTTAAGTATCAATATTTAGTCTCCTAGCAACTTACCGGGGGGAAAAATTCCACAGAAAAACTTAACCCCCAACAGAAGCCCAGGAGGGTTTGAGGGAGATGGTAGGGAAGGAGGGAACTGGAGGTGCTGAGGAACACTGGGGCTGCAGGGCTCCCAAGGGGATGGAAAGGCTGGGGGTGTGGTGGGGCCAAGGGAACAGCAGAGGCCCAGCAGCAGCACAGTGGGGTCTGGGCCAGGGTCAGCCCTGGTGGGTTGCAAAGACTGGTGCTTTGCTAGGTCCATGTTCCAGAGATCCAGGGCTTCATTTAGTTCCGTACACCATAACCTGCTCTCTGGTCTTTTCCCTCTCCTGAATGCCCTTTTCCATGAGCAACAGATGCTGACAGTGTGCCATGGGGCTCGTCTGTCTGCCTGTCCACTGGAGCCTTTGCCTTGAGCTTTTTCCTGGGAGGCTGACTTTTCTGCTGAGCTCCCGAGCTGGCCGGCAGCCCTCACCTGTCAGAGGTGTTGCCTCTTGGGGAGTGTCCAGCCGCCCGCTGGGCTCCGCTGGAAGACATCCAGGGAATGCAGACAGACTCTTGCCAGCATGCCCTGCAGGGAGCCTGCAAGGTGACTGGCATCTGCCTGAACGAAAGAGGTTCAGGCTGGAGACAAGGAATCAAGCCCAAAATCCAGTGAGCACGGATGGGAAGCACTGGTGTCTGTTACCTTTGAGAGGCTGGGGGATCATCTAGCTTGGAGGTCTCTGGGAGCAGCAACCAGCCAGAGCACGAGTGCCAGGAGCCTGTGAGGCCTGGAAGGAGAAAGCACTGCCAGTGGGAAATGCAGCTAAGGTTTCCAAAGGTGCAGCAGCTTCCAGCACCAAACATGCACTCTTGGATCTTGGCAGGAGCAGCCCCTGGGAACAGAAGCCGTTGGCCAGCGGACGAGGATGGCGAGGGGCAGGGCCATCATTGCCACCGTCCCGGCCTTCCACGGCATTGGGGCAAGGCTCCTCGAGTACTCTCCCCTCTCGGTCTCCAGGTTAATTTGAGTAGTTTAATGTTGTAATGCATTAATTGGGTTTATATTGTGTTTCATCGGGTTTGTAATGTTTCCCGTTCCCCTTGGAAACTGTATCATGCTTGGCCGCGCCCATCCTCCACACTGGAAAGTTACCCAACTCTGTTCCACTCCCGCCTCATCCCTATTGGATAGTGGCTGGTCCCTGCCTCTGGGCCCGTCCTGCCCGGGGAAAAAGCCCCGGGACTGGTGGGGTGGCTCTCTCTCTGGCATCGGTGAGGACGGGAAAATAAAGCTATAATCCGCGTCCCACCTCCCCCGTCCTAGTTTTAATTTGAAACCAGGCGGAAACACCAATTAATGTAGTGGTTTCATGTTCACTAAATTTTGGTCTTGGTACTTACTCTTTCTGTGGGAGAGAGACTAGGAGAAAAACAAAGCAGGCTCCAGCTTAGAAATTAACAAATAGTTTATTAGCATACACTAAAAGAATAGAAAAAAGAAAGTTGAAAAAAAACCTTAAACCAGAATGAAACTTCAAAAAACACTCTCCCCTCTTCTTACAAATTGTTCACTTTCTTACAAAAACAATATAAAGAGACAAAACTTGTAATTTTCAGTCAGTTTCACTATCTGACAGTGGTCTTTCATCAGTTCCTTAGGGGAAGAGTCTCTTTTGGAGTCATGGATCCGACTGACAACCTAGAACAGTTCTCTTGTGGGTTTTAAACTGTTGCAAAAACAACTGCCCAGAGAAACCTGCCTTGGTGACCCTCCCATTAGCAGGTTCCCAAGCTGCTTATGGGTCATGGGTCTTAGACTTTTGCATACTGGGGTGTCACCTTTTAAAGATGAATGACTCCAAAGCAAAGGATTCTCCACCTCAAGGTACAGAGATATCTTTTCACTTCTTCACTGGCGCAGGGGGCTTCTCATCTTTATCCCTGTTCAAGCATCTTATAGGATTTTACTTAGTTCATCACAAACACCTTTGCTCAAATTTACACACAAATTAAAACAATCATCTCCCTAAATGCATATCTTTCCCATGATTTAAAGGAATGACCTAAATATAGAGTTAATTTCCATGGCTCAAGTAAGACTAGAACAACCAACTCTTCAACCCTCTGTCCCAATAGTCTTTTCACTCTTGCTACTGACTTCATGCTGTTGTTCTTTATGTTCACTCTGTCTTTCCTTACTCTCTCAGAGAAGGGCCAAGCTCTGGAAGCTTCATGTTGCTAAAAAAGAGTTAAATCTGCTCTGAGTCTTTGTGTCTCTCTCTCTGTAGCTCATGGTGTTAGATGTTCAAGGCCGAGCTGATGAGGGAGGAAGAACTCACAGAAACATCAGAGATGGGAGCACTCAGGCAGTCCCAAATCACAAAAAACCAGGCAGGGTCATAAATGCCTTCTCACCTGGGAGCCTATGGAATCTGGCCAGGCCTCAGGCCAGCTCCCCCGCAAAAGGGGGGAGCATCAGGCCCAGCTCGATGTTACCTCTCTCTCTCTGGCCAAAGGAAGAAGAAAAAGGGCCCACCTACAGGAAATTCACAAGGTTTTATATGGTACTTCCCAAAGTCGCAGCTAACAATTTCAGTGGTCAGAATAGATGCCAATATTCCAGCTAACTCTCCAGTAGGTCTCTGTCTCTTCCAAAGCAATTCCCAGGTCTTGACCTGGAGAATTATTCTACATTCTTCTATAACTAAAAAACCAAACTGTACTAACCCATGACACCCCCGGACAAAGAACAGGCTCTTTCCTTTTGCCATCAGCGGTCATCTGGGTCTCTCTAAAGAAATACCACAGTTTAATGGGCTGCTTGCTCATCAACTGTCAGTCACTTGTCAGCTTGTCAATCAGCTTGTCAAGCTGTGAAATACTTGCACATGTACATCTGTGTATGTGTGTGGCGGTTGCACATGTGAAGTTGCCAGGGTTTCCTTTGGGCTCATTTCGAAGTTGCAATGAACCTGTCTTTAATGGGCGCCAAGATTCCAGAATTTTTAAAATTTCAAGTAAATATGAAATCTCATTTGTTAATTACCCTACTTTAGGGAGAGTTTTAAACTAATGAGGGAGAGGCTTCCATCACTGTTGGTTGAATACATCACACAGCTGGTACCACCTGAGCTAAAGGATTCCTGAAAAACCTGGATGACAACTGTATGGTTCCTAAGGGAACCAGCTGAGAAAGACGCCTTCCTGGATCTGCTGCTCGTCAACAGAGAGATCTCGTGAGCAAAGTGGAGATGAGCAGTCATCTTGGGCACAGTGATCACGGGGCATCAATTTGTCGTCAGGAGGAAAAGTGTAAAGCCTCAGCAAAGCCTCAGCTCTGGGCATGAGGAGAACAAGCTTCGGGCTGCTCAGGACACTGGTGAGTGAAGTCCCCTGGGACAATGCTTTTGCTGGTGCCCAGGTCCATCAGTGCTGCTCACTTTTCAAACATCACCACCTAAGGGCATAGGAGTGGGCAATTCCCAAATGCTAGAAGCCAAGTGTCTTGATTTGAAAGACAGGTATCTGCTAGGGAGGGGCAGGGCCTCTCTAGGAATGGGGAATTCTAATCCTCTCCCTCCAAGTTATAATTTAGAAGATTAAAGAGGCTTTTCAGGCAGAGGTATGGAGAAAGGAGTAACAGTTCTTCACTAGTAAATATAACAAGGCAAACAAACAACAACAACTACAGCATTAATAATACAGAGAACCAGGAACCTTGAGGGGCTTTGTTTCACAAAGCCCGGGGCAGTCTGATCTCTTGGGACCCCAAGAGCACCAAGCTGGAACAGCGGAAACTCCCAGGCTGGTGGCTGGAACAGCAAGGGGGGGCAGGGGGAATGTCCCAGCAAAGTGAGTGCTGCTGAAGGAGCCGTGATGGCTGGACAGGCCTCTCCCAGCCCTGTCCTTTTCCCTCCCCCAAAACTCATGTGATCTTCCCCCTCCCTCAGACACGTCTTTTGTGTGGGTCGAGCACCATCTAAGCATCAGTACTTAGTCTCTTAGCAACTTAAGGCAAAAAATTCTACAGGAAAAAAGAACAAACCTTATCCCCAACATCAAGCAATTGCTTCCATTATGAAACAACGAATGATGCTTACCTATCCCTAATATACATTGCACATGGGGATGCACCACATGGCAGGAGAAGAACTTAATAATCCAAAAATAATTAAGAACTTAATAATCCAAAAATAATTAACAGGCTTGAGACTACATACAGAAACTGGGGTTTAAAATCCTTCTTGCATGAACTGTAGACCACACAGAATCTAATATATTACAGAAGAATAAGTAAAAAATTACTTAACCCTCCAACCAAGTGCAGCCCACAACAAAGAGCAACAGAGTAAGCATTTGGTAGACTGGAGGTTCAGGGCTGTTGGAGGTGGGCAAAATGAGCAGTGACACATCCAAAATACTGTGCCAGCTACTCACAACCAACAGGTAATGAAAAGCCCCAACCCAAACCAAATTCTCCACCCATGGAATTAATTCACACACAAAACTTTTGGAAAGCGACTAGTGCCTGTGAAGTATTTCAGCTCTCAATAGTGTTTTCTGCTAGCACATTACTCAAAATGATCCATTTCCAGCAACCACAGCAGCAGTAAAATATCCACAAGTGCATCAGAGACCAGCTGAAATGTAACAGAATTTTCACAGAAAATGTAGCTTTGTTCTAATGGGAAATGTATAGTAAAATGTCTCCAAAAGCCTGGGGAAGTCCAGGTTCACACTCGTGGTATCTGAGCATGGTGAATGCATCAAGCTCTGACACACACACTGCTGGATGCGAACACATCCCTCCCCATCCACTTTCGGAGCCTTCTTTCTGCTGAGCTAAGGAGAAACACCGACTGCAACACCCCAGCCAATACAGCCTCATTGCTAGGGATCTGACACCCTCCGAGGTACAAACCAGCCACGGTACGGAGCTCTTACTCTCCAGACCAAGAACTCAGAGCTCCGCTGAGCCTGCACGCCCTCCTCCAGGCACCCTGTGCAGGCACAGGAGCTGCAAGTCACCATGCTCATAGCACGTACGGACAGACAGAGGGACACAGAGCCCAATTATGTCTGACCGTCCTCCTCCCATGCTCGCACACAGGCAGCAGCACAGGCACACGCGTGCACACACACACACACACACACATGCACACACACATGCACACAGACACACACACATGCATACAGACACAGATACACACAGACACAGACACACAGACACATACAGACACACTCAGATGCACATACAGACACACGGACACAGACACACAGACGGGCACAGACACACACTCAGATGCACATACAGACACACGGACACAGACACACAGACGGATACAGACACACGCACAGACACACACTCAGATGCACATACAGACACACGGACACAGACACACAGACGGGCACAGACACACTCAGATGCACATACAGACACACGGACACAGAGACACAGACGGGCACAGACACTCAGATGCACATACAGACACACGGACACAGAGACACAGACGGGCACGGACACACTCAGATGCACATACAGACACACAGACACAGAGACACAGACGCATACAGACACACACTCAGATGCACATACAGACACACAGACACAGAGACACAGACGCACACACACACATACACACGTGCTCACACACACGCACGCCCACACGCACGCTCAGCACGGCAGCTCGCCCAGGAGCAGCTGTCCCACCTCCCCCGCTGTGGTGCGATGCCGCTGCGGGCGGTGCCCGGCTCCTGCTGCCGGGCAGAGCCGACACAGCCCCGGCTCCCCTGGCGCTGCCCGGCCGAGGCGAGTGACGGGCAGCGTGCGAGCTGCGCTGCCAGGACTGCGGACGGGCCGTTCGCCCTAAGAGAGAAAATTCTCCTGAGATATTAGCATGGACCTTTTTTGCATCCTTTAGAGACTTGCTTTAAGCAACAAAACATCAGAGCTTTCCTGCTGTTACTGCACTGCTTCTTAGTAGCCTCAGTCTTCCTCCGCGGATAACAATCACTGTTACTTCAAGGCTCACATGATATTGGTGCTGTCTCTTTGTTTCCTTTTCAATTCGATCATGCTTACTTTGAATAATTTTCATGGATCCTTGAGACCTGCAAGTGTCCGCAGCTTTGCACAGGCACTTAAAATGATCTCAAAAAACCATACATTTAGTGCTAGTTAGGTGAAAAGGCAAATATCACAGTGTCTGTGCTGAAGAGTAATTATTTATCTGAAACACTGTTTTGGAAGAGCTAGAAATAACTCAAAAGACTGCAGCATTTGCATGAATGGAAAAGAAGCAGGTAGGATTCCTTCTACCTGTTTTGGTGTCAGTGTTGAATATATGACATAGAAAATAAAAATGGGTAACTCTCTTGAAGTTGCCAAATAGGGCTTAAAGACTAACTAACTAAGGGAAAAAACCCCAAAAACAAAAAACAAAACGGGGAAAAAAAAAAAAAAAAACCCAACAAAAACAAAAACCCACCACTAAACTAAAATATGTAAAACTGTGCACACAATATGGTAAACTACAGTGAAGTTTTTGCAAGTAATGGAAGTAATGGAACAAGAAACACTAGCACATGCCCAAAGAAAAAGTTCAAGGGAAACTCACCTTTAAAATCAAAATATTCAGCAAATATGGCCACTAGGGACCCCTCTTAATAAATCTCTGGGGCCATAAAAGGACGTCCAGTAAGAGGCAAATGCATAGAAAGCATTCTAAGAAAGTGATATTTATATATTAACTAAGAAACATGCTTTAATGAATTTGTACAATTATAATTATAAAAAATACTTTGTTGTAAAGTCTCATGATACACACAGAAATACTGAGATACTTTTCTGTGTGTCCTGCACAGATCAAGAATATCTGCTTTCTAATGCTTCAATTTGTGTTAGAAAGTTTATTCCAGCAGATTTCAGTATCAATACCTGTTCTTAACAGTCTTTTTCTATAGACCACAGTGAGAGAGCAGATCTGTTAATGAGAGGATTTCTGCTACCTTTCCCATGGGGAATATCTGATCCATTGCACAGCTCGGAATGCTTCACTGAACACCATACACACAGTTCTGAAGGCAGGGGGAGGGCAGCACTTCCTCTCAAAGATATAAATTCAAGAAACACCCATTCAAACAACTTGCATGGTAGATCCCTTCCTGGAGTGTCTCAGAGGCCTTTGTCCTTTACAGTTCATTCTGGTGTGATCTCAAATGGGATTTGTCCTTTTCTTCGATTTTGAATAACTTGTTTGCCAGGCAGTAGCATACTTGTAAAACTTGTCTCTTGGTAAAATTAGAAGTGTAGCCCTTTCAGTGACAGTTTACTTTAATACTGAGAGACACAGAGAAGCTCTTCAGGACTCTCCACCAACTCCAACATGTGTCACCTACACTGTTTATGTGAGTTACCCTTTCAAGACAGCATTCTCACAACAGGAGACCAACTCCAGCTGCTGCCCCATGCAGAAACCTGGGTCATTCACTACAGCTGGTCTGTGGTATCCCTAAGGAGATTCCAGACCCCTTCTGCAGTCCTTCCCTCATGGCTCTCGGCAGCTGCTGCACCATAGCTGACTCCAGGACACCACTCAGAGTCCTCCTCAAACATCCTAGGATGTTTCTAGGAGCTAAAAATAACATTGCTACAGACCTTCTCTGCCAGTCCTTTGCCAAAGGCTGGGCGAATGTGGATACTTCCAGCCATTTTCCGTGGTTGCTCTGCTTAAGTTGCTGGAGATTTCAGTGACTCACTTTGAAGGCATGCTCTCAGACTAGTGGGACATTAGCAACACAGCTCCCCAGAGCAGCAGCAGCATCTGGCATATACGGACAGACAGAGGGTACGTATCACAGAGCGTTGCAATCAGGGTATGGTGACCATGTGTTGGGGCTTGAGATTTTTCTTTCTGTTTTCTTTACTTGTTACTAGTAGAATTTTTTCCCATTGTGTTGCTAAGAAGCACTGATGGCTGAGTGCTTGAGACAGTGGGAAGGGGAACTCTCGATCTGAGCCTTCGGAGGGGAATGGTGTAGCTGCTGCTTGGGAAAGGAACTCACTGCTGCTGCAGAAGTCCAGCTCGGTCCTGTTTCTTCTGGTGTGAGGCCGCATCCCACCCTTGCCCGCCAGGACGTCCCGCAGTTCCAGCTACCACCGTGGGGCTTCTGATATATCTCATCCACCAGCCAGGATTTTCTGCCGTTCCAGCTTGGTGCTCCTCAGAGTCCTACAGGGGCACTGGGATCAGACTTCACCTGGGGTTTTGTGAAGCAAAGCCTCTCCTCCATCCCTTCCTGTCTCAGCCAAGAAGGCTGTGACAAGGTTTCCTGGTTCTGTTTTGCTGTTAATGCTGTAGTTGTTGTTTTGTTTGTCTTGTTATACATACTAGCAAAGAATTGTTATTCCTATCCCTATACCTTTGCCTGAGAGCCTCTTAATTCCAAAATTATAATAATTCAGAGGGAGGGGGCTTGCATTCTCCATTCCAAAGGAGGCTGCAGCATTCCCTGGAAGACACCAGTCTTTCCAAACCAAGACACCATGGTTCCTCACATTTCACATTAAACTTCCTTAATGATCACTCTGCAGTGCCATTGCAAAAACCAATGAAGGTTATTTGTTCTCCTCTAAACTCTATTCTGTTTTATTCTTTCATGAAAGAACAGTTCCCTAAACAAACATGTTTGAAAGCACTTGATAGTGCAAAGAGATCTGCACATACCAGGAACCAACTTTCACCATGATGCATCTGCACATACAAATTTCTCTCCAATTTGCAATGCAAACTAAGAAAAAGAAAGAATCTTAACATAGGAAACTGACTTCAAAACACAGAATATGTAGAATTTGTTCCAGGTTATGGGTGTGTATTATAAATGCGGTGGTGGAGAGAAATTCAGAGCATTTGCTAGGCAGAAACTTCCCAGTCTGGGAGCAGTGGCTCCTCCGTATGCCACAGGGCTGTAAACTGTGCCTTGGGCAGTTTCCTCCTTTCCCAATGAAAAGGTTTTAACTGATGAAAGTCAAGTTTTGCAGATGGGAGGCTGCATGCTGATGGCAGCCAGGCTGAAATAGCTCCTTCATGAGCATATGCAGCCCCGTCCCCAAATTCGTCTCATCTGCCCAATTGGACTGAGTTTTAAAGACTGAGGATCCCACTTCTATGCAAATTCCTGGCTTCTTAGGACAGCTGGGGATAGAGCTCAGGAGAAATACAGCTCTAAATGCCAGGTTACTGCCTGTCCCTCTCACTGCTGTCTGTCTGCAGGGCACCACACCAGCAGCAGAACCTCCTCTGGCTCACTCTCTCCCTCCCGAGGCTAAAGGGGAGGCAAAGGACAACAAACCTCCACATGTGGTCAGTGCAGGGCCGGAGCATGCTGAACCAGTAAGTGGCAGCATTTGGTTGGTACAGTGCAAAGCTTTGGTGCAGTGCAGAGCTGCGAGCTTCTGCTCAGGCAGCACTTGGCCTTTGTGGCTGAAGATGATGAGGGCTGGAGTCCTGCCCATGACCTGTCTCTTCAGCCCAGCCACTGACACATGGGAGATGGGATCTGAACTTTGCCATGCCGGCACCATTTTCCTGGCATTCTGACAGGGACTGTGAACTTCCCTGGGTGTCAGATAAGCGGTAGCGTGATGTCCTTTAGTGCTACCGGTGTGAAAGTGAGCCGCTTTGTGCGCAGTGTCTGTGCAGGCTGCCTGTGGCCAGCAGAGAGAGCGGGCCCAAGGCGCAGTTCACAGCCCCGTGGCGTAGGCAGGAGCCCCCGTTGCCTGCAGGCACCTGCCCCTCTCCACGCCCTGTCTAGGTAGTTACAGTCACTGCTTTGACTCCACCCTTAACTTTGACATGACCCAATTTTGCCAGTCGGGACTCTTCAGCCCAGGCAGGAAAGGCGGAGGGGCACGAGAGCACGGATGGAGCGCGCAGAGCCCCGGAGTTGAGGTGTGTGCTAAGCTTTCTCGCTTTCCCTGGCCGGGGGTGGGCATTGCTGGGATTCAGGAGGCCCAGCGCATCAAAGAAGGAATTTGGCTTTCTCATCGTTTGACTTGCTCAGCACAGACAGGCGAAGGCAGTCCGTGGGCAGGTCCGGCTGCCCACCGACCTGGAGCAGAGCTGCCCCCTGGGAGTCGCTTCTCAATCCTTGACAAAAAGTATTCCAAACTGGACCAGGGTAGAAGCAAGGGAGGTTCGGGCTGGCCTTAAAGAGAGCAAAGAATTGAACTGCAAAGGCAATCATGCAGCAGAACAAGCGCCTCAGAGGGCTTGTGCAGATTCCACCTCTGGAAATTTGGAAGCCCCAGCTGGACAGAGCCTTGAGCAGCCTGCCCAGATGCCATAGCTGACCCCAAGTGCTTGGAGCTGAAGACTGGGCTAGAGGCTTCCTGGGGTCCCTGCCAGCCTAAACCATCTTGGGATTGGATCTGATGACTGGATTGGAAATTGATAGCTGTCTCCTCCCCAAGCTATAGCTTGCAGGCTCTTTCCTTGTTTCACCAGTGAAAGCAAGAGTAATTGTGGGAGTACTCATCTAGACTTATCAAGCCTGTCTTAGGCAAAGAAGAACTTTTGCAAGTCCGGTATCCACTGTATCAGGCAGAAGTGTAAGATTTCACAGGCAAGAAGGTGTTAAGCTGAGAGTAGCAGAGCTCTCTGGAAGTGTATTGTGGCTTCTGGAAGCTTGTTTTACTTCCTCCGTGGTGACTCTTTCACCTGCATGAAGGACAAAGAGACATGCTGGTCTAGGGAGGGAATTGCAGCATTCCCTTGAAGTGGAACTAGAGGGCTGCCGGAAGTCCCTGAGACTGCCCTATGTGGCCATGGTATGTAGTCCTGGTTTTGCAAGGAGACTGTGCTGCAACTAAAGGCTTGTTTGTCTGTCCCCTTGGCGTAGATGGAAGTAGTTGGATGCCCTTGAGAGAAAGCGCCACTCCTCACTAGGGAGGGCGTTTGAAGTGGCGACAGAGACCGCGGAGGAATTGCAGCCTCAGAGGGATCTGCTGAAGGAGGAGGTTCCTCTGGCAGGGCCAAAGGTACGCTCCCCTTATTCCTAGGCAGCACCTGTGGGAGAGGGAGCTGTCCCCAGCAAGACCAGGCCAAATGTTGCTTCTGGCAGCAAGCTAGGAGTGAGACTGTGTTGTTCTGGTTGTTCCTCTTGAAAAATGGTGCCCCCCTTGCTTCCAGGTTTGCCGCCCGCTGCGGCCAGCCCACAGGGGTCTGGAGAAGCTGCTCCAGGAGTTCTCTCGCCAAGGGCACATGCTGTCCCGGGTGTGCAGAGAGAAAGCGGCGCTGGCACAAGAGAACGCTGCCCTGGGAGCCCGACTGGCAGCCACGGAGAGGAACCTACGAGGCCTTTCAGAGCAGCTGGTAGAGGCCAGGTAAAGGCAGGGAGGAGACCCTGGGCGGGACATTACGGAAGGTCTGTAATTACAAAGGTGGGAAGTGTTCCATCAGGATTTACTGCCTCCTGCGTGCTCTCCACGTGTTTCTCAGACAGAGACGCAAAGAGATATGAGAAAAAAGAAAAGGATGCTGTCAGCTGAATGTTATTTTTCAAGCTCTCCAAGCTCTTTCTGGGTGTCTGCTTGGGACCCTTTGCACATTCCTGTGACAAGTGCAAAGCAAGCCAACTTGGCACCGAATTGAGTAGCAGGGAAACGGTGCCGATGTTTGCTGAAACCGGGAAGTTCCCTCTAGTTTGGGTTTCTCTTTTGGTGTATCTGAACATCAGCCTTTCCTTTGCCAAGTAGTTTGACATGGGATTTTTCAGAATTCGTGGCTCTTACATGGGAATGTTGTGAGTAGGGTGCTGATACTTTGGGTGAAAGCCGGGGGGTTGTGCTAAAAATCTTGAGACCCTTCTGAGCTGACTCTGGTGAAGTACGGTGCGGGGCCTAGAGTTGCATACAAGCAGCAGCAGCAGCAGCAGAAGGGAGAGGTCTTGTGAGTTCTCGACAGTGTCTGGGATTCTTGCTGAGCACTGGTCCTTGCTCACTTGTCCACCCACCTCTGTAATCTGTCAAGGTGCCTTTGGCTGGTCCCTTTTGAAAGAGTGCCAAGCATTTGGGCACTGCTGTTTACCAAAAATAAAGGTAGCAAGTGTTCTTGTTCATGAAATTCCAGTAATTTAAATGGCAGGATACCTGTCCCTCCTCTGAGATAGTTCTTCTTCAGGTAAAAACCTAGTTCTGGTTTCCTACTCCTGTTGCCAGAGTAGAAGCCGGAGCTTTCCTACGTCATTCGGTGCATTCTTTTAGGCCCTTTTACTTAGTGAGCGTGTGGAAAACGAAGCACCTCTATGCAGACTATGAATAGCATTAAACATTGACAAGCCAGCCAGGAGAACACTGTGTTCTGTCGTCCTGCAGAGCGACTTGGAAGTGCTGATGAGCTCAGGGCTGTGAGCAGAGGCTGGGCTTTTGCTCAGTGGCAGAGACTTTGTGGGCACAGCCAGCCACATGGGTGGGATCCATCAGGCAACAGCTCAGCTTTGAGATCCAACTCAGCTGGGCTTTCTGTGCTGGGCTAGGTCATGAGGAAGGGCTGCCCAATCATCTGGAGGGGCCTGCTTTGCTATTTTAAGTGGTCAAAATAGTCTTGCTCTCTCTGAGGTTCCATGCAAGCCATTTCCATACTCAGGTGTAGGGGTCTTAAGGCACATCTTAGTGGAAAAAGCGCCCGTGGGAGCCAGGAACAGTTTTGCTTCATCTTCACAACTTGTAGGTCAGAGAAGGAGAGCTTGCAAAGCAGCCTGCTGGAGGCTCAGCGGCACGTATCGGAGCTGGAGATCGCCAGGAGCCATCTGGAAGGCCAAGCTGACAGAGCCAGGCGGGCCAAGGAGGTGATACTCGGTGAGAGCCTCACGCGCTTTCTTTCTGGTGATCGCCCTGCCTAGCGCAGTTGCTTGGTAGCCGGCTCTGTCTGCAGGGCTTCTGAGGAGTGAAGGAGCTGGGGGCAGGTCCCTCCTTGCCTGGGACTGAAAGGGCTTAAGGTCAGGAGAGTGCTCTGCTTGTGTCGTCTCGTGACTGTTGCCGGTTGTCGTGCTTGCAGGGAATGTGAGGCGCCTTCGTTGTGAGCTGCAAGCTGTGAGATCTCTCCACAAGCAGCAGCGTGAAGAAATGGCCCAACAGCTCCGCTGGGCAGAAGAGCAGTACAACAAGGCTCTCGGACGCTGGCAATCTGCTCAGGAAGAGGAAACCAGGAAGCTCCAGGCAAACTTGGTGAGAAACCATACGTACCTGAAGTTTTCAGGCAAGCTTGGTGGGCTGGCTTAGCAGAAGAGCCGCATGGGTATGTGACGTGGCCGCAAGTATCTGCTGTAGGCTGCACGTCACTGGGCCAGGCAGCCAAGGGCTTCAAGGGCTCACGCTTGCAGGCCTGTGAGGACCCAGAGCAGGGTACTCGGACAGGACATGCAGCCGCAAATCCAGGATGGGCGTAAGCCAAGTTTCCCAGGAGGCTGGGTGGTGAGCGCCCCAAAGCACGGCAGTGAAGGGGCAGGATCTTCCCCAGGGCCTTGTGCCGTGCAGCAGACGGCTGCTGACCCTGCGGCCAACTGCAGTGCCAGCAACGGGGTTCCTTGCTTTCTGTCCTTCCACAGTGGACAGAGCTCTTCCCTTTGGGCTTGAAGCATATGCCACAGGCATACCCGTGTTGCTGCTGGTACCTCAGCTGCTGGCCTGTCTCGTGACTAGGGCATTGGGGTGCTGGCCTCCTCCTCGTCCTGCAGTCCACCTGCAGCTTCTCCTTGACCAAAAGGCAGAGGAACTTTTAGAACAGAGCCTCTGAGAACAGGCAGAAATCCTAAGGAGAGAGGGGTCAGGAAACAGGCAGCCATCGGAACAGGGAAGGAATGTGGCATCTCCTTTCTTTGCACCTGCTGACCCTCCTCCTAAGTTTCTGGTGAGGACAGGAGTGCTGGAGGGCACAAAGCCACTGCTGTGAACTCTTCAGGTGGGGGGGTTGTGGAAGGGATGAAGCTTGCATTCTTTCCCTTGGAGAGCATAGCTGGGGCTTCATGTGGATGTGTCTCTTCCCCTCATCAGGAGAGACAGCTGGAACAACAGCGTTTGGAGGCGCGGGAGCAGCTGGAGCTACAGGCAAACTTCCTGGCAGAGGTACAGAGGGAGCGGGAGAAAAGGCTGCTTAAGATGAAGCAGGAAGTTGACATCATGCAAGCTGAATAAGAAAAGATAAGGACCAGAGCCAATCAAGAGGCAAAGAGTGTGAAAAGAGAGTTTGTGTGTTGTTTTGGACTCCTCTGGGCTCCTTATGGGCACTGCTTCTCTGGGCAATGTCTGTCTGGATGGGCTTGTGTCTTAGGTGGCCCTTGGTAAAGACAAGAAGGAGAAGAAAATGCTTTTGGAAAGTGTGGGCGCATCAGTCTTGGTTGCCACGCAAGCAAGGCTGTGTGGGAAGTTTCAAGCCATCTTCTCTTCATTTCCGTGCAGCTCCAGCGTCGGAAGGCTGCTGTCTTAGACAGGATGGGCCGGCTGTAGGGAAAGCTAACCAAAAGGCAGCAGCAGGTAGAGCAGCTGAGGCTGGAGCTGAAGAAGGAGCGGGAGAACGGGCAGGTGAGCCTGACTGGCCAGGTAACAGAGGGAAGGGCAGTAACGGCGGCCTGGACTGTAGGTCTCAGGAAAGGGGAGGCCAGGCCTACCGCAGGCACTGAAGCACAGAGGCAGGTGCTAGTAAGATCTTTCTTGACACATTATCAAGGACAAGCTGCAGGAAGCTCAGAGGAAGATGAAGGCAATGGAGAAGAGGCACAAAAAAGAAATGGAAAGGATGCTGCGCCTCATGCATCGGCACATGCTGGCTAAACAAATGAGGGTGAGTGAAAGAGCAGTAGGCACCTCCTGCATGCAACAAGGGGTCTCTCCTCACCCTCCCCCTGCAGGGCAGCAGGTGGATGGGGGCAATGCCTCTGTCTGCCACGCCCTGTGGTCTCCACAGCAGCTGGCCGCCAGGACGCTTACTGGGCCGCTGAATCTCAGCTGCTGCCCTGGGCAGCAGGGCCAGTGCTTTGGCCGGTGGGCCAGCAATCCTCTGAATGTATTTCTGCTGGCCACAAAGTGCTCGCTTTGTTTTTGGAGGGGTTTGCTCAGGTGAACGTGGTGACCCAGGCAGATTGCGAACAAGCTGTCCCTGTCCGTGGTGAATGCAGTCCTCAGAAGAGGGTGAAATTTAAAGGTGCTCTTTCCCTTTCACAGTCTCAATAGTGCTGGCTGTGACAAGCTCTTGTCCCTGTCTGCTTGTTTGGGCTTGACTTGAGGTGGAAGAGTTGACAGCTCAGCTTGCAGCCTAACACCAGTGTTGTTCCTAAGGGCTTGCCTTCGAAATGCGCTGTCTGGAGCATCTCTGCCAGCCACCTTTCTGACACAAACAAATTTCTTGTCCCAGATGGAGGTGGGCTCTGCTGCTGCAGCAGCATCCTTCGAAGAGGCCTCCTCTCCGCGGCCTGAAAACTCGAGCACAAACAGTTCGTCCCGCTCAAGCAAGGAGAGAGAGAAGCAGTGCCTGGAGCAGCTGAGTACGTCCAGTGGATTTCTCGTGCGATGGAGCAGAGTGCTGCGTGTGTGCCTCAGCGTGAGCTGTACCACAAGTTCCTCCTCACTCTGGTGTCAGTCAGGCATTTTGGACTCCCTATGGAAGCCATTGTTGTGCTTGGAGGCAGCCAAGGGAGCACTTTGGGTCGTTCCTTTTGCCTTGGAGTGCAGCTGGGAGTGGGTGGGCTTTGCCTGAGCTTCCCTGTGCAAAAGCAGGGGTTGTTTCCTGAGCAGCAGAAGGCTGCCACCTAGCAAAGGACCCAGTGAAGGTGTGTGTGTGCTAGTCTGGCCAAAGTGATCACAACAGTTGGCTTCCTGGATTCCCTTTAGACGCCTGACGCATCACCAGTCATTGGAGGCGAAATCCTGCCGAGAAATTGATTGGCTGTGGGCCTGGTTTCATCCTGGTGTTGTTTTTGTGACTGGTATTGCTTCTACTACTCCTTCTACCGTTTGTTTTGATAAGAATTCTACATTTTGGTTAGCCCAACCTCCTTGAAAAGAACATCAGACACATCTCAAAAAGACACATCTTTGTGGCGCAGTCAGATAAAACCGCCCTGCAGGCAATTCTCAGAGGGAAGCCTGCAGCCCCTCTGCTGCCTGCTCCTCCCCTGCCGGGCACTTTGTCACAGCCAATGCCCAGCGGGTAAATACTCCTGAAGTACCAAGCATTGGCCTCAATCCCTGCACAGATCGCACTCCAGGAAAGCACACCAAGGCCTTTGGTGACTCTGCAGTACAACAAACCGAGTTGCTTCTTGCAACTGGTCATAGCTGCCAGTGCAGTGCTGTCAGAGAATAACCGGTCAGGTACCGAACAGAGCCCAGTTTACCCAGGGTCTGCCATCAAGTGTTGGGACAAAATGGGGGATTGAGCGACTCCTGCATGGGGCTGAACTCAAAGGCAATCATGGTCAGTCTTGAGTGGTGCCAACAGCTTGTAACGGCGCTCGGTCTGGCTCTGGCTTCTTCACAGTGGTTGTCATTTGTGGGCTTTGCCAAGCTTTTTGTCACACCTGCCCTGCCGCTGATGGCTGGTGTGACTGCAGAGGCTGGAGCCTTCCTTCGCTGGCAGGTTTCAGCTGTCACCCCATTGCTGCAGCTTTGCCTGGACTCGTGAAAGGATCAGCATCTCATTTGGCCAGCTGTCTGTGTCTCGGCAGCGCCTGAGGAGCGGCGCTGTCCTTGTTACCCGCCTTGGCTGTGCCTATTTGGGAAGATGGTGCACGTGGGCGGTGTTCAAGAGGCCGAGTCCAGTGCCAGTGACTGCTGCACCCCCGGCTGGAGACAAGGAGTTGTAGTTCTCCACTAAGTGGAGCGTGGGCAAAGTCATCTTCAGAACTTAGCCTGCGCATAAATGGAGAGCGTCCTAATTCTCACGGCCGTTGTTCTTGGTGATAGCATGAGCTGCTGTTCTCGAAACATGGCAAGGCATTCTTTGGGCAAACTGCGGAGAGGTAGGGAAGGCCCCCTCCTCTCCTGGAATTGACTTTGCAAAGTTCTTTCTGCTCTGCAAAAAGCAGCTGTGGATAAAACTTCCCCCCAGATCCCAGGGTGCATTTAATCTTTGGAAGGATGAAACCTTTTGTTGACTCTCACAAGGGAGTGTTTATTGAAGGGTCATGATTTTTCAGCCCTCCTTCCTGTTTGTAGATGCAACCACTCGCCTTGGTGCCTGTTCTTTTCTGATCTCTGTCTGCTCTGAGGGTTTCTCCCTGGGCTTAGTTTCCTCTCACAGTAACCCTGCAAAGGCGTGTGGCGAATCAGACTCTGTGCAGGCCATGTGCGCTACAGAGCTGCCTCTCTTGCTGAGGCTGCTGCTGTTGTTCTTGTTGATGTTACTGTTAGCCAACCGACCACACGTTGCTCAGAGCCCCGGAGAGTGGAGCTGGGCTTCAGAGCTCCTGGAAGTCAGTATCTCTGTTTTGAAGTTTGCTTCTTGCATTTTGTTTCTTTCAGGGAGGGCTGTGAGTGTGGGAGATCCAGAAAAGAAATACACTGCGTGGCAACACATTGGCAGTGGGTGAGTGCAGCCACAGAACCGTGGGCCGGGTATTTTGGTGGTGCAATATCAAGTGGGAAGTCAAGGCAGCTGCAAGCATCTTCAGAGCCTGGCTTTAGCTTGTCCCTGTCTCAGTACTGATGCCAAGGCATCATCAAAGATCACTGGATGCTGACAATGTCTTGCCTGCCACAAGGAGCAGCACCTGGAAGGCCTCCTGTCCCTCAAACATGTGGCACCAGTTTGCTTATTTTCCTAGGAGACATGGGTTTGTATGAGTCCAAGTAATATGGCCACACTAATGAAGGAAGAAAAAAACCTGAGAGAGCAGCTTCCTACCTGACAGCTCTCAGATAACAGCTGTGTTCTTTCCAATGTCTTGCTGAAAAAAATATTCGGTGGTCAGGACAATAAGAAAGGCTGCGTGTTGTTGCCTGAGTTTGGTAGAGAGAATCAAGAGAGCAGTGAGAAGGCCCAACAGGACGGTGTGTTTCGTGGCCTGGCAAGGCACGCCACGCACGCGCACAGACACCAAAAGGAAAAGGCAAAGAAAAGCCCCACATCCGTAATGCAGTGTGTACATTTGAGATTTGTAGCAGCCAACTTCCTTGCTGTTGGACCCAGCTTTTCTCTGCAACATGCTGCACGGCCGAGGGCTGGTGGGCTGCCGTGCCATTGGCTGAAAAGTAGATGAACCCTGGTGGTGTAGGACACTTGAGGCAGCAGAGATGTCCTGCCTGGGCTGCCTTTTGCTTCTCAGCACTGAACGGCTTCTCTGTTCTTGCCGCTGTTCTCTTTCTAGGGGTTTTGGGACCGTTTATAAGGCCTTCGATGCTGCCACAGGACGAGCGGTAAGTGCCAACAGCCCGTGCAGATTTTGCAGCTCTTGAGCTGCTTTCCCCTGTGGTGCCGTCTGTGGCCAGAGCTTTGGGCCGCCCGTCTTTGCTGGCTGCCTAGAGGCAAGCTGCAAAGTGCATCTTGGACAGACTTTGTCCTTCCAACCTACCGGAATGAAGGCAGGGATGGCAGCGGTGTCTTCCTGAGAAGGCACGCTAGCTTTGACTTACTGGATAAATATGCCTAGATTAGCTGATGGCAACAGCCCTCGTCCAGGCCCAATTCCTCTTGAGCCCAGGTTCAGACACAGATAGGATTTCCCACTGTCCTCCATCACGTGGTTCAGTTTGGAAATACAATGCCGGACCTAAAGAAGGAGCCATCTTGTCTGGGGCGCTGTTTGGCATTTCAGTCCTAGGGAACCTGGTTCACACATGCACACGCACATGCACAGGCAGGCAGGCACGCACGCACGCACGCATGCACGCAGGGATCAATGAGAAGAAGTTGACAAAGAGCCTTAAATAATACAACCTTGTGTTGGACCTCTGTTGGCGACATTCCATTACAGAGATGCTGTTTGT
The DNA here is from genome assembly GCA_022316685.1 of Progne subis subis. Lineage (NCBI taxonomy): Eukaryota > Metazoa > Chordata > Aves > Passeriformes > Hirundinidae > Progne > Progne subis. The sequence goes on along the minus strand of JAKJHU010000224.1, from coordinate 30,044 downwards.
ACTGAACAAGCATGGTGGTGTCTTGGACGCTCCCGCTGCTCCTTGGAGCTTAAAGTTCAGAGTCCTGAATTGTCGTTTCTGGCTCTCAGCAAACACTACTCCATCTTCTCGGTAGTTCCTTCTCCACTTGTGGTGCTGCGCTCAGGAACTGCACATGGAGGGAGGACGATACAAGGCATCCAAAAGCCCTAAACCGCCCTTATAACTTGTGGTGTAGCCATAGGGTAGCAGAGGAAGGATTCTTCATTTTTAAACCCACTACTTAATTACAAGTCTAAACCGTATTCAAGAATGTTCTTCAGGGAGGCAAAATCCAAACCAAGGAAGTTAGGATGTACTAGGATTGAACCTTTGAGTCCCTTGGAATTCTTTTTTGGACAGCATTTTGTCCGTAATGTATGTGTGTATTTCCTTTGGCGCACAAACAAGAATGGCAGCAGTTTCTGAAGCGCTGGTCAAAGCCCCTAGAAATGCTAACGTACTTTCTGCGGTTTCAATTTATTTTCACAGCAGCAAAATTGCTTTTGGCTTGCAAAACATGTGTACGTGATAATAGTATTGATAAACACAGCCTATCGGAGAAGTCTGCGGGTGCGGAGAGTGTTGTTAGTGCTTTGTGGTAGATGGTCTAGAGTCCCTTTTTACCGAGGTGACAAGGCATCCAGGCCCAGGAGCGCACGGAGGAAGAGGCTCTTTCTTGTAATGTCTGCTCCTAACGGCTTTCAACGTCATTGTAGGTGGCCGTAAAGCAACTTGTTCTCCAGCAGCAGGGCTGCGAGGAAGTGTTGAAAGAAGTCATGGTCACGAGAAAATATAAGAACGCCAATATTGTCACCTACCTAGAGAGGTAAGTAGTTCTGAGGTTTTTCTGGGAATGTTTGTTTGCATAGTTGCAATGCAAAAGTTTAAAAGCTCTTTCCTTGCTGGCAGAGAATTGATCTTTCTATTGACATTGATCCACTCCTGTACAAGGCATGGGAGAAGGCTGCATTTTGCGCCCATGAATGGCTCCTGGCATGAAGAGCTTGGAGATTGTTCTCAGAAACCTGTCTCTCTTACTAAGCCAGCGGCCTGTATGGTGACTCGCTGCATGTTCCTCTGCTGTTGTGGGGCATGATTTTTTCCAAGTGTTGGAGCAGAAGTGCTGGGAAAGCATCACAGCGACGGTTTCCCTTGCGCTCTTCCAACTATTTTCCGTTGCCTTGCATGCCAAAAGACTAGGCTAGGAGGCACATAATTTGCCAGGTTTGACATTGATTTTGCTGTTTGTGACTGTCCTTTATGCAAGGTTTTCCAAAGGGTGTGCGCAGTGCGGCACACCCATCTGCCCCAGGTAAAAGCTCTGAAAACTCTGTCTCCTTGTTGCTGGAGTTAACGGGGCAATTTGTGTGTGAAGATGATGAAGCAGCTGCTGGGACGTGTCTGCTTCCAGGTTTACCTTTGCCCTCACAGCACTGCCTTTTTCCCCCGCTTGCCACCTAAGCCGTCTCCTTTTCCGCGGATGCGCCTTCCCCGTTTAGACGGCACAGGTTGCAAGTCCTGGATAGCCTAGGTGGAAGTGTGTCTTCATTTTATTCTGTCTCCATTTGCCAGTGAGCTGGAAACAAAACTCGGCTGTAGGCTTTTCTTCCGTATGGCAATTTAGGTGTGCACCTTCAGCTCCACGCTGTTGTTTCCCTATTCCAGCTACCTTGTCAATGAGGCTGTCCTGCTGGTGTTGGAGTACATGGACGGAGGCTCAGTAGCTGAGGTGGTCAGCAAGAAAAGGATGCGTGTAGGACACATAGCAACAGTCTGTCGGGAGGTAAGGGATCCTGCTTGTGCTTGGGGTGGCTTGGACAGGCTTGTCCTTTGAAAATCCTGCTAAGTGAGTGATTCCGTGTTCAGAGCTTTCTTTCTGTGTTGCTCCTCTGCTTCAGAGAAGGAAGAACATCTGCCCTGAACTGCCTGCCGGTGTCCGTGCCCTTACTGTAGTCTGTTTACTCTTGTCTACCGTTGTTGAACACTCTGTCTCTTTCTCATTTTTTGTTTTCTGTTCTGCGCTTTGCCTCTCCAAGCCTTTGCCCGGAACCTTTCTGCATTGCCTTCTTTGCCTGGAAGTGCACAGGTGCTGGTGTCCGAGTTCCAAATCAATGGCAAAGCCACAGAGAGACTCACCTCTCATAGCTCTCAGCTTCAAGGGATGGCATGGCAGCCACCATGGTGCTGGCTGCTGAAAACTGACAAATGAGCTACTTCCAAGTGTGCTGTCGAGGCAGCCGTAGAACCCTTGCCCTGCAGTCTCCCGCCCGACAGTGATCCCCTTGCTACCCAAGCCAGGGACTCTTCGTCTTCTGGAAAACGCTTGTACGTCCTCAGGGCGGGGAGAGCGCATCCGCTGCAGCGGCGGTCATCCCGGCTGGCTTTGCAGGGGACAGTCTCCCGCAATGACTGATGTTTCCCCCTCAGAAGCAAATATGCCTTCCCTTGGATGGATCCTGCTCTCCTAGGGCTACAGCAGCAAGCTCTTCCTCCTGCCAGCACTCACTGTTCGTGGGAGATCTGTGAATCTTTGTGAGCAGTTTCCTCTCTTGTTTGCGATGAAATCAGATCAGGCTAACTTCTGGCCTCCTGTTTCTTTTGTCTCCCTCAGTGCCTGCAAGGCCTGGCTTTCCTTCATGCCAACCGGGTGATCCACAGAGACATCAAAGGCGACAACATCCTTCTGGGCCGGGACGGTGCCGTCAAGCTGGGTGGGTGTTCCTGGTCAGGCGCAGCGCTCCGGGGAGGCGGGGTGGGGCTGCTTTTGGGTGGCTGCCAGGTGCCCAGCAGCGGTGCTGCTAAGAGTGCACGGAGCGCTCCTGCAAGCTCAGGGTGCAGCAGTAAGGTGCTGAGAGGTCTAGCGAGGAAACAGGATTGTGTGTGTTCCTTGCAAAGGGAGAGAGTTACAGTGTAAACCTTCAGGAGAATGAGGAAAAAGCCATGGTGGGGAATCCTGGCGGGTTGGTTAAGTGGGCAGCCCTGAGGGAGAGAGAGCACAGCTGCATTTCCAGCTAGGTTCAGTACTGCATTCTGAGACTTAGAGTGAGGAACCCTTTTCCTTGGTTTCCTACTTGAAGCCGTGCTTGTTTTCCTCCTCAGCTGATTTTGGCCTCTGTGCTTGGCTCACCCCCGAGCAGAGCAAACGGAGGTCGATGGTCGGGACCCTGTGGTGGATGGCACCCGAGGTTCTGAGAGGACAGCCCTACGGCCCCAAAGTGGACACCTGGTCCCTTGGCATCGTGGGAATAGAGATGGCCAAAGGAGAGGCTCCTTACTTTCGGGAAACCAGTGCCAGGGTAAGGTGCCGATACGCTCAGATGCCGGTGTCCTTCTGCTCCGTCTCCGTTACACAAGTTCCCATTGCCAGAGCTTTGGCGGGTTCCTCCAAGGCCCACTTCTAAACGTGTCCCTGGGGCTCACATAAGCTGTCAAGGCAAGACCTCTTGCAGGTTGGAATAGCCGGGGCTGTACTGGAGGCTTTTTTTTCTTCTGGGAGAGCGGGCTCATCTCTAACCATCTGCTAGGCAAGAAATTGCCGCTGCAGACTGGAGCTTAAAAGATGGGGTCTAGGTGAGCACTTAAGGACACGGAAGAATCAGGAAGGCTCTCGTGTTTCCTTTTTCTTCAGGCGATGTATCTGATAGGCACGCGAGGGGCACCAGATGTGCGCAAGCTCGGGCTACCCTCTGGCTTCCGTGACTTTCTGGTCTGCTGCCTGCAGATGGATGTGGACAGGCGAGGCTCTGCCTAGGAGCTTCTGCAGGTACAAGGCAAAGCGGCTGCAGGCCCAACAGCCCTTCCCTGTCAGGGTTTGCTCCTGGGCCAAACTCCAGGGCGTTGGATGGGCCCCCCTGCAGTAAGGTGCGCTCTGGGTGCTTCTCAAATGAAAACCGAGTAGGATCCGAGACTGGCTGAGGTTAGAAGGGGCCGGTGGAGGTCATCTAGTCCAAAGCCCCTGCCACTGGCAAGGACATCTTCAAGTAGATCAGGCTGCTCAGAGCCCCATGCAAGCTGACCTTGAATGTTGCCAGGAGTGGGGCACCTCCCAGGGCTCTGGGCAGCCTGTGCCCCTGTTTCAGCACTCCCCTGGTAAACAGTTTCTGCCTTAGAGCCCATCTGAATCGACTCTCTTTTGCCTTAAAACCATTCCCCTTTGTCCTCTTGCAAGTGGCCCTGCTCATAGATGAGTCCCCACATCTAAGCCCCTTCAAGTGTTGAAAGGTCTCCTTTGAGGCCTGCCCTTCTCCAGGCTAAACAAGCCCAACTCTCACAGCCAGTCCTCAGGGGAGAGTTCCCAACTTCTGGTCATTTCTGAGGCCCTCTTTTGCTCTTGGGTGGTGTATTCACCTGGTGGACGTGGTAGCAAAGGAACGGTATTGCAGTATAAAGGAAAAGTGTTGCAGTACCAGGGACAGAGGCCTGCAGCAGGCCTTGAAGAACACAGTGAAAGCAGCCCCTGCCAAGCAGTTCTAGATTGGTCTGTGGGAAGGCAGGGGCTGTGGGGAGCTGACTGTGGAGCCTCAGAGGGGACACAGCCTGTCCCTCCTGCCCCACTCTTAGAGGTTTCTGCCAGCCAACCAGGGACAGCTGAGCAGGATTTGTGCCAGCTCCATGTGCTGCCTGGCCCGGTCAAGCAGATCAAGTAGATGAGAACCGCTGCGGCTTTGCTGCCAGCTTTTGCGGCAGACAGGGAGCTGGTGACCGCGCCACTTCCTTGGCTGTCCCTGCTGTGAAGGAAGATGCCGGGCAGCACAGGAGGGGAAGGGCATGCCAAGGTAGACACTGCCCTCCCTGCGAGCCAGAGCTGAGTCCATGTGCGCTCTGCCGTTTGCCATCAATGCTCCTGGCTTGCTGCTGGAAGCATGCATGCACCGTGGTCCTGAGAATAGCACGTGGGATCGATATTTTCCAGAGCTCTTGGCAGTCTCTTGAGGGTTGGCTTATGCCCTGTATCTCTTTTGAACACTCAAACAGCCCTTGTCTGTAGAGAAGAGGAGCTTGAATAAGTCTGTTGAGTTTCCTGAAAGGAACAAACCCTTTGGACAGCAGGCAGGAATCCCACAGTGCTGTCACGACAAAAAGGCCAGCAAGTGACGACACCTCGAGGAATAGACTAGTGCAGTTGTGGCCCATGTTTGCCTGCGACAGCAGCGTCCTGGGCATGAAGGCAGACGTGCTGATGGTGCCCTCAGTCCCACGTCTGTGTGTTTCTGGGAGCTAGAGGAATCCAGCTTGACCCCGTTAGGAACTCAGTTTGGAAAAGAATGGTTCCTTTTCCCTTTGTCTCTTTTAACTTGGAGTCTTTTGTTTCTTTTGCCCTTTGAGCAGCATCGATTTCTCAAATTAGCAGAGCCTCTCCTCAGCCTCTTCTGACAGTGTGATGGCTGCCATCCCTGCAGCAAAGTAATGCAGGCAGCAGAGGGGATGACAGGGACCACAAAGGAGCACTTTGAGAAAAGAGCCTCTGAGAACAGGCAGAAATCCTGAGGAGACAGGGGCCGAGAAACAGGTAACCATCAGAGCGGGACAGGAAGGTGGCATCTCCTTTTCTCCCACCTGCTGATCCTCCTTCTAAATCGCTGCCTAGGACTGCATGACTGGAGGGTGCAAAGTCACTGCTGCTGTGCACTTTTCAGGTGGGGGTTTTTGCAGGGCAGGAAGCTTCTACTGTTGGCTGGGACTTCATCGGGAAGTGTCTTCCTGCCCTCCCCAGGAAAGCGAGCTGGAAGGGCAGTGTTTGGTGGCACAGCAGCTGCTAGGCTGGCCAAAGTGATCCCAACAGTTGGCTTCCTAGATTCCCTTCAGACCTTTGACTTGTCACCAGTCATTGAAGACAAAATCCTCCCGAGAAATTGATTGGCTGGGGGGCTGGTTTCACGCTGGTGTTGTTTTTACGACTGGTATTACTTCTGCTATTCCTTCTACAGATCGCATGGGCCCGCGCCATGTAAATCTCCCCTCTAGGTGCTTTTCAAATGAAAACAAAGGAAACCTGCAGTGAAGCAGTTGAGGAAGTGCAGGAGATGACCAGGAGCACTTCAGGATTACTTTCTCCAATGCCAGCTCAGAGCGGGACTCAGAATAAAAACCCTAGAAACCCCCAAGCCTGTTGGGAAATTCCCTTCCTTGTCACCCAGGGGACACGGCTCTACGTTCACTTCTGAATTGTCCATTCTTTCTTAAAGATGGCAAGTCTCTCCTGTGGGCCTTCCGGTGTGGTTTGGAATTGGGAAGAATCTCCTTCCTTTACCAACTCCACCTAGGCTGCCTTTGGATTACAGCCCATTGGCCAGGTTTTGCCCAGCCACGGGCATCTGGATGAGGAAGAAAGTGCAATTTTCTTCCAATTGCAGAAGCCAATGAAGAGCAGGGCGGCCAAAACGTCCTGCGGACATACAGGCTGGCAGCTGCTCCCGTAGCGGCTTTTGGGTCCCGCCCGGTCCAGCCGGCACGTCTCCTGTGTGAGTGCTCCCGCTTCCCAGGTGGCCATGGCTAATAGGTACGAGGCTCTGCAAGTGGAGCCAAAGAAGTTGGGCACGTCTGCTGGCAATGCAGGAGAGCGGAGAGCAAAGAGCCTGCGAGGTCCCTGGCCAAGGAGGCAAGGCACCAGCTGGACCCGCTCTTTGTCAACAGACAAACAGACTGTCAGCCACGGACTGGTGGGTGACGGCACGCTTGGGGACCTTCTGGGGCTCAGCGGTCATGAAAAGTCTCTGTGCTTGACCGGCTTTGTCCCCCTTTCCGTGCCTTCTGTTGTCCCTGTGCTCTGCAGTGTCTGCCCAGGGTTGTGTAGCCGGCCAGCTAAAGTGCAGGAGAGCCTCATTTGTCTGCCCTTGGAGGTGGCTGCTCGCAGCAGCCTTTTCAATCTGGAAGCTCTGTGTGGAGAGGGAGCTCCCCTCTGTGCTTGGTCCAGGAGGCCAGGGCCTGTCATCTGCAGTCTCAGGTGCCACTGAGGGCTGCCACAGGCTGGTGTGACCCTACTGCAAGCAACAGGAGGCACTGGCAGGTGGTTGTTTCCAAAGTCGCGTCCTTCAGGGGCAGTGTGCCATGTGTGTCCTTTATCCAGCCCTGCCCTAGACTTAGGGATCAGATGCCAGCACTGCTGCTGCTGCTGCTGCCGCCGCTGAAGGATTGCGTGGTTGGCTTCCATCCCAGATAAACTGGTCTCTTACAAAGCCAAGTGCTGATGGTGCCCTGCAGATCTCTGGGCTGCACGGGTGTGAGGGAGCTGTCTCTTGCGTTCATTCTCCATCAGGGAAAGCTGTGCCAGCCATGTGTGTGTCAACACAGCCGACAGGGAGTGTGAGTCTCTTCCATCTGTGTCTGCGCGGAGTGGTGATCATGGAGATTAAGTGGCACAAAGTCAATTGCTTTTGGTTCCTCTCTCCATCTCCATGTTAGCTAATGCTGCTAGATGGGCCTGGAGCACAGCAGCTGAGGAAAAAGCCTCTTGGCTCTGCAGGGGTGATAAGCTGCCACTGATGCACAGAAAAACTGCATTTTGTCTTGATGAGGGAGAGAAAAACTGCTTTAGCAGCAAGAGAAGGGGGAATGATCGGCCAGGTCAGGGAGCATGGAGGATGTTGTCAGGTGTGATGTGCCGGTGCAGCACCCCGGAGCTGCTGCAGCGCCGCACGGCCTCCAGCACCTGGAGGAACAGCCCCTGCACCAACGTGGAGCACCCATGCCAGACTGAAATCAAAGAGGTCCTGAGAGTGCTCTGGGCGCTCCATCACCAACAAGAAGTTCTTGTGGAGCTCAAACCAATCCAGGAGCTGAACAACACCGTGGAAGCCACCGGATACCTTGTCCAGCAGCTCAGTCTCCAGGGGCGCGCAGGTGCTGTTGGGCTGTGGGAGGACCACAATGCCATCAGTGGGGCTGATGCCACGCCAGGGGTCTGGAAGCCCTCACCCAGCCTGGGATGCTCTGAGCATTCCGCTGAGCTCACGCCCGCTCTCCCTGGAGGCATCCTGGCGGCTTCCACTCTCCCGGGCCTCGGCTTACCCCACCCATATCAGCCCGTTTTCTGCCGCTGGCCCCGGTCCCTCAACCGCCTCGCCCTAATGACGGCTGCAGACACCCTGTTGGGCAAGAGACACCCCCTTTGTAGCTGCAGCTGGTGGCAGGAGCCTTACCAAACGTATGGCATCTTTATGCCACTTCTGTTTCAATGCGCTGGCCCAAGGAAAAAACTTCTGTTTACCCGTCAGAAAAACTATGCAGGATGACACGGAAGGAAAAGCACAGGCAGCTGCTCTATGGATTCACTCCATCATTTGAGCAATGTTGCTCCAGTCCACAGGCCGGGAAGCAAAAATGGAAAAAAAAAACCCCACTTGCACAGGCCTCCAGACTGTGCAAGGAAAAGGGGAACAAAGAGACAACGCGCAGCAATCTGCCGGCTCTACAAGAAGGCAAAAATAAAAGACAGCTGAACAAGTCTGCAGATCGTAGGGAAAAAAAGGGAGTAAAAAGGACACCTGCACGTTTCTGCAGACCCTACTAGCGGAGGGGGGGCAGGAAGAAAGGATGCCTGCCTCTGTCCACGGACTTTACAGCATCAGACGACAAGACGGACTCCTTTGACAGGGTGCAGACTGTCCCAAAGCAGCACAAAACCCGCATGCAGTGCATAACCATAGCTCAAAGGATGCAAGAGTAGTGCGAAACAGGCACCAAGCACACACGCCCTGTACTTTGGCCACCAATTCTTCTGACTAAAACTTGTTCCCTAAATTGGAATGCCTGTCATTCCCGCCCATTTACTGCATGGCTAACATCAACCAGCACGCTGTAGGGCTCGCTGAAGGAAGAAGGATACCTTAAGTGGGGAAAAAAAGCTGAGTAACAAACTACCCAGATGTATTTGCATGACGCTGGAACTGCGTTTGCATTGTCAATATGGCAGGGACACGTCCTCTGCGCGGGGCAGTGCCCCTGCGCTGTGCATGGCAGATGGCAGGGGCTGCCCTTGGAGCAGCCCTCACAGTGTGGCTGCACCGCCAGGCACGTTTGCCCGTTCTCTCCACTTCCGCCAGCTCCCAAGTCAGCCCTTCTCTTGAAAATGTTCTCTGTCCAGCACTGAGCTTCTGGTGCCTTTGCAAAAACCCACTGCCTCTGGCTTGTGGGCAACCTGCAAGCTCAGATTCCTCCATGCATGTGGGTTTGAAATCTCTGTCACGTCCATGGTGGATACGTGCTGCAATAGTACTGCATTTTTCAGTCATTTGCTCCAATTTCTGGCCTGCAGGAGCTGAGTAAATTGATCCTGGTTTTCCCGAGCTAACCCACTCTTTTCTTTTCTGGACCGCTTAGCTCCCAGAACTACAAACTCCATGTCTGCTGCGGACAGTTGCAAGCACCAAACGAGGCAAACTGCTCATTCAAGGATCTATTCCCTGCTGGAGATGGCAAGCAAGCTCCTTATAGTGCTATACACACTGGGCCCCAGAGAATTCACTGTTGGATATTGAATGTCGCCTCTGTTGTGGCAGGATGTTCTCACCACACCTCATGTGATGGGACTGCACAGGGACTGCTTTCAGGTTCCATTTCTGCTGAAACTCCAGTATTGCAGTCATAAAAGGAGGTGAGCAGGCAAAAAAGTTCATGGGGATGAAAAACCCATTGGATGATTTTGGACCCCAGAAAGAAATGCAGCACCTTGCTCAAAAAGTTCTTTTGGAGTGCCCAAAGATAAAGAGAAGGAGCAGGAGAATCAAAGACAGTCCCAGGTGGGGGCAGAGTCCCCAGGTGGATGGATACTCTCTCCAGCTTCAGTTACAGTGGCAGTGGCTGTCCCTCCCAGCCCTCACAGTTTATTCCTGATGGATTGATGAGGTGACTGAGAAACCTCTACTGGAAGCACTGGTTTCCTTTGTTTCACATCAGCTTCTGTCACCCCGGTCATAGGCTGGAAAGTTCTTGCCTTAACTCTCTCTTTCTTAGCTAAGGAAGGCAGCAGCTGATATGTCACAGGAGGCTGATGCAGAGCACACGCATAGCACTGCTTACAGGGCTAAGGATGGTCAGGACACAAGACCCTTGCAAAATGTGAAAGCTTATATGCTACATAGTTTAGGGCTGATATACTGAACAGGCACATTTTTGTGTATTGCAGTACTTAAAAGCACTCTCTGGAGGATACTGCACTGGTGCTATTTCTACATGCAGTCATGTGCTCACAGTGCATAGACAGTGCAGTATCCAGTCCCTGGCTATTTCTGCTGCATTTTCAGTTGCTCATCTGAAATGCTTGAGCCTGGTGAAGATACTTGTGGAGGTGGATTAACCACCTCCAGGCCTCTGCCCTGGAGAGATGTCGCTTGAATAGAATGTGAAATGCTCATCTCAACCCTCCCTTAGATGAGGAAGTCCTCTCCCCAGTCAGGGCAAAGCACTCACAATGCTCTGATATACCCATGTAGATACTTTCCAACCCATTGGTTTGTCCCCTTTGGTACCACCCCTGCTTTCCCCCTTAAATACCCCAGAGTTAACCCTGTTCAGGGGGGAGCTGCCATCCCTGGCCACCCCTTCGTAGGGCACTGGACAATAAAGGCTACCCTGTAGAATCACTACACAGCACTCCTCTCCATCTGTCCATCTGTCCTCGAGTCTGCCTGGGGAAACCTCTCAAGGCAGAGCTGAAATCACTGCTAAGAGAAGAAACCACTGCTAAGAGCAGAGTCACTGGTAGCCCCTGGCTGTGCCTTGCTGAGGCTGCCCAGAGGCCAAAGGACTGCCCAAGACCCCTGGAAGGCTGTCTCTTGTGAGAACTCTCTCTCTGGGAAGATGACAGCATTCCTGGTCGGACTACAGACTACGGCTGTTCACAAGTACCCACATGCTATGCCTGGGGCAGGAATGTTGTTACAGTTTCAAAGCAAACACTCTTTCTGCCTGGAGCAGCGCTGAGGCATCCCTTTGAGTTCAGGCCTTGCACCCTTCAGAAAAATACTTGAAATCAGAGAGCATGAAAAATCCAAATAAACAAAGAAGCCTGGGAACTCCACCTCACAAAGCTTTTTCTGACACAGGTGGGAGGAGATGTGCAGCATTTGCAACTTGTTAACTTACAGAGAAACATTTCTTTTGAGTGATAAGGGGCCTCCTTTTGCTGGTGACTGCCGTGACAGCCTCTGGAAACGTGGTGAGGCAGAGCAGCATAGGGAAGAGAGACAAGCCTGTAGCACAGCATATACAGTCTGGCTATGGAAGTCACTTCCACTGGGTGTCACTAGGACCACGAGTTTAGCAAAGCTCAAGCAGTAAGCGTTTCTTATATTCACAACAGAAATATCCAGGCTTGTGGAGAACCATGGTCTTGGTAGCTTCTGTTTTAAAAGTCAAGCAGCCCTCAAGGGGCTTGTCACATACCTCTTATACTCCCACTGTTTGTCCATAGAGCTGCGGCCAACAGCAGGATGATGGAGCACAGTACTGTTCTTGAACCTGACCTAAACTTCAGGTGTTTCTTGTTGTTCTTCAGCCTTTTTAGAAAGTGCCATGAGGCCCAGGAGATCTTATAAATGCTCTGTCTCCTTTCTGGCCTCTGGGAGACAGAGTCTATGTCTTAGTTACTGTGATTGTAATCAGGAGGAAATTCAGTGCATCTACTATTTGCCAGTATTCTGGAGAGCTGACTTTTGCAAGGTTCCAGGATCCTGAAAGCTGCTAGAGTGTTGTCTGAGACTGATTAAACCTGCTTAAATTCATGAAGGAGAAACACTATGAAATTGTGGTCCAAAGTGAGAGAGGGCATGGGGCAAAGGCATTGGACTAGCAGAGCCAAGGCAAGACAGCTTTCTTTCAGTGTTGGGATTGAATACGCAGCCGGATTGCTGTACTTGTGAAAAATGCCATTTCTGCAGGCACTGCACTTGTCCTTCTTTCCTCTCTTGGTGTATTCATCCATGGCTCCTGCATTGCCACTTACCTGTGGGAGGCAGGCATATAAAGCGTGATCCATTAATTTCACCTGCACCAGTACCAGTCATGAGGCTCCTGCTCAGCTGCTGCCAACCATTCACCTTTCTGTTCATGTTTCATCACCCTTCCTCCCATGTCTTCTTTTTATCTTTAAAATTGCTAAACATGTCCCAGCACTTCCTTTCCATGCTAAGAGCTAGGCCCCAATCCTGGCAGGAGCCAATTTTGTGTGTGAGGAGCAGGTTCCCCTGGTTTTCCCAGCCACTTTTTTCATCACTGGTGTAGCATGCTCTATTTTCACTCATCAATGCTAGTTTTCACACCAAACACCAACATCACTCCTAAAAATTTAATATACCACATGTGGGATTAATGGTGTCAGCACCTTGCTGCAAAGCAGATCTATGAGGGGTTTGCATGCTGAATTTCTTCTCCCACAGAAGTAAGATTTTCCATGTCGAAACCCCACACGCCAAGTAAGCTTGGTGCTTTTTATGAGATAGGGTAAGAGGACAGCTTGGTCTGAGCACCCAGCTGAGATAGCAATCAATGCTTTGAGAGATGGTATACAGTAATGTTTGGTTCTTGGTTCTTTGTTTCAGCTAAACCACACTCCTGTGTCAGCCTTGTGTGTACCAACATACAGCACCCTGGAGTAGGGCTGCAGCCCCCCAGCATCGCTATCTGGCCTTTTCCCAGGACAGGTAGCCCTGAAGCTAGTGCAGCTGTGCTATTCTTCCCTACTGCCTCCATCACCAGGAAGCTGGAGTGGGAAGTCAAGATGGAGGAGGAAATCAGTGGCTTAAAAGTGGGTGAGAAAGAACAGAAATAGGCCAATAAAGTGCAGGAGGCATTTCAAGGAAATTATGCTCCTTTGTTTTCAGGGTCAGTACTTAAGTAATGGACTTCACACAATGCTGTAAATCTCTACTTAAGTATAAGCATATGGAAAGTATTTGGGGATAAATTAACTTCATAAATTATGGTTTCTCTGTTTTCACTCAGTACTTCTTTTTCTTGATGATTACTATTTCAGTTTTCCCTCATTTCAGGGGCTCTCTGTCTTGCCATACAGAGGACATGACCGCAGTGTGTCTCAAAGGACGCAAGTTCTGCAAAAGGACTTTTAAGCTTTCCAAGTATCATCAAGAAGAGAAAGAGAACAAAAAGCTGTACTCAAGCAGACACAAATGACAATGTTGTAAAAGAAATAGCATATGCTGATGTCTTTCCAGAGCTTGGACGTGTGCTTTGCTTCTGGGCCAGGGTGAGTGAGGCAGGGAGCTGGATGTGCATATGCTCCCAGAGGAGACCTCTGCACTTGATGATGAATGCAGCCATGGGCTTGAAAGTGTTAGCAGGTGCACTTTTCTCTTTTGAGACAAGTACAGCTCTGAAGTGCTTTGCCTTCAAGCTGCCAGAAGGTCTCCAGTTCCCATTTTGCTTGTGTAATCTTTCTGTCGTCCTCATTAGGGTGTTTATTGTGTCCTACTGTTCTGGTTTCAGGCAGATTTTGGCAGAAACCCTCCCACAGGCCCCCTCTCCCTTCCCACAACTGGTTCAGGAAAAGATTTCCTCAGAAAGAAGTGGAAAAAACCTGTTTATTAAACAGGCAAAACACTCCCAGCACAACACCCAATGACAAGAGCTTTGTGCCGCTTACGGAGGGATAACAAACTTAAAAAGAGAAAGTCTCCTCTTGAAGATTGTCACTGTGCTCCGCCGCTCTGTCTCCGCTGGCGTTGGGAGAAAAGGAGATGTGCAGGGCTGGTCTTGGTGGGGTGGGTCCCCTGTGGAGGCCCCCGGTGCTTCCCCCAGGTCCTTAGTCTGGAGAGGTTGGAACAGTTCCGAGGAGAGGGCAAAAAAAGGAAAAAAAGGGGGGGGGAAAAGGGGGAAAAAAAAGGCTTCAGCTATTCTACAGCATCTAACTACGCCTGCACTAAACTAAAACTAACTGCTGGGGAAAAAAACAACCGAGCTTCTTTCGTCTTGCCATGTTCCAACTCCCCCACTTCAAGGTCACTCCGAGGAGCAGAGTTTTCCTGGGGAAAAACAAACAGCGCTTCCCTCCCCTTTGCACCCAATAGACGATTGGGGGATACACAGTCACCCTAGGACACCCACCTTTCCACAAATTTTGCGTATTCTGAAGAGTGTTGTCCTTATCTGCTTTTCACAAAGCATCTTTACTGTGATTTGTTCTACACCAGGGTTTACAGTCCTCCTTCAAGATCTCCCATCTAAAACAGGTCAGAAAATACATTTCTTGTCCCAAGAAAAACTGTCAAGATTTAAATGCTTTTATTGTAAAGGAGGCCAGAAAAGCAATTTCATTACAAATTACTTAAATGGTGTTCCAAGGGAGATTTGCCCAGCTTTGATCCTCTCTCTTTACTCCCTTTTCTCATTTTTGTCTTTTTTTCTTTTTCTTTCTCCATTAAATAAGATAAATATAATTTTGAAACAAAATTTCAAAACAGAAAACATAAAAAAACAACATCTGCAAACAGAATTTGACAAACATCAAACCACTACATTAAATAAAAATTATCTGTAAGAAATAGCTTTGGCTTTGGATATAGGGAGTATACAGGCGTATTTTATGTACTTTTTATAGTAAAACAAATGCAAGTGGTGAAAAATATATTCTTATGTTGGTGAAGTGCTGTCCTCCTTAAAAAAAAAAAAAAACAAAATTAAAAATTAAAAGCTCACACCCTTTCTAGCATTCACTTTGAGAATAGAGGTTAGCCCCAGTTTGTGTAGGGGAGCTACCTTGCTGTTGAGTTGTGGCAGAATATGAAGGGGACATTGAATCTACCTTGGTTTGACAAAACCCCTTTTTCTTCCTGACCAAGATGAAGGCTCAGCCCTCTTCCTGTCAGAGACAGAGAACAGAAATGGATAGAAAGGAGATGGAAGATTAAGTGTGGGAATTTCCCACTGCTTTCCCCAAGGGACATATTTTTGTAGCCGGGGTAAACTACAGACAGAATCTATATGAAGAATTGGGATAAATTTTTGAGGTTTCCCCTCTCAATAGTTTCACATTTTCCATGCGGAGAGATTGGATTGGGATAATTTTCTTTGGAGATGTGTGCATCTTTGAATTAGCTTCTTAAGTTTAAAGCAGATATAAGACAGCATGAAAAAGAACTGACTTACACTGTTTCCTTTAATATGACAAATTAATTTTAATAACTAATTGCAGCATCAATGCTGTTTTGACCAGTTCTGCTGCATAAGGGTTTTGTCTACTTGCTTTTAATACCATGTTATTCTGCATTCTCAAGTATATTTCAGATTCTTTTGTGAAATGTTATATTTCTGATTCTTTTGTAAAATGTTATATTTCTCATTCTTTTGTAAATGGGCCTCTGGTTTGGCATATGGATAATAACAAGGGGCAGACAGGCTGCTTCAAGAACATTTGTTTTTCTGAATGTTACATGTGACTTATCAACACTATGCCTTGCACAACTACTGCGCCTATCAGGTGGCATTATTTTCATAGCAGTCACTGAATTATCTGTAGTAGCAAAAATGAGGGTCACTTATTTTTCTCTCAGTTACTCCTGAATTAATTTAGTTTATCAATCAGGCTCTAGAACTGCAAGCAGCTGTCCTGCAAGTAAAAAACATGTCATGAAAAATTATTACTTTTGGCCTCGAATTTTATGTACCCAAGGTCTAAAACAATCTGGTTTTATCCCAATACAATTTTCTATTTTCATTTTTCAGCTGAAAGATCTGAACAGCCTATTTAAACCCAACAATACATTCCTGCATTATATAGAAAACTTTGCCGCTTCTGCTGTCATGAACACACACAAGTTTTTACCAGAATGCTTGACAACATTAAAATTTTCTCTTAAAACTGAAAGTTTTGATGTTAAGTATCTACCTCTCATTGCATTAAGCATCAGGTATTTGCTGGATACAAACTCAACAGTTCCCTTGGAATGTGTCTCATTTGGTCTGTTTTCCCCAGGATGCCTGGTACTTTAAAAACTATTACCTTTAAAACTATGTGGCAAACTGTACCTTATGTCCTTTTTCTAATGTAGCTATGAGAAAGGATTGAGGAAGGGCCTGGGTTTGTGCTCTTTCTTCATTTAAGTGGCAACTTGTTGAAGGCATGAGGGCAAGAATTAAGCAAGGCAGAATAAAGAGTTTTAATTGTACTTTTAAACTATTTACTTTGTCTCTTTTGGTGCTGTTATTTCCTTCCAGTGTAAAAAGAGCATATGGAGCAAAAGAAGATTGTTGAATATTGTAAATGCCACTTTCTTCAATAAGCCATAATATCACATTGACAAATATATCTGAGATTTCTAGGAATTTTTCCATAAAACCTAAGATAGTTCCTGCTTAGCAGGGTTTGAGGGAAAAAAAAAAAAAAAGGAAAACAGACTAACCTTAAAAAGTTAGGAAAAAAATATGCTACAAAGCATTGGCACCTTCACATGACATAAGGGCTTTCAATCTGTTGAAGAGAATTTTTCTTAATTGTCTTATACAGATAACAAGCTTTCCCCCTTGTCTTTTGCTGCGCACACTCCCTTGTCAGTATCAGCATATTCTCGTCTCCTTTAAGAGAGAAGACAAAAGCAGTACAAATTCATGGCTATGCCACTTTATACTGATGACAAATGGACCTCTAAATGTATGACAGTTAGAAGAATTTGACAGACTATTTGAAGACTAAAAGAGAAAGAGGTCAGGATTAATTTAAACACAGAATTTTAGCTTCTAAACACATTTGATCTTATCTTGAAAGAAATTATTTAATGTATTATTGCATGGAAATGGAAAGAGCTTGAAAAACCTTAAAAATCATCTGACACAGCATTGAATTTCCAGCATTTTTTTGTGTTTGTGTCTTGGAAAAAAGCAAACATCTACAATTTCAGCCCTGCTTTCCAGAAGGAAAAAGTATTCGCACAGAGGTTTGTTGCTGATAAATGAGAGCTATCTCAGACAAAAATTTACTGTGTACAAATGCCTTGTACATAGTAGAGTGAGAAGAGTATTCTTCAAGTAAATACAGCAAAACGAGCTTTGAATTTGCAGTGGGATATTGATGAGACAGCCAAGGTTGGTTTTGTTATATATTGACTGTGCCAGAGCACCCAGCGAATCTGCGTCTTGCACACTTTTTCCTCCCTTTTTCGGCTGTTCATGACACATTATTTTCATTTTTATATGGTTACTGTTCACCCAGTATTTTTCAGAGCCTAGAAGTGTGTTAAAAGCAGATATGCAGTTGTTGTGGAAAAAATTCTCTAGGTTGTATTGGACTAGCTAACTTTAATGAGGATTGTACTCTTTGCTGGTCTAGTAGTCAATAGTAGTCAATACCTAAATCTTCCAGAAATCTGAGGTCTTCTGTTTTCCAGTCTCACATGGGAGGTGGTCAATCATTGACAAGCTACCTATTAACTGATAATTTTTCCTCAGAATTAAATATTGCAGAAATACATGCACTACCTAATAATTCTGGAGGAGACGGAGCATATGTATGTGTGTGAAAAGGCATGCATATTCCTTCTTTGCACCTTTTCTTTCTGCACAGAGCAGAACACAGAGATCTGGAACAGCTTTACAGTGGCTGAACATTTCTGCTCAAATTGGTACCCTGACATCCATTTCTGCTTATACCCTTTCCATTTGCAGCAGTGTGGGCCTTCTTGTGTGTGGGAGGGTGCAGGAAACTTCTCCCACTTTTCTTCAGTTTAGCCCTGTTATGCAGGCCAGTCCTGCAGGGACGTGTCAAAGTACCACATAACCATGACTCAGAAACTTATTGAAGGCTCTGTCAATGTTTCTGGCAATTTTGCTCGTTAATACACAGAAATTAAAGCTTGCAGGTTGCTTGACTTAGTTTGCTGAAAATTTAGCCTAGACCTTGTAACTATGTAATACCCTTAAAACCTTACCTGCAGCATGCATTGTATTAGAGGCCACTTCATTAGCATTGGCTTTGTGCTTTGTCTGTGGCATAAAGTTAAGTTTGAGTTTAGTCCCAAAAAGATCAGTTTTAGGTATCATAGCACACTCTCAATATCCATGTATAAGTATGGAAGGATCACTAAACTCTCTGGCTCTCAGAAGTGTCTTTTATCACTACGATCCTCTCTTGTTGGAGAGGGTTTGCTACCCAAATTATGTCAGTAGCCAACCCGTCTTTACCACTATAGCGGTACTGGTAAAATGTTTTGAGCATTGACTCTGCTGTGGAAGGCAAAATTTTAGAGGATCTTTGGGTGTAGTTTCTGCTTCATATGGAGTGGGAGAAATACTGTAAGTCAGATTCTTAAAACCTCAAGAGAGAAAGACACTTTTAGCTGATCAGCTTAATTGTTTTCTGGATATATTAAAAACCATTCCCTATTCACAAGATTGTCAACCAAAAAAAAAAAAAAAAATTGCATTCCTCCGTCCTTACTTATTTAAATGGCAGTGGCTGGAATACATATGCCTAGTGCATTTTCCCATCAGTCTTCCAGTAAAATAAAAGCAGGGCTGTGATTACTCGTATTTTGGAATTGGAACTGACAAATGATGGGAAAAGTGAAAGCAATGCTCTAAGAACTGTGTAGCATGATAAATAAGAAAAGTTTTAACTTAAAGATCTTCTTATATTATTAGTGATACAAATTGTGTGACACAGTAGAAGCTGGGAAGCCTGTTAGAGGTTCTGCTTGAGTTAGTTAAGGTGAAAAAGTTTAGTTTTCAACTTTTTTCCCCAATTTTAAATTGAGGCATTAGCATAATTTTCGTGAAGGTTGCTTCACATTCTGACTGCCTTTCAACTACAGTATTATTTGCAAATTACTTAGTGTAATCAATGCCTGACTCAGTCTGGCCTGGTAAACTGTACAAAGCACACTCTGAGCCTGATTAACAAAAACAGGGAGGCCTTGAGGTTTTCTTAATTTGAAAACATCAAGAACTGTAATCAGATCAAAACAGTGGATTTTTTTTTTTTTTTCTTTGATACTGCTGTAAAACATAAACTATGAGACTGTGCTAGAATATATTTCTTTTGGAGCTCTGCAAGTAAGCAGCAATCCAAGAAAAAAGACTGCTTTGAGTAAGCTGTCTTTTTAACAAGAATACATACTCACCAAATAGTAATTGTGCAAAGTTTGTCTACACATGTTAGAGTGCATGGAGATACAGTGTTTGATACACAGAGGATAAAAAAACCTGTAAAACTGTAAAACGTTAATTTGCATGAAGAAAGAGACTTCCTGATGTAGACTTCATCTACTTTGGCATAAATATATAGATTTTTCACTGTATGCTGCTGAGAGCCTGGATTTTAATACCTCAGATGATTAAAAATTTCATCCTAAATGTAATATAATAGGTAAGAAATTCTCAGCAGGCAAAGATTATGTCTAATATTTGCCCTACTAACTGAATATTGTAATGCTGCATCTCCTGCGTCTATACAGCAATATTTTAGGTTTCTGAGT
This sequence comes from Progne subis subis, assembly GCA_022316685.1. Lineage (NCBI taxonomy): Eukaryota > Metazoa > Chordata > Aves > Passeriformes > Hirundinidae > Progne > Progne subis. The sequence continues at coordinate 10,605 of JAKJHU010000224.1, read as the reverse complement.
CTTTGATCTGGTATTTTAATAGCCACACCTGTCCCTTTTTTTTTTTTTTTTAAGTACCAAATCTCAGAATAACATCACACTCTTTTCAATCAAGATGAATGCTTATGGAAAAATGCAATTGTTATTGACACCGCATGTTATAAACAGTAGTTATTTCAATTCCATTTTTTTTTAATGAAAGCAACAAAAATCTAAAAATTTTATTATGAAGGCTCTTAAAACCTCACAATTTTCAAATTCTTTAAACCTCCATAAATTGTTATTTTAACAATTAAAGAGAAATACAAATTAGGAAGAAAAATGTTATTTTTTTAAAAAAATAATGGAATTAAGCATTGGTATACTTTATAGTAAAAAATTCAACTACCTATCAACCTGCAGCTCTGTTTATCTTGGTATTTCATGAGCGCAACAAACAAATAATTTAAAAGAATAGAACAACCTCTTAATATCTAAACCAAAAATTTTATCTTGCTATATAATAGTAACAGATGCAATTGAAGTAAGGTGTGTATTTGGGGACAAAAATGAAAGAAATTAAAGAAATTCACTGTCCTTTTTTAGTATTAAATCTGGAAGAGTAGTACTTTCACCTGCCACAATTTGCTTTTCCTTTCCTTGTATTTCTTCCCCAAGTCAGGTATACTCCACATACTTCTGTAAACCCCTTCCAGTTGTGTAGTTAGACTCTCCATTTACTATCTTTCTTTGAGATTAAGGAGCTCTTGTCTTGTTCAAACGGGTCTGCAAACCACATCTGTTAAGGAGTAAGCATGTCACTGTTGAAGAGGAGGGTGAATGGGTGGTAGGTAACCTGTGTGGACTACTCTTGCCCTCCCTGCTTTTCAACCTCATTTACCAAGTTAGCTTGCCTGAAATCAGGTCGCATACACTGGATCTGCTCCATCCACGAAAGTTCTCTGGTGTTTTCCTACATGGCTCTTACTCCATCTCCTTATATTAGATACACATCCAGTACAACTACTGCTAGATGTTCCAGCATTCACTGAAGCTAAGAGTAAATGTCCTCCCTGATGCATAGTGTGGTGAGTGACAGGCAGTAGGTCTGTGGTAATGGATTAGTGTTGTAGCGCATTAATTGGGTTTATATTGTTTTTCACTTTTATAATGGGGTTTGTAATGTTTTTCCATTGTATCCCCTGTCCCCCTTGGAAACTGTATCCCGTGTTTTGTCCCTGCTCAGCTGCTCCCATCCCCCAGACCGGAATGTAACCCAGCTCTGTTCCACTCCCACCTTGTCCCTGATTGAGCAGTGGCTTGTCCCTGCCTCTGGGCCCTGCCCCCTGGGAAACAGCCCCGGGACAGGCGGGGCCTCAGTCCCTCTGGCACTGGCGGGGAAAAGGAAGGAGCTAAGAGCTCCAGCCAGTGGGGGCAGGACCCCAGAATAAAGCTGTGATATCCCCCCCAGAGAGAGAACAGGCTCTGTGCCTTTTGCCATCGATGGTCGTCTGGGTCTCTCTAAAGAACCACCACAGATTAGTAGCAGGGAAGTGATTGCAAGTTTCACTGCATCCATAGCAGGATGGCTGCAAACAGCTTGTGCTGTGCATCGCCTCTGCAATATGGAATATGGCATGAGTGGAGAGGGAAGTAAAAGAGTAAGATTGGGTTGGGAATGCAGCACCAAACCCTTTTCCAGTTTTGGGGATATAGATTCACAGAACCATAGAATCATTTAGATTGCAAAAGTTTTTTAAGATGATTGAGTCCAACTGTAAACATATACATTTTAATTTCAATGTTCAAATTATCCACTGGTTTAACCTTGCTAAGACTTCAAGAATATGGTAGCTGCATCAACATGGCAAGAGCCAGAATGAGCTATTGCTGTTAATCAACACTTTGCATATGTCTACATAGACGTAAAAAACAGCACAACTACAAAGCCAGTGCCTGAGCTTGGGATGTAAAATATGCCATTAACAGAGAAGCACATCTGCTGAAGGATCATGTCTTTATGAGGTACATTTCAATTAAGGTTATCAGACAGAAAACTCAAAACCTGCCTGCTCACAAATCTTGTGTAACCTGTACCACTGAGAGGAAGTGAAAATGAACAATTTTTGTGAGCAGATTTAGAGGAAAAGCTTTTTAAAAATTTAAATATTTAAATTGATAGATGCTCTTTAAGGAAGTTTATTTATGTATTTAATAACTTTTGTCAGTCACATAAGTATTTGTTTTATGGTGGATTATTTACTGTGTGATAAACGTCACTTAAAGAAAAACTCTTAAAATGCAATTCCCTGCTTGCCGTTGTCCCAGTAACTCTTTTACTAGTAACTCTGCTAACTATATGTGCTAAAATATTTTTAAATGCACTTGCAGCGGAATTCCCCATTAATGTCCAGCTTAAAACTGGATTTCATTCTTCCCAGAAGTAAGGCACGAATGTCCTGTGCCTCAAACAGACATCTGTATTGTGTCATCAATAATACTGGAACTACCATTTACCTCAGAGACAAAAATAAAACCCTAACTAGAAGCAATGTGAGCAATCCCACTGATAAAGCTGGGGATAGCCGACAGTGCAGAGTTGAACTCACAGTTGGCTTGGCAGCTGACTTTTTATGTATCTGTTGTGATCCCTGATCTTCCCACAGACGGAAAGAAATCTTTCCATCTAACCCCTTGATATATCACTTCTTCCAGGAATTCTGGGCCTGTTTTACTTAATAGTAATGGCAAATCAATCTGACATTTTATATTGGTATGAACAGTGATTAAACTTAACAGTGTAATTTTTTCCCCCAAAGTTCTTTTTCTAAAAAAAAAAGGAATTAATGACATTAGGTAATTTTTCTTCAGCACACTGTTAATTTCCTTCACCCACTTATTTCAATTAAATGCAAGTCATTAGTGCAACTGCTCATTTTGTTCTAATGAGGTATGTATTGATTTATAATGAAGATTATTTTCTTTAAGATTAAATGCATTTTTTGGATAAATGGTTAGAAAGCCTGACAGTACACTAATCTTTCTTTCACTCAGGCAACCTATTCACTTTTTCTTCCCCATGGCCACTACAAATGTCTAGAAGCATTTATATTCTGTAGAAATTAGATGATTAATTACCATCATGATTTCATAGTTGGATCTGCATGGGAACTTATCAAAGTTACTTGAAAGTGAGGGTAAGAATAAGGTCTAATTGGACAGCATTTTGAGACAGCCCAAAATGAGGATTCCTCTGAAGCTGTCCTTGGTGCATTTGAAATGGCTTCATGTGAGTAACTCTCTTTCAACCCAGAGGTCTAATCCATGCGTAGAGCAAGGTGCTCCTTTAGTTTTATGGTGTGTTGCTGGTCTGCATGCACAGATCATGATGCTACATTACATAAAAAGCCAGGAAAATGGGAAAGCAGTTCTGTGTTTGCACAAGCACTTATCTCAGAACCTCAGAGTGAAGAGAAACCAGGGGAGCCTTGGAGTGCCTGCACACAGAGACACTGGCATTCTGTCTTTTTTCTCAGTGAGTCCATTTTCAAGGCAGAGCCAAGAGCTGTAATTTCCACTGAGCAGGTCACAGTTGCTTTCCAGAGTAATTTTCGGGTCTATAAAACAGGCTTGAAGGTTTTATTTGAGAACATGTGACATGCTTGGTATGTATTTCAAAAACACCTTCCTAACAGCCAAAACCACTAAAAACATTCACTAGAACCTGTAGCAAAATGCAGATATGTAACAGGACAGTTTGAACTAAATTCCCTTCTCAGTTATCTTGGGTCACGGGCTTTATACCAGATTAGGGAAAAGGAATCTGGTCTCCTGGACACTAACAGAATGTGACTGAGTAACTGAGAAGTGGTTGAATTGAAATTATCATATCCTTGGTGTGTCCCAGGAAATTTGCACCTAAAAAGATCCAGGACATGAGATCTATGCTTTGACCACCATCCTAATGTAATAGGTGAAGCTCTAAATCAGGGAACTTCTGCAGGCTGAGCAGCACATTCTTATTCAGTGAAATGCACCCCAAGAGAAGGAGCCCTCCTCCATAACTCCCATTACTCCCTGGACCCATACCTCCAGTGTGTCTAGCAGCCTGCAAGACACAGGTGCTTCCCATCAGACCAAACACATCCCAGCTTCAGTGGAAAAACTCAGGCTTGGCTCCATCACAGTGCACAGAGGGGACCCATTACTCCAGAGCTCTGGAGAAATTCCTCCTCTCCAATCAGCAAGGTAATTAATTTTAACTACCAATCCCACTCCTAAAATTACATAAAATCCAAGTACATTTCAGAGGTGTCAGCAATCAGCTATTATTTTTTCCATTTTGCATGAAAAGGAAGAAGAGGCACAAACTTAATATTTTAGCCCAGTTCATCTTTGTTCCTGTCTCTTCGTACAGGGAGGCTGCTACAAATGGCCTCTGCAATTAACTATGAATCTTTCTTGAGTATCCTCACAGAGAGAAAATTTCTCCAAACCTGAGGAATATTATATCCTCTGAAACTGAAAAGAAAGACAGGAAAAGTGTGGTGGAGGTATTAAGGCTAAGGCAATCCTACACGCCAGTGAATTTCCATCTCTGTGCAATTTCTGGAAGCAAAACTTTTTCTTCTGCTAACGAAGAACTGATTTTTTCCTAGGTTCCACCTTAAACCTCTAATAGTTTTACTCTCTGGTGCAAACTATAGATGCAGCTTTATAATCTCTTGCTTCAGATGTCCAAGCTCTTCCGAGTTTAGGTGTGTTTCAACCACAGGTGTTAAAAACAGTTGTGATTCATTACTAAGAAGGCACTTTTGAGCCAGTACCTCAATCTGGAAGCAGCTATAGATCAACAGAAAAATTGTACTAACCTCTGCATTTACAGAAGTATGAGTCATGAGAGATGTAGGTGACATCAGGCCTACAAAAACTTGGCTTTCACTTTCAGGAAAATATGCATATGAAAAGAAATTGAAAGGTTTTCTTCACTTGCAAAGCCACAAAAATTTGCATATCTCTTTCTAAAATTTTATTTTCTTTCAAAATGACCATATTTAAGAATTTTCCTGGGGAGAAGAGGTAAAATATTTGCTGTTTTCTAAAAGACCAGAAGTATTATTTCAGTCTTAACTTTGTTCTGAGAATGTTTTTTCTCTGTGATAAAGCATAAATAGAATTAATTTGCAGTCAAGTCTTTTTTTCATTTTTGTATGAGCAGAGCTTGACAAATGGCTCTGAAATTTAATTATGATTTGGTTACCTTTACAACATTTAAACAAATTATCTTCATCCTATCTCCACTGCCAGGAAAAGAGAAAGCAAAACAAGCAAAGTCACCTAAAGCTTTCTTCTCCTCCAGAGTGCTGTGTAATCCCAGAATACTAAAGACAATATAATCATAATAAACTGCTGAGCTTTTAAGAGAAGACTGCTTTAATGACTTTTATAGAAAATACATGTATATGCTCAGCATTTTTCTAATCATGCTTTTCTACCTATCCTATCCTATCCTATCCTATCCTATCCTATCCTATCCTATCCTATCCTATCCTATCCTATCCTATCCTATCCTATCCTATCCTATCCATCATATCCTATCATTATAATATGTGATTTTACAAATATTACTATAGAATACACTTTGCAGTACGGCAGATTTAATGCCTAGTAGTACAGATTTATGTAATTATTGTTTAACTTACACAGAGCCTCAAGCAGGCCAAAAACATTATTTTAAGCCCCTTTTGACTTAATAATTGAGCCAGTATTTAATCAGTGCCAGATATTGTATATCTCTGCCTGCACAGGCCATCTACTCTAATGCTGACGCATATTCAACAAGCCAAGTTTCACTCCTAAGGAATCACTAGATGCAGGTAGCTATTTATAAACTTTGAATTCCAGAAAGAGCTTTTATGATCATGTAGTCCAAATTTCCATGCAGCATAAGATGTTGAACCTAAGTAATTTCTACATCATGTTGATTCATTTTTTAACTATATATGTTAAATCTTTAGAAAGATACATAATGTAATGACCACTCTAATAGGGATTAACAACAACAAAAAAGACGTTTCTTTCCAGATGTTGATATTTTAGCCAGGTATTTTAGCATTTTAGAGCTGAATTCACAGTAGAGGTTTTAACTCTTTTCAACGTTTTTTATGCTCTATGTTCCTAGACAATGTAAAAGATTTCACATATAATTCAAGGGGGGGAAATGTATATATTTTATATTCCCCTCCCTCCCATACCTGCCCCTACCCCACAGGGAGGGGAAAAAAAAAAAAAAAAAAAAAAAAAAAAAAAAGAAGGGAAACTACCATTAAAAATAAGTACTAATTTTGTGTGGGTTTGCAGTCCGAAATATGTGATAATGTGGAAAGTATTTGAAGTTGTAAAATGGGCCCAGCTTCATAATAGTTCAAATGGAGACACTTTATACAGCATTCTGTTTAACATAAGGACTTCTTCAATCTATACAGACATATAAAATTGTGTTTAAATCACAAGTGTGATATTTTAAATTTAAGTCAGTGACAGTGAAACCCATTACACTGACAGCACTGGAAGTTCACAGCCTAAATTTGCCTGGAAATCTGGTGTAATTCAGTGTAAGACCATGAGAAACACATCATTGAAAGAATTCAAATCTGAGATCTGAGATGTGACAGGCTACCGCTGGAAATACAAGCTAAAATGATTTCCAAATGAGTAACTGGATGTCAGCTTTCTCTTCCTGCAATTTCACTCTTTCCTTTCTGGAAGCACATGGCAAACAGCAGGTATGCCTTTGAAGAGGGTTACATTTATATATTTCCCCTATTTTCTGTGCCTTTTTAGGTGTAAGACCCTTCTTGAGCACACAGCTAGCCCTTCCCTGCTTCCAGAAGCCTTAACAGAATGTTCTATATCATACATACCTTCTTCCTCCTCCCTTAGCTATGAAAAACAGTAGCCTCCTGGGAATAAATTCTGACTCTCTGCAAAGAGAGTCTCTGTGTGTGTCAATCATGACAACAACCATCCGCGGCACTGAGCTTTGCTTTTTTCTTTCTGAAAGTATTATTCATTGGGAGAAAATTCTTTGCATAGATTCCACCTTTTTTCCACTAAGCCTGACAAGTCCAGATTCTCTAATGGGCAGGTTTTCATCCACCTATATTTGGATCCCTAAAGCCCAAAGGCCAGGATACCATGGGGGTTTTTACAACTTTTCTGTCACAGTCTGAGGAATTGGTTCTTCCAATTTTTTCCTCTCCGTGGCACACACCATCTGGAAGAAGACATAACACACCACTGGCCTAGGCAGAATTCATTTATCAGTATCAAGTATCCCCCTTTGATGCTTTATGACAATGTTATGATGTTTCCTTATCTTTGGAAAGTACAGTTTCAGGCTGTAACTAATGAATGGATGTTTCCCAGACAGATTGGCTCAGAGGAGATAGAGGAGACAACACCTCTTGTCACACACCTGTGCTATGAAAGAGGCTTCACCAGAGTATCTGTGAGGCTTCCCTCAAAACATGAAGCTGTGAGATGCACACAGAAAGTTGAAAAACATGGCTTTTGAAAGTTGGTGGGGTTTCAAGGGCAGATTTCAAGGGCTGTTCATGGTTATTGGAAGCAGAGGATTTACCACAAGCAGAGAGTTTGCATGTGACCTGAGCTGAAAGCAGCAGTTGCCTGGGAGGCTGCTGTGGTAAATGACCTTTGCTCCTGTACTTATTTTCACTCTTACTTAGGGCCCCATTGAATGATAGCAGCATAGATAGACCCTCAGTCTGAGTATTCCAGGCTCTCCTGCACTCCTGTGTTATGACCTCTCATGGAATTAAAATCAGAGTAGGTGAGATGTAGGAAAGATGGAAGATTACATGAAAGAAGAGACAAGTCCAAACTAGGCTCACAGACTTTAAAAACTGAGAAAATGTAGTGTTCCTCTTTTCTTCACTGAACCATTTCAGCTTCCAACACTTAACTCTGCCCTCAATATCCATGTGGCTTCTCTTTTGGCCAGTAGAGTTAACTGTGTACAGATATTTTCAGCTATATACTGGTATCCAGATAAATACATGTTTATAGGTAATGGTAGTAGTTTCATGTTCACCTGTCTCTGTGTGCCAAATTTAGTAGAGTGGTTTGAGTGTCTTTTCTGCTGTGAGATAGGATTAGGAGAAAAAAGCAAAACAGGCCTAAACTTAAAGAGTATAGGATAAATTTATTAACACACACCAAAATTAGGAAAAAAAGAGAATCAAAACGAAACTTTCAATGCACTCTTCCTCCTCCCAAAAAACTGTTCACTTTCCCACAAACAACATAAAGAGACAAAACCTGTGACTTTCAGTCAGTTTCACCATTTAAAAATAATCTTTCATCATTTCCTTAGGAGAAGAGTCTCTCTCACAGTCCCATGGTGACATCCCCACAAGAGAAACAGTCCTCTGGTGGCTCCCATGTCATGAATCTGCAGCCACCCGAAAGAAGCCACTGCAAATTGAAATCCCACCCATTAGCAGCCTTTCCTATGGCTTCATAAGGGCCTATCAGCTTATTAGGGGTACCGTTTAAGGGTGTCTCTTCTAGGATAAAACTAAGATGCTCTTCTTCCATCTCCAGAATCACCTTCATCTCTAAAACTAGATCTACTTTCTTCCTAGGAGCAAAGGGCTCTATATCACTTTTCCTTCTTCTATTCAAATTCTCCATTAAATCTCAATTACACCAGCCCACAACTTTTAACTAGAGCCACACATCCCCTGCAACAGCATTCATATGTTACAGGAAATAGTCCATTCTCCATGGTTTCACAAGAAAAAGTCCAGTCAAATGAGGCCACTCCTCCAAGGACTTTTCCAAATTTTGTTATTCTACTGAACATATGAGAAAGAGATGCACAAAAAGAACAGAGGTCACTGACTCTGGTGATGGAACTGATGATTATGCCAATGCCTGCAGACATCTGTCTTTGCAGTAGTACTTCTTTTGCTCTGTAAAGGACAACTTAAATGTATCTGTCCAGCTGTCCTGATGCCTGTGAGAAAAGCAGGTTCTCACTTTTCTTCGTAATGACGTATTTTATAATTTGGTACCTAGAAATGGTGCTGCTGGAGTGGCTAACAAAGTGGTTGCAGGTTTCAATACTGTGTTGACAGGCTCCCTGGACTGGAAAACTGTAAGAATCCTCAAATCCTTTCCCTGCAGGTTATTTGTTCCTCTGATGACCACCCTCCCTCTGCTTCCTAGCCTACTCTGCCCACCAGGGGACAGGTTACACTGAATAAAAGATGGCTCCCAACACCTCTTCTGCAACTTAAAACAGTGACATGACTTGTGCTATAACTCTTTTGTCTGGTCACTACATGAGATTTTGTGAAAGGACTTTTTTTCTTTAAGGGACCGTTATGGCTGTCTCAAACAGAGGCACCAGGGAGTTTCATCTTCATCTTCATCTTCAGTTTCATGAACATTTAAAACAGCTTTACAACTTTTGTATATGCTCTTAGAAGTGAATGAAAGTGAAAGAGTCCTTTCCTTTCTACTTCCTCCTTGCAAAAAATAAATGCCTGTGTACTGAAAGCAGTATGTCTGCAGGTTGTTTAGCTCAAAACTTCCCCCTACTCCTCCCCAGTTCCCCACTCTTTGTCTAAATTCCATCATCTATTTGTGGAATTACTTCTACCATCACTAATTGCCAAGTTTCAAGGACAACGTTTTTTTATAATTGCATGGCAGCCAAAAAAAGTGTATCTAAACTTCCCAACTACATACCTATCACCAGTTTTACTGCTGCTTAACCTTGAGGAATTCAGCTTTGCTTTGAAACAGCTCATTGTTTTGAATCATACTTATATTTAATTCCCTTTATCATTTAAGGGAAGGTTCTACCAGCTTTACAGAGCTGGTGGACAGTATAATTATAATGGATGAATATATCTGATTTCCTAACTTAAACGGACATTGTCACCATCATGACCCAAATTTTATGCTGTGCAAAGTTAAGGTGGCCTAAGTCTTTGCATTTAACACACTGTACAGAATCTTAACTCAAAATTAAAACCACTTGAAGGAGTAGGTGTTTACAAGGGAAGATTTGGGGTGCTATGCTCAGTTGAAATCAGTAGGAGTTCTTCTTCTTGACATTAATGGCTGTTAGACTGGGAAATGGGAAGAAGCAAGCATAATTTCTTGAAAACCTGTGTCTGTCATCAGGATGAACTTCAGTGTTCCTTGTCAAAATGACAAGGAAGTCATGATCAGATCTGCCAGTTCCCACCCAGAAAGTGTCCATTTTGTGTGAGAGTTCTAAATTCCACTGCTTTTAGGATAAATGGTCTAAGGAAGACAAAGAGGATATTAATATCCCTATGAAAACACACTGAACTGTTTATCCAACTCAAAAACCAAAGGAGACAGCACACAAAAATCCTTTCGTGGCTGTTTTCTTTCAAGCCATGATGTGTTGGTGCAATATAAAATCAGAGCAATTTCCCTGACAAATGTTGATAATTATCTCTATTTCTTCCCAAAGTCAGCTGGGGAGAGACAGCCTAGAGCACCACATCTTCAGAACAGTTCTTCCTCATGCACAACCAATGTGAGATGAGACTTTTACTTCAATGCATCCCATGCAAACTCTCC